>CM033450.1:25184067-25361567 GCA_019425755.1 Amaranthus cruentus | reverse complement strand
GATGTCCATGACGAGTATGTAAATCATGTATCCGTTTTGCTATCACCACCCAACCCACACAACTAACAACATTTATTCTTCACTTCTATGCAGAACTGACATTGCTATTAGCTAACCTGCATCTCATTTAATCACCTCAAAATTACAACACAACCCTATATCCTTAGCCCGCTTTTAAAAGGTAAAGGTCAAATATGATATTTTTATTGGCAAATACTCCCTCCTATTCAGCCTAAATGTCCCATTTAGTTTTTTCACACTTGCCGAGACAACATTTTGGCCCTTAATATCTCAAATTATTCTTAATTAAAAATTATGAAAATTTGATATTAATAATCCTTGTATTGAGACGAATCAAACAAGATCCCACATGACTATATTTTAACTTATAGATTAAGAGTAAAATACAAATTAAGAGTGATGAGTGAATAGTGCCAAAAAACTAAATGGGACATTTAGGTTGAATAGGAGGTAGTAAAAGCCTTCTAATCAAGCTGCTCGTTCGAGCAAGTGGGTGGCTCGTTCAAGCAACAACCTAAGATGTCCAATGATCAGCTTTTTGTACGTTTTGTGTGACTCGAAAGTGCTATATTTTTTAGCTATTGTTGTATTATTGGTGAGTTAAGTGTGTATTCTATAATGATGTATACCTTCTATAAGAGGTTTTGCATTCATAGAATACAACACACGACAAAGTGAGTAAGGGCTAATACATAGAAAGGGGGAGTTTGTTTTCTTCGCATTTGTATTGAGAGTGATCTCTATTGTTTGGGAGATAATTGCCTTAAGAGTTTGTTCTCAAGAGGTAGAGTTTTCAATAAGAAAATATTAATTTGATTGAGGGTGAGGTATCTAAGATACCTTATTTATTGTGCGTTTTTTCTTCCATTGCTTTTGATGAGTTTTCCATCTTGTTTCTCATTTGCGTGAGACCTTAAAAGCTCTCACTTCAATTACTAATATTTCTAATTAATATAAGTAAACATTTGTTTTTTGATCAAATAAGTAAACAATATTAAGCTGTTAATATATTATATATATATATATATATATATATATAGAAAATATATATTAAGACATACCTAACAAGATTTCAACCAATACAAATACTTTTTGTTGAAGATATATAATTCACTAATAAACAACAATTAAATAAATTTTGTAAATAGTGCAAATATCAAAATATTGCAAACAAAAAAATACTTATTCAAGCCGCAGCCTTTAATAAGTCAACAAAATATTAGAAGCAACGGGCCCAGCCGAGCCGGAAATGTGGCATGGTGGCATGACTCATGTTCTCGGCAAATTTCAGGCGTTAAACAAAGGGGTAGTGGGCTAAGGCACATGAAATGTCTCTCGACAATTTATTTAGACCAGCATCAGCTAGCATTCAACCAACCCAACATATTTAATGTAACAATGAATTTTGATCATATCATTGGATTCGCGGTAGACTCACCCCTATTTTTAGTATTTGAATCCAATTTTTAAGAGTCAGTAGTTTCGGATTTGATTTTGGGTTCCAAAAAATAAATGAGTCTAGGTTTGGGTTTAGGATGACCCAGATTCAACCCAAACCCTCTCTCTAGACTCATTTAAGGCTCAGATCCGCTAGACTCATCTCACACCAATAAGCCCCGCTCTAGACTCGATCTATTATACAACCAAAAATCAATCTGGTATAAACTTATTTTTATACTCCCCTTCTTCACTCTAATAGTTTCACTAGTACAAAAATGACTTTATGTAACACATATTGGTAACACATTTTGATATCCAACTTCTTCAGAATATTAGGTAACACTTTTGTAACACTTTATCTTTAAGTAACATAATCATGTAACACTTTTAAAATTAGTAACACTTATATGTAACACTTTCAAATGTGGTAGCACTAATATGTAACACTTTAAAATTGGTAACACTTGTATGTAACACTTTAATAATTGGTAACACTTATATGTAACACTTTAAAAATTGGTAACACTAATATGTAACACTTCAAAATTAATATGTAACACTTTTTACATGTCTAACCCATTTGTTACACTATTTTACTTATTTATTATATTTTTTATTTTTGAAATAAAATTGGCAAAATAAATTTTGAATTTTAGTTAATATAATATTTTTAAAATATTGATATCAGTCCTAAACTATTTTTTAATATATTTTATTATTCAAGCTATGGCAAATTAATTTTTCAAAATTTACAATTATTAATTAATGATCCAAGATAACTTTGAATGATGTAGATTAAGATTATATATTGTGGTATGTGTTTATAGTTGTTTGCAAATAGGAATATATCCATTTGATTTCATAACAAATCACTAATATCATGTATCTCATTGCGTGGATGCAAATCAATTTCAGAGGCACTAGGGCACCGACTGCGTGCTCGATTCCTTCGAGCAGCAATTAATTGCAAAATTTTAGTTTTTTAAAGTGTTACAATAGCTTAATTGATGAGGTGAAAAAGTGATACCTAATTAGAAAAAGTGTTACAAAAGAAATGATAAGTAATACTATGAAACTGAAACATATGCAAAAAAAGTGTTACCTAAAGTTATTTAATATAACACTTTTAAAAGTGTTACCATATGCAAGTAAAAGTGTTACCTAAGAGAATAGGTAACACCGCCAGATGTAGCACCCAAAAATGTGTTACCTTAGGTCTATAGTAACACTTTAAGCACTTTAGGTTACACTTTTTGGGTGTTACCTAAAACCAATTATGTAGTAGTGTTTTATTTGACTTTTGACATTGTCCATCAATCACTCTTAACTTGTTTTTACTTAATCTATAAATTATAACATAGTCAAATGGAATATCGTTTGTTTCGTTTCAATTCAAAGATTATTAATATTATTTTTTTATAATTTTTTGTTTGGAACAATTAGAGATAATAATGATAGAGTTATTGCAAAGGTAAATGTGCTCAATTAAATGGGCTATTAATTAGGGTCAACTGGTCAAGTAAAGGGAATAATTTTTTTAGACTTATATTCAGCCTAGCTATAAAACTTTCTAAGTAATAATGAAACCTTTAAAAATGTCAACAAACTAACCAAGAGTAAATATAAAGATACAGATCAATCATTTAAAACCTTAGACCCATTATATCTAAATTTTTCAGACTCTAACACTATGTTTGGATAGCAAATTAGGAGAGAAAAGAAAGGAAAGGAAGGGGAGGGAAAGGAAGGGAAATGCTCCATTGTTTGTATAGGAAGGAAGGAAAAGGAAAAGAAAGGAAATTTTATTTTCCTTCCAAATCTTTCCTCTTATGGAGAGATTTGGATGTTAATAAAATGAAGGGACTTAATCCCTCACATCCCTTCCCTCCAAATCCTCTCTCTCTCTTTTTGCTATCCAAATAAGAGATTCTTCATCCCTCCAAATCTTTTCTTTTCTTTTCCCTCAATCCAAACAAGCCAAACAAGGCCTAAATGTTCGGTCCTAGTACGAGTCTAAGATAATTAAAATAAAGTTAAGCGAAAAACTTAGTTTCAATTTTGTTTATCTCTTCAAATGCTATGACTTGTCATATATTTCTTCGCTGTTAGTAACAACGAACAAAGAATAAAGAATTTTGATCTTTTTTAACCAGTTTGTTTGTTTGCTGTTAGTAATAGCAAATATACCTAACGTTAGGCCTGAACACAAAGACGCTTATCTTGAAAATTAAAAAATTTTCGTAAACTGTTTTTATAATTAACTTATTCTTTTCAATTTCTCACAAAAATCGGGTGGAAAATATGAACATGGACTAACTTTTGGGCCAAATATGAAAATATAACTGAGTTGAAAATTTTGTACATGAAGTGAGGCTCATAAGTGCTATTTTTGGTCCAGGGAATGCAATCCGGGTCATCATAGATATTCGCAGAGTACTGATAAACTTGATGGTAAAAACCTTTTTATTAATAATATTAATAAAAATAATAATTAGTGAAATCTAACACGTCAACAACATATATATTTTATTTGTCTATTAATAATGAGTACTCCCTCCGTTCCTTTTTGTTTTTCCACATTACTAAAACGGGTAGTTCCATTTGTTCTTCCACTTTCCTAAAATGGAAAGTTTTTTTTACCTTTATACCCCCCAAAACCCCATTTAAACTTAAAAAAAAAAACGGATTCATTTAGATTCCGTTTAATTGCATCGTTTCTCTACCTTGGTCATTATGACCTGCATCTCCTCTGCTTCCAAGAAAACTAACGGTCATTTTCTCTCTACCTTAAAAACCTTCCATGGCTTTTTAAATTGACTCCCCCCTGTTTATTCACCATTATTTCTCCATTTTAACTCCATTAAAATGTAGATCTGGTTCTCCTTAACATTTTGAGGTGCGTTTTGTTTGATTTGGTTGAGTTCGAAATATTGGCCCTCTGTTTCTTCGTCCTCCATTGTTGGTGTTCTTCCTTGATTTGTGATAAATGGCCGACGATGAATCACACAGTGATTATACCATACCTTCGTATCTTTATGAAGGTTTATGTCTCAATGGTAAGTGTTGTTCTTGTTCGTATAATGGTAGAACCCATTCTTATTCTGGTGAAATCTTGCGTTGGACCAAAAAAGATCTTCTTTCATACCAAAAGGCAGTTCAGGATGATGCTATTTCAAGATTTCGTGATATTTTACCTTCTCCTTCTCCTGAAGAAGAACTACCATCATCTGTTCTTGAATATTTTAAAGATTCTCCCTCTACATCTGAAGAGAAACCAAAAACTCCTGTTAAATCTGAAGAACACATTGAAAATTTGGTTGTCCCTGATACTCCTGAGGAAATTATTACATCAAGGGTTGTAAAAAACCCTAAAAAACGCAAGTGATGATTGTAAGATTTAACTTGTACTCATTTCGTTTTTTTTTTTTTAAATTACTGATCTGAATTATGAGTTTGCTGGTTTGGACTGTGGTTGCTGGTTTTTGATGTTTGAATTAATTATTTGATGCTACTGATCTGGTATTGGGACTACTGTCGATTTTTGATGTTCGGATTTTGATCCGGTATTGGGACTCTGTCGATTTTTGATGTTCTTGGATTTTGATCCGGTATTGGGACTACTCTTCGATTTTTGATGTTACGGATTTTGATCGGTATTGGGACTACTGTCGATTTTTGATGTTACTGGATTTTGATCGGGATTGGGACTACTTTCGATTTTTGATGAACCCTAATTTTTTTTTTGCCCTAATTTCTTAAAAATGATGGTAAAACCCCTGTGATGTATGCAACTGTTTAATTGCTTTAATATTTCTGAAAAATAATGTATGTACAATTTGGTAGAGCAGCATTTGTGTTTAATGAACTCAATAAATTGAAGTTTAGTCATTGTTTTGTGATTACTTCATTACTTGTTGATTATTGATAAACGAGAGGTTTCATACCTCAATGATGAATCGAGGGGCAAAATAACTGAATTTCTCATTACATAATGAAGTAATTACATGAACATGATCTAGGCTACTGTTTTTGATGTTTGTTTCACAATTAGTTGCTCTAAATGTCTTACATATGATTTTTAATGATGAAAAAGCATAAACGAGGTTTTTGACATTAAGTTTGTGTTTCTTCCATTGCTTCATCATATGCTTCCAATATTTGTTGACTGTTTTGAGCAGACCTCTTCATTCTCTGTTTGTTGATTGATTGGAGTTGTGTTTGGGTTTAGAAATCGAACACACTCCCTAACTAATTGGCTTGGTACTCGCACTTGTAGTCGTAGTCTTCCATTGTCTTCTTGGACCTTCTTCCCAAAATGAGGTTGAATGTAATCGTTTGACCCTTAACCTTGAGGATTTCATTCAAATGATGTTGTAATGAAATCAAGCGTTTGTTAATGTTTTTGGGTGTAACTCATCGAATGCATCTTCCACGGCCTTAATTAGCTCATCCATGTTCTTAGGCATTTTCTTGTGCATTAGTGATTGTATGCTCTAAAAACCCTAAATCTAGAATGTTACAATCGGGACTATTCGGTGGTTGTTGCGTTAAAATGAAAGTTAAACCCCCCCGCTATTGTTTTGTTGCCAAATCGGGTCATCATTAGTGATGTGTACCCTTGCATTGTCTTGTTGAATAAAATAGTTGTGGCACCATCTTTTGGGCCACTTTCTAAGTATTGCTAGAATTAGTTGTTCGATTAACATGGTCCTATAAACCTCTTGAGTCACGGCTTCGGTTGGTTTAATTTCTATAGACCCCTTGGGCGATTGATTGAGCTTCTTTGTCGCTAACTCTATTTATGAAAGGGAATATACCAATTTTCCCATCGCGCATTGGCCATGTTGATTCCATTTTGGCCTCATAGCAGCCCTAAAAACATAAGCTTTTGGTATGAATTTGGATGATTTTCCGCTCTATATGGTATTTTCTCCTTGTTTGATAAATAAACTCTTTGTGTTTTGGTTAAGTAAAACCACTTTTCATCTATATGTATAAAGTCATACATGGCTTTATACATCGGATGATGATTAATGGTGTCTTCTTGAATTAAACTTAAAATCCACTCAACCCTTCTTGCCTTGTTTGCATCGGTCGCGAAGGGTGGAGTGGATTGAATGCCTTATTTCCCCTTTGAATTAGTGCAACCGTTGTTGGTGCCAAATCAAGACATGTTACGCGTCTCTTATGCGTCACGTTCACCCGTTGGCTTAGATTCAAGTACATTGGGTTGAACTACTACTCGTTTTCTTCCACAATTTTTAAACTTGGCATCGACAACATATGGCTTGTTTTCTTCTTTACTTTCGATTGCTAGCTTCCATAAGTTAGCTATTGTTCTTGGAGTGTATCGTACTTGTTTGCCATTTTCATAAAAGTTCCATGAGGAAGGTTGTCCTCAACTTTGGTGACAACATTTCTTGTAATATGAGATGCCTCATTCATGTGTAAGCCTTGGCTACGTTGAGAGCAACTTGTTATCTTCTTGGATCGTTTTCTTGTGGTTCCTCCTCCAGCTCGAAATTTGGATGTGGATCGTATTGGTTTGAGCAGAAATACCAAGCCCCAGTAGTTCTTCCTCGTTATGCGAAGCCATTGTATTATGGCTAATGATGCAAAGTGGCAATGTGAAAGTTACTTATGATGCTTGTGTGCTTGAATATTGTTTTGATTATTTGCAATGGAAAATTATGCTCTTGTTTAGTTTGAAAGTGCTTGATTTTTGGTTCAAAGATTACATTTGGTTTGAAATTCTTTGTTTGAAATTCTTTGTTTCAATTGAATGCTTATTTTTTGGTTCAAAGATTCGTTTGGTTTGAATGCTTGTTTGAAATTTCTTGTTTGAATTTAATTTAGCTTATTTTTTGGTTCAAAGATTACATTTGGTTTGAGGCCTCTTGTCTTCTGTTTCCCATTTGAAATTGCTCATCGACTTTAATAGGCTAAATCGAGAATTTCTAAGGTCATTTTTCCTTGATTAAACATCTTGTAATTGAAAGTAGTAATCCATGTATTCTAAATTTGGCCAATGCAAAGCCATGAATTTTGTATTTTTTGGATGAGTTTGTTGAAGAAGTTGAAATTAGTTCTAAACATTCCCTCCCTTTTTTTTTAGAACCAAAATTGGAAACTTTCCTAATTTGGAAAGGTTGTTAGATTTCCTCAGTATTTCTCTCATAATAAAATCGATTTTTTTCTTCATTATTTTATTATATCATCATTACTTCTCACTAATTTCTAATTAAAATAATACCCACTCACCTCCAAGATTCTGTTTTTCTTAATATGTGTGATTTTCCCAAATAGGAAAATCATTTAGGAACGGAGGGAGTATTAGGTAGTTTAGCCACTGAGTCAATAAATAGTGAGAATGGTCATGGATCGAGCTCCAACAAAATTTGGACCCTTTGGGTTTGAGAAAACTTTATAATTGAATCATTTTCATTAACAATTTCTTACAATCTACTCCCTCCGTTTTCATTTGTTCTTCCCGTTTGGAATATGGGAAGAAATCAAGATAAATTATAATTACACAATAGATACTATGAGAGTTGAGTAAAATAATATAAAAAATAAAGATTCTATTGATTAAAGTGTAAGTGTAATAATATCATTAAATTTCATTGGATGCATGTAAAGTAAATGCATTGGGAATTAAAATGTAAATTAATTTCTATAGATTAGAGTGATAATTTCCTTCTATTTTATTGGTTCCCAAATTAGAAAGATTCTAAATGAGAAGAACTTTTAAAAATTTGCAAATGGGAAAAGTGAGAAGAACATATGAAAACGGAGGGAGTAATAAGTATTACAATTATGACATAATATGAAATAGTATTAGCATAAAAAGTAACATGCTAAATTAAAGACCATAACATTTTGTTATATACTAACTATCATAACTTAGAGCACCTAATAAAACATCATCGTTATCGTTATGCTCAATGTATTGTTCATATATATGATTAAAATTTCTATAGTGTTATTAAAGTCTAATGAGAATATTATATTTAAAGTCTCAAACAAAACTGATGAACAAAACGAATATCTAGCTTCACATGTTTAGTTCCTAACTATTATATATTGTACAAATAATAAAATCACTATATAAATACATATTCGGAAAGAATTAGTACTTTCCCCAAGTAATACCACAATTTGAAATCTTAATATTATCTTCTAAAGGATCTTTCTATTTTTTCTATAATCTTGATGGTAAACTTATTAGATTCCAAATTATATGAAAAGATGCATCATATAAGTCATCAAATTTTTATATTTAAAGATTTCTGCCGTGGAAATTGAATTTAAGATCAAAAATTAATCGTAAATGCTCAAGATCGATCAATAAAACTGGAAAATAGAATTGAACTTGCCCTTTTCCTCTTTCCTATAGGAATCGTCCTTACTCTAAATATCGAAATTAAAAACAAAAATGGTACTATAAACATGAACAAAGTTGTTTACTTTAACTTGTATAACTTCAGTTCTTCAATCAAAGCATTTAATTGACACTCAGATGACCCTCCTTTTGAAACAGCCATCCTTGCCATCTCTTTAAGCTCATTCACCCTATTCCTTATATCTCGACCTTCCTCACCAACCATCACCATTTTCATCGCCTTCAAAATCATTTCATAACCAACAACAAAACTCTGATCACTCACTTTAGACATAGACTGTTTCCCCCCAATTTGAACACCAATCTTTAAAACCTTGGTAACCAACTTCTCATTATAAAACTGTTCAGCTTGAATCGGCCAAGTCGCCATAGGCACACCCGAGATCACTCCTTCCAGTATCGAGTTCCACCCACAATGAGTCACAAATCCGCCTACACTCCTGTGATGAAGAATCATCATTTGTGGAGCCCAACCCCATATAATCAAACCCTTACCATTCACCCTCTCCTCAAACCCATGTGGGACCCACTCTTTACTATCTTCCTTCCTCACAACCAACACAAAATTTTGACCCAAACCTTCGAGTGCTAATGCAATCTCATGTAATTGAGCATCACACACATTTGATACACTCCCAAGACAAACATAAATCACAGAATCAACCCCTTTTTCATCAAGCCATCGCCTACATTCACTCACCTCAACTGAAGACTCATTTCCCCTACATTTACCTTCATAATCCTTACCATCTTCTTCATCAAAATACAGAGAAAAGGGTCCCACATGCCAATGTTTCATACCAATAACCTCCTCATAATAATCAATATACCCAGATTCTAACTCATAAAAACTATTCATTATAACCCCATAACATTTTTTCATTTCCTCCCTAATCTTATTCATTGATTTAAGAACAATATCTGGACCTTCATTTTTATCATAAAATGGTAACTCTGATTTCATAAGCTTTACCTCATGAGGAAGATCACCAGGAACAGTAAAAAGTTCTGAATCTGATGAAATTTCCTTGTATGGCTCATACCCAAGTAAGCTTGAAACAATACAACTAGAAAAGTAATTAGTACCCTGAAATGCTAAACAAGGAATTTGGAACTTTCTAGAAACATGATTAGCCCAAGAAAAGAAAGCATCAGCTATTAAACAGTTGGGTTTAATCTTATCCATTATTTCAGTAACAGGGTGTTCTAGAAGATCAATAGCTTTGAAGAATTTGATCATCATTTCTAAGGAAGTAAGAGTTTCGAATTTTTCAGAACCTTCTGGAAGCCCCGCTTCTTTGGAAGGAAAGTATAGTGTAATAAGGTTGATTTTGATACCAGGTTTTTGGGTTTCGATTTTAATGGTGTCGGAAAAGTAATGGAGATTTGCTGGTGTGGTTAGGATTGTGCATTCGATTCCTTGATTTGCGAATAATCTGATCATTTCTGTGGCTGGAATCATATGGCCGGGTGCCATAAATGGAAGGAAAAATATGTGAAGCCGATTAGATTTTTTTGGAGGCATTTTTTTGGGTATTTTTTGAAGGTTTACTGGTTTATTGCTTTGTTGTGAGTTTTAACGGGGTAATGGAGGAAGAAGAGAGTTTAGTTGACAAATTCAAGTCATTTGCATGAAGTATTAAAGTAATGATTCTTACGTTTGATATTCCCACAACTAACATTTTATTAGAGAAGAGAAGTTGACATTTTGTCCGTTATTCAATACTCGTTCCCAAATACTTGTTACTGATAGAGGTGAAATTTATTCGGATTAAAACCGCAAATCGAATAATAAATATGGTTTGGTGATTTTTAAATTTGGTTTAGATTAGGTTTGAAAATTCAAAAACCGAAATATTAAGGTTTGGATTAGGTTTGAAATTTTCAAAAATCGAAAACCGAATTTCTAGACCGCAAACCGAAATATTTAAGAAATTACATATAGCCCACTAACATTAAAGTATTAGCCCAGACCCAATATATTCTAAACCTAAAAAATTAAAAATCTTAACCTTTGATAATACCTGTACTAACGCCGTCCCACTCCCAGTCCCACACTTGAGTATTTGACACTCCCGCTCCTTTCCCAGTTTCCCTCGCTTTTTTCATTTAAATTTGTTTTTAATGAAAAATATGGTTTGGATTGGTTTGAAAAAGTCTAAACCGAATTAATTTGGTTTGATTCGATTTGGATTGAGGCCCGATTTGGTTTGGTTTGGATTGAAAAATCAAAAACCGAAATAAATTTGGTTTGATTTGGTTTTATGCAAAAACCAAACCACAAACCGAACTTTCACTCCTACTTACTGATAGTGATAGATTTAATAGAAAAATATCGCTAACAGGAGTGAGTATGATGAAATGGAGAAAGTACCTGCTACATTTTATGTGCAAGTAATTTAATGTTTATTATGATATTAAATATCGTTATTTTGACAAAATAAAAAATTATGAAAATTACATATTAAATAACAGTTTTTAAAAAGAATAATTCTAATTATATACTTTCTCCGTTCCATTTTAGTTGCACCATTTGCTTTTTCACACTCCTCATTGTACGAATTCAATCTTAAATATCTTTAATCATACATATCGAAAAATTATAAAAACTCAAAATTAATAAACTTTGAATCGAGACGATTTAAACAAGATCTTATATGACTATGTTTTAACTTTTAGATTACCGATAATATTAAAGTCAATTTGCTTGATTAATAGTACCGCAGTCAACAAATGTTGCAAGTAAAAAAGAACGGATAAAGTATGAGTTAGAATTGTTAAAATTGTGAATGTCAGCATATTAACGGAAAAACACGAGTTGCACACACTTCATAAGTTAGGATAAACTTATTATAAATGTCAGCATATTAACGGGGAAACACAAAGTGCACACACTTCATAAGCCAAAGGAGATATATACCATCCTAAAACCATATGGTAATGGAGAGAAGGGCTCCAATCATACACTCTACTAAAAAGAGAGTGAAAAGCCAGGTGTCATCACAGGAATAATTCTGACATTTGGATCAATTTAATTGGACAGAACACATCTTAGGCTGCTGACTGTATAATTTAATTACAAAATTACATTTATTACAAAATTGAATTGATAGCCTTAATATTCTGTTTTCCAAAATTATACATGATTAATTAATTTCAAAACGGAATTAATATTCTGCCCCATGAAATCAGTCTTTTTAATATTCTGATTTCAAAACAGCCCAATGATTCCAAAAATATACACTTAAAATAAATCAGTTTTAAATTCATAATGCATGATTTTTCTACTTTCCATAATAACAGCCCAATGATCTCAGCAAGTTAATATTCTTAATCTAAATTATGCACTATTTCATTATTGCTTTAAATATTAAACGTGAATACAGCATATTAATATTCCAAGGGTGCAAGATTTAAAGTAAATAGTGCCCCAAGAAAATAGCAATTTTTTATTGCTTTAAATACTAAACGTAAATAGTGCCCCATGAAAATAGCAATTTTTTATTCAGATTTCAAAAAAATAAATATTGACCCAAATTAGAACATTTTAATTTACATTTTTACCTTAAAATTATACACTGATTTCTAATTTCCTTAGACAATAATTCAAATATTCTGATTTTAATATTTGTTTTTGAAGCAATATTTTAATATTCTAACAACCTACACTCATTTTCATTATATAAATGCTTAATGCACGAAGCTTTGGTTTCACATTCAAGCTATGCACAAATTTTTAATTCAACCCAAATTTAATACATTGTAAAACAAATAGTTTATTGAAAAAATAAAATAATGAGTATTAACTATCTAAGTGAAATTAAAAGTGATCGAGGCACGTGGAAAGTAAAAGTTAAAGTTATTCATATATGGGAATACAAAAATAGTGGAGAATCAAACACACTACACATGATTGTAGCCGATGCAGAGGTACATTCTCGCTTAATGCTAAATATGCTATTAAATGAATTTTACTTTGGTATACTTACTTTGTATTAAATATCAATTTGTCCATAGGGTTCTACAATGTTGGCCGTCATAGGCAAAGCAGCTTTTTCAACCTATGCACAAACAATAGAGCTTGGAAAATCCTATTTTTTTTCCAAGTTTGCTATTTATCCGGTTGTAGGGGATTACAGACCAACAAAGCATGAATTTAAAATGTTTTTTTGGAAGTCATCTATTATTGAAAGAATTTCAGACATTAAACTAAGTTCTTCAATATACAAATTTGTTGCATTTGAAGATATCCTAGGAAACAACCATGATGAAAATTATCTACTTGGTAAGTATTTTATTTCTAAATATTGTTATTACAAAGTATTTTTTATTGATTATATAAAAGTCCTAAAAGTTATTATATATTAATTTGTTAATTTAAACAGATGTCATCGGAGAAGTTATCCATTTCAGTGACTATGATAATACGACAGGAAAAAAATCAATCAATCTCGACCTTATGGATACAAAGTAAGATTTAGAGTATATATATATAGTATTACATAGATATTGAAACAATATGCATGAGAATTAATATTAGCTTTTTTGGTAAAAGTGGATTGAAATTAAGAATTCGTCTATGGGATAAATACGCGGAACAAATCCACAACCACATCCAGAGCACAAAGAATGAAAATCAAAAATTCATTATGGTGATGCAATATGCTAAAATGAAGTCTTGGTCAGGTATTGTAACTAATATTTATGTAAAATATTAAGAGTTAAAATTTGTTTTTTAAAAAATTTATATATTCTTATATATTCTCTTTCTTTAAATTCAACTACTTTACAGGAAACTTTTACATACAAAACTGTTTGGGAAACAGTTTAGTACTTATTAATCCAGATATACCAGAAGTTAAAGAATTTCAAAAAAGGTATTTGAATTAATATTATGTTTTATGCAATACATAATTTTATTGTTAATTCGGAATAGTTATTCCTTTTTTCAGAATAAAGAATGAAGATCAAAGACCATCTGAACTAACAGAAGCATCATCCAACACAACTATAACAACTGAAGCTAAATTTCTAGAGCTAAAAAAAATCAGATTTCGAGATTTAACTACAATTACTACAATGGGGGAGTACGGAACAATTGGAACTATTTACGTTTTGGATGTGAAAAATAATTGGTGTTATTCCTCATGCTCAAAGTGTTGTGCTCAAGTTTATGAAGACCAAAACAAGATTTTAAAATGTCCAAAATGTGATCAAGAAGTTAAAATGGCTGTTACAAGGCAACACAATATAACCTCACTATTTGATTTATACAACACTATGTATTATTCTAATAACTGAATTAAACTTTTTATCTTATTTTAAACCAGGTATAAAACTCACATCAAAGTGAAGGATGACTATGGAGATGAAGCTATTTTAGTTCTATGGGATGCTCAAGCAAAAATTGAAGTGGGAGCACAAGCTAAAGATGTTAGAAAAAGCCAATTAAAGGTTTATTATCAATATAAATTTATTTTAACTTTTATTTTTTTAAGATATTTTATATAATAATTCCAACATATTGTCTTCAATGCAGTCAGAATTCAAAAGTTCTTTTCCTTCCGAGTTAGATATTTTGTTGGATAGGGAATACTTATTTCATTACAAAATTTCAAGCTTTAACATTGATAGAAACAGTACAACTTATTCTATTAAAAATCTAACAGAAGACAACGATATCAAGGATAAGTTTAGGGAAATAAATGAGGTAATTATCTTTAAATTTAACGTTTATTCTTTTTTTTTTGAATAAAAGTGTCTTACTTATTTGAGTAAAATTCACTGTTAAAATGTTATGCCTTTGTTCTAATTGCAGAATACAATTAAAGAAAAAGATAACATAACAAAGGACAAAATGGTTTGTCAGACAATTTTTTTTTGATTAATAAGTTTTGTTGATAATAATTATGATAAGGGTTATTTACATTCACTATACGCCATTGCTTACTTTCCTAATAAAATAATTTATTTTCTTTATAGGATCTTGAAGTTGAATCTATGGTAGAAGATACAAGTGATATCACCCCTTATAAAAGACAATTTGATGAGGTTGAGTCAAATGATGCTGAAATGTCTTCAACTAAGCAACCCAAACTGGAGAAATAGTTTTTAAGAATTTTAGTTGAATTATTTTATTTTTAGTTTTATTTAAGTTGGAAGGCCAATAATCCTTTAACTTTTTTGTCTTATGCCCTTATGAGAATAATAATTTTGTTTAGATTAAATTGAAACTTATCTTTTAATAATATGCCTGAATTATTATTTATTAGTACTGAAATATTATTATTATTATTATTGTTATTATTATTGTTATTATATATATATATATATATATATATATATATATATATATATATATATATATGTGATTTCTTAAAAAAAGAATTACTTAAATTTTTTAAAACCAAAAAATTAATTACTATAAAAGTTCACATACAAAAAACAATAACATTAATTATTCAAATTTGCAATGTGATTTCTTAAAAAAAGAATTACTTAAATTTTTTAAATTCAAAAATTTAACTTATATAAGTTCTGTTCTACCATTATACATAAATGATCTTTTAAAATGAAGTATAATATAAGACTTATATGGAAGTTATATTATTGTTTTCTTACTACCTTGCAATGTGATTTCTTAAAAAAAGAATTACTTAAATTTTTTAAATTCAAAAATTTAACTTATATAAGTTCTGTTCTACCATTATACATAAATGATCTTTTAAAATGAAGTATAATATAAGACTTATATGGAAATTATATTATTATTTTCTTACAACCTTCACATACGTGAAATACAAATATTTACTCATGTCTTTTATTCCTAAATAAATCTATTATACAATATTAACTTTTATTTTTAAAATATAATTACTTTCATATTTTAGGCATGATAATTATATAAAAATCTAACCCGATAACCCGATATATTCATTCGACGTTGTAATCGAATTCGATTTGACGTGATTTAAAAATACATTTACAATTATATAAAAATCAATGTGAACACAAGATTAGATTTTGAACCAACCTAAAACATCTAACACAAA
Source organism: Amaranthus cruentus (assembly GCA_019425755.1). Taxonomy (NCBI): domain Eukaryota; kingdom Viridiplantae; phylum Streptophyta; class Magnoliopsida; order Caryophyllales; family Amaranthaceae; genus Amaranthus; species Amaranthus cruentus. The sequence continues at coordinate 25,345,652 of CM033450.1, read as the reverse complement.
GTCCGAATGAACGGAGTTATAAAAACCTTGGTCAAAAAAACAAAATAGTAAAAAATATTCATGGTACACTTTGGTAGATGATGGTGAACGAGATGTAGAGACAGATCAGCTAATACGACGGCATAGGGTAACTCCATCACCTACAGGAAGCTGGCAAATCTCAACCCTTGGATCAGCAGCAATTGATTTGTTGAATTCCAATACGAAGTCTCTGTAATACCTAACGTATTTCCTCATAGGAGCATCTGGTGGCGCAACCACAGATCCATTCCATAGGGTGTTGTCGTACCCAATAACTCCTCCTACCTTTACAAGATCAATTAATCTCTTGTGGTAGTTCCAATAGTTGTCTTTGTCAGCATCCACAAAAATAAAATCGAATGATCCATGCTTCTTCGGCTGTCATTAAACAATCCATAAATTGTTAGCATTGTGGTAAAAAGGATCCAACCTCTGTTACTACGGTAAAAGTCATAGAAATTTTTTTGGGAAATTACAGGTGGTTTTAGTTTCCAACACTTTTAAAAAATTCACGCGGGAATCCTGAGATTTACCAAATTGTTCCACCGTAACCTTTTTACACATAAAACATTATTAAAATATTAGCAAATGTTAATTTCGAAGCTTCAAGGTTGTTGTATACCTATTCATGTGACTCACAATTTCAAATGGCATCAGTTTTAACCTTTCCCCCCAAAATATAAACCTAATCTACCATCTTTGGATTTAGGGGAAAAAATATGATTTGGATATAAGATGACAGGATTGGGGTTTATGTTTTGGGAAAAAAGGTTGAAACAGATGTCATTTAAAATGGTGAGTCGTATAAACTAGCGTACAACAGCCTTAAAGTTTCAAAATTAACGTTTGCTAATGTTGTTATGTGCAAAAAGGTCAGGGTGAAACAATTACGTAAATCTTAGAGTTACCGCGTGATTTTTTTAAAATTTTGGTTACCACGTGGAAAAACCAAAACCTCAGGATTACCACGTGAAATTTCAGAAAAATCTATTACCATTAAATTTATCTATAACTTTGACAGCCCGTTTAATTAATGATACTAAACGATGGTAACGAGAATCATACTATCATACTATCTACTAATACAATAAAAGAATATGACATGTGTCAATGTTGCAAGAGAGGTTTTCCCGCTTAATAAAACTTCATACTATCTACTAATACAATAAAAGAATATGACATGTGTCAATGTTGCAAGAGAGGTTTTCCCGCTCAATAAAACTTTCTACAATAAAAACTATCAAATACATATATATTATGTTAACTTTTTGATTGAATTTAATATTGACTTTCCTAATATATAAAATATTGATTATATATATCAATATGTATGGGGTAAAAATTATTTCATTGTGCACTCATATACTCTCTCCGTTCTTTTTTGTTCTTTCCGTTTAGAATATTCCATTTTGGAGAAAGAAATTTGATTAAGATTTTTAAGACATTTATAGATGATAAAATATATACATATGAGATCTCCTTAGATTCGTCTTAATATATACTTTTTTATCATATATTTTTTATAATGCGTATTTAGAGATATTTAGGCTCGAAAGATGCTTTGAAAAATGTGCAAAAAGTAAATGGGAAGAACAAAAAAGAACGGAGGGAGTATATGAGTATATCTATTTAGGAAAATTACAAAAACAATTAATGACCAACAATTATGATTAAGAATATTGTATTTGTAACATGCCATAAATAAAGTGTTATTTTTAAATGGCTATACAATATGTTCATTTCATAAGAGTGGTTAGATATAATCTTTAACACTTAAAGACGTATAAACCAAAATCATTGCTCCTAAGCGACTCAAAAGGTCGCCTTTCTACTTCCAACATGAATACTCTTCATTTTCTTTAGAAAAAAAGTTGTCAGTCATTGGATTATCAAGTTGGAGAATCTATACTTACAACTCACAAGTTAAGGCTTAGAATGAGTACCTAGATTAATGATCGTTTGCACGATTTAATTACAACAACTAACATAAAGTACTCCTATTTTTTTGTGCGTATTAAGAATGACCATGTTCTCGTTAATTATTGAACCACCTTATAAGCTCATACCTCAAATAAACAAACCCTAAATTAATCTCAAAAGATCAACAAAATCCGTTGATCCCTTGATTTTTGTTGTTACTTGTAACTACATAGAATCCTAATTAATTAGGATTTGCATTTAACAACATTTCTTTACTCCTTACCATAATACTCCCTATGTTTGCGTTAAATTACTCATATTTGCTTGCCTCATTTCGTTTTAATTATTATATGAATGATGAGAAAAAACATACTTCTTTCGTTTCGAAATACTTGCTACGTTTTGTTTTTTGACACTATTTATCGTTTAGGCTGATTCTATATATTACGGCTAATATGAAGTAAGTAATAATATAGTCAAGTGGGATCTTGTTTGAATCGTCTAATCGTATACTTTCATAATATAAACTTAGTATTATATAAGGGAGAAAGTAATTGATTAAGATTTTACATACTACTTGATACTTAGTTTTATAATATTAACTTTTATAGTTCATACCCTTTCATTTTATTAAAGATAAAATTGAAAATCACAATAACATAGTAATATATGTAGGGTATTTGGACATTTACAAAGTGCTCCATCACACGAAAATCCATAAATTAAAAAGACTCAAAAATTATTTTGCATTAAGCTTACATAATTTTTTTTCATCGATCACTTGTGTTAGGCCGTAACATTTCCATAAAAATGTAAAATAAAATTAAAGCCTAAAAAATAATTATGTATTTTTATTCCAAACAGAAATGAAATGACAAAATTCACAAGAACAGCATTAAAAGGAAGCTTAAAAATGAAGCACAGAAAAACTTACATCTTCAAGCAAGAGATCAAGAAGAGGCAAGGCAGGACCTTCTCTGAAATCAATTTTATGGGCAACACCAGCTTTTTGCATCACTGGTAAACCCAATTCAAAATTTTCCCTGTTTATATCCATTGCCAATATCTGCAAAACCAAATCAATCTTACTAAATTTGGAAATTTCAAATCACAATCATAGTAAATTTACTCAATTAATAAATTACCTTCCCATCATCAGGAATTGCAAGAGCAGTAGCAAGAAGAGAGTAACCGGTATAAACACCAATTTCCATAGTGTTTTTTGCATTTATCAACTTAAGAAGCATATTCAAAAATTGCCCTTCATCTGCAGATGTTGTCATCAGATTCCTGATCCATTCAAAACAACCCAATTCATCATCATCAATCATATTCATATAAATGAGATCCAATTGAAAATCAAATCATCGTAATTGTACGGTTAGGCCTCAACCATCAACGGTATTAGAAGCGTTGGAATATTTAGCGCAAGATATGAGGAGGTCATGTGCTGCATTCACACTTCTAGTCCAATGGGCTCTCGTGTGATGGTGTGCTAGAGTATATAATATATTCTAGAGCCTCCTATATCAGCTTAAGCTTTTAGTTGAGTTGATTGTTGAAAATAATTAATCATACCATGGATGTTTAGCAGTGATTTCCCTTAGCTCCTTCATGGGTTCTGGCTCTCTTGGATAAACACTAGTCTCAAGAATATACTGCATAGTACAAAACATTATAGATTTTGATTCAGATCAATACCCAATCGCATAGGATTATAAATAAATAATTATAAAATAAATAGAGTCTTTATTTATTTTTGCTTCGCCCCTGAATTAGATGAAGAAGATTGATTCATAGATACATAGTTCTATTTTTGAATGGATCATACCTGATAAAGATCATCACTTTGGAGAAGACTCTTATGGCCAACTTCTGAATGTTTGATTTCTTTAGTTTGTTGTTGTTCATCTTGCTTGTTTTCATTGGTGATTTGCTGCTTTTCTACTGCAATTTCAGCCATTTTTGTTATTTTTTCTTTATCTCTCTTAATATTTTTGTTCTTTGTCTCGTATCAAAGTTTGTGATGCTGGTGTGTTTTTGAAGTCTAAATGTTCGACACTATTTGGTTGCATATATATAGAATACATGAACCGGTTTGAATCGAAAGTTGGTGGTTGAACCCGTGTAATATTACCGGTTTGTAGTTGGTGAAAAGTAGGAAGTGGGACCCGTATGAGGAGGGTGGTGGCATGGTGGGAATTGGTATGGATTGACATTTAACAATTAACATCATCACGTGTTTTCTTTCCTTTAAATCTCTAGATGTGACTAATACAAACTGTCTCTCATATTAATTGTAATTTTTAATTTTGAAAAACTACCTATTATTTTAATTTAGATTTATCAATCAGAATACGACAAATCAGATCAATAAAAATAAAATACGTCAAAATAAATGCGAGAAAATTTTGTTAAATTGTAGTTGTAGGACTATTTCTCTTGTTAAACTTATATTCAAAGGACGTATTTTTTTTGTTAAATTGTATTTGAAAAATATATTTTGTTAATTTTGTATACTTTAAAATCATTGGTACAATATCAAAACGATACTGTTTGATGATAATCCGACTCCATTGGAGGTCCGAGAGTCCGAGTCGGGGCAAACTTGGAGTATGCATAATCCGACTCCGAGTGGAGGTGGACTGAAAAATAAAGTCCGACTATTATCCGGAGCAAACTCGGAATATGTATAATCCGAACCGAGTCCGACCCATTGCCATACTGAGACGTCGTCTCCTGATAAGACAACTTCAACCAAAAGACCTATATTCTCATACTAAACATAATATAGATCTTGTTTAACTCATCGTCTTATACAAGTATACAACACATAAAATAAGGGTATTGTTATAGTTCGCCGCCCTTTTCATTTTATCACTACCCCTATTTTAAATTAATTAATTAAGATTACGAAAATGCCCATGATCTTTAAAGTTTTAAATCTGTAAACTAAAAGAAGTTAAAAGTAATAATCGAAGAACAATGGCGAACCAAAACGAGCATGAAAACGATTCGGTAAATAATTAATCGATTTCAAAATTTTCAAAAAAAATTCAAAAAAAAGACGAAGAACAGGGTCACTTGCACAAAACGTGTAGTTGACCATGGTCAACTCGCACAAAACGTGCGAGTGTACCTGATATTTTATTTTTTTGAATTTTTAATTTTAATTTAATTTTAATACCTTTTAATATAATTATTTATTTATGTTTATATTATGTTTTATTTGTGTATTTATTTATTTATTTATTTTAATTTACTTAATTTATTTATATTATTTATTTATTTATGTAATTATGTTTAAGTTGTATGTGTTTATATTGTTTATTTATTTATGTAATTATGTTTAAGTCATATGTGTTTAAATTATTTATTTATTTATTTCATTTTTATTTACTTAAGTTATTATTATTTTTTTTTATCTTTTTTGTTGTTTTAAATCGCTATATCATAGCGTTTTCATTTATGCGTTAGAAATATTGGCGATGGAGAACAACAACGACGTAATAATACTGCTGAAGATGCAGTCAACTTAGATAGTCCATAGGATCTTATTGTTTTCATTTGATTAATTTGTTGTGTAAATTGTATATAATATGTTTATTTTTGTATATTAATCATATATTATTATTATTTTATTTATTAAATAATATAATAATATTAATAATTATTTAATAATGTTAATATTATTTATTTATTTAATAAATAAAATAATAATAATATATTATTAATTTAATAATAATATTAACATTTAATAAATTAAATAATAATAAACAATAATTCAAAAAATTAAAAAAAAATTAAAAAAAAGTAAAAGGGGGTACTTGCACGTTTTGTGCGAGTGTATCATGGCTAGCTCGCACAAAACGTGTGAGTACCCCCTATTTTTTTTTTTTTGAATTTTGAAACGAGATTAGTTTAGAAATTACCTCGGTTTTTCGGTAACGATTCGAAGTCCAATGCTTTAGCTACGATAATTTTTTTGTGGATTTAGTGAGTTTTAGAGTGATAAAAGTGTTATGGAGTGAGTTTGAAGTGTTTTATAGAGAATTTAAGTCCAAGGGCATTTTCATAATTTTAATTGATTAATTTAAAATAGGGTTGACGATAAAACGAAAAAGGTGGTGAACTATAAGAATTGGGTAACCTACACATTATTATAATAAAAGTTAGAGCCTAGAGGTGGGGAAGTGGTCGTGGGTCTATTCCAAAATGCCTTGGATCATGTACAATAGAATTATGTTTTCCTTGTTTTGGAAAAAACAACAAAGTCAAAAAAGTTCAAAATAACGATCTTCTTCATCATCATCATCCTACCCAGTATATCCCGCTCATAGAAAACTATGGGCAGGGTTTGGGGAGGGAAGGACGGCGGCAACTCATAAAGGAGCCCCCGACTCTAGGAAGATAGAGAAAGATAGAGATTACATACCTGCCACGTGATGTGAAAAAGGACACATAATAGATCCAATACGCATGTAAAACAAAATAAAACTTATGACAAAGAAACTAAGCAAGATACACAAGAGACTATAGCAGACAAGAAAGCACGGACGCCTCAAACGACTCTAATAAGAAAAGCCGAAGTATAAAACCTGGATATGACGCCTCCAACTACTCTCCTCACGGGGGCGTCAAAAGTCTTTCTCCTCACATGTCCAAACCACCTCAATCTTCCTTCGCGCATTTTTCTAGAGATAGGAGCAACCCCTAGTTTGTCTCTAAACTCTCGGTTCCTAATTCGATCCAATAAAGTATGCCCGCACATCCACCGCAACATACGCATCTCTGTGACTTCCATCTTATGTTTAAAACTCTTCTTTACAGGCCAACATTTTGTCCCATATAGCAAAGCCGGTCTGATTGCTACCCGATAAAACTTTCCCTTTAACTTATTTGGGATCTTTTTATCACATAACACCGTGGTAGCAGCTCTCCATTTGAGCCAACCTGCCTGGATACGATAATCTACATCACCATCGATCTCCCCATCCCTCTGGATGATCGATCCCAAATACTTGTACTTGGTCGTACTTTTAATGACTTCTTTTCCGATGGAAACTTCTGGCTCCCCTATCGGTTGTGTCCCACTAAAGTCACAACGTAGGTACTCGGTCTTCGTACGACTAATGCGCAAACCTTTACCTTCTAAATCTTCTTTCCACTCATCCAATTTACTACTAACCTCCTCTTTAGTTTCTGCAACCAGCACGATATCGTCCGCAAAAAGCATGCACCACGGAACCGTCTCCCAGATAGATTTAGAGATCTCATCCATAACGACCGCAAAAATAAAAGGGCTTAGAGCTGATCCCTGGTGAAAGTACAATTTATAAGTAAATCATACTCCACATGCTACTAATTTTGAAGTAAAAAACAAATGATAAGTTTTTTAACTTTGCCATTAGAATTATTTGATTGGGAGAATTTGTGTAGATAAAAAAAATTCCATGCTTTAATTTTTTGTGCATAAAATATATAGATGGAGAAAAATAGGAAATTAAGAATCAAATAGAAAACAAAAACAATTTCGTATAAATCAACAAAAATAAACAACCTGTTTTGTAAAGAATAAATATGGGAAAATCAGACAAAGAAATAATGTTGGAGAAAAAATAGTGAATAAAAAGACAACATATTATCATCTCAAAAAAAAAACACAACATATGAAATAAATAGGTAAAATAGATAATAAAAACAGACAAAACAATTTTACTTTTGCTTAACCAATTATATTATGCTAAATAAATCTGATTAATGTAAAAATTATTCAACATTTTTTTAACTTATTTCAAATCTCCAAATTTATATTTTTATTTTTCTATCTTTTTTTACAAATTAAATCAAATATTTTTAATAAAAACTATATAACCATTTTTTTTATCTTATTTCAAATCTCCAAATTTATATTTTTATATTATTTTTCTATCTTTTTTTACAAATTAAATCAAATATTATTAATAAAACTATATAACGATTTGAATTTTAGAAAAGTACATAAAATAATCCAACTTTTTCCTGATTTTCTTATAATAATTTCAACAATTGATTAATCATGAATAATCACAACTTTATGGGGTATTTACCTAAAGTAAACTTAAGTATACGGATGACCTACTGTAGTAGGTAATTTACGAAAAAAGAAAATTGAAAAGCAACACAAAGTTAGAGAAAAATTAAAAAATTTACATAAAATATTCTAAAAGAAATTCAGCATTTTTTTTGTATTTTTTTGACATTTATTTTAATTTATTTTTTAAAATAAAACTTGCTTTAGCAGGTATCCGATTACCCGAGTTTGCTCTAGGCAAATACCTCATAGAGTTGGGATTATTTATGGTCAATCAATACGTGAGATTATTGAGAAAAATCATGAAAATATTGGATTATTCTAGATAATTTTTCCTAAATTTTATTGAATTTTATATTTTAATTTTCTTCTCCTATTTTTGTTTATTTTAGAATTTGAAAGAAAATTGAATCTAAAAGATTTAGCAATTAATTTAAGATCTTTCAAAGAAAATTATTATTTTTTGTTTAATCTTAGGTATTAATTTAAGATCTAATTTATTTTCGGATTATTGAAAATATTGAACAATAACAAATATCATTTTATAAGAGTCTTGCCAAATGAAATTCTTTTAGTAGATAATAGTTGATTAAATGGACATTTAAAGGTCTAGTCCAAGCCGAGTCTTGACTTACCCTTTCCCAAACCTAAAAAATTATACCACAACCACATTGTTTGGATCGAATTAAATCAGAACCAGATCACTTCGAAATGCAAACCCAAACCTAAATTCTTAAAAAAACACATAAATTCTTATATAAAACGGTCTTAAGACGAGACTATTTCTATTGAATTGATTCATGTATATTTCGTATACTAAAAGTTCAAGACTCCAAAATCACTAATAACTAAAATTGAAAGGAATGAAAATAAATAGAATGTGGTCACCAAACCAAGCCTCGTCTTCTCTCTTTACCAACCCACTTACTTTACCAACTCCTTTTTGACCAAACTCACGTCTTATTTCCATCAGCATTTGACTTTTTTTCTGTTACTTTTCATATTTTACATGGTTTTCAATTAATAATCACACTTTAATATAAAAACAATCCTAATACTCCTATACCTTTTATAATTGGAATTATCCTTGTAAAATTGGATTGTTAGATTGTAAAATTGTGTTATGAACCTATAATTACATTTAATAATCCCATCATTATTAAGATCTTAATAAAGATTCAGATTACTTGTTTATTTTTAAATTGCAGAATTATACGATCGTAAGTTAAAAAATGATTCATGTGCACTAGTTGTTCTTGTAATGTTTGTTATAAACACCTTAATTATTAGTTGTATTAATATTATATTAGTATTTATTAATCGTATTATTAGTATATATTATAGTTGTTTTAGTGCAGTATTTGTCTTACTAGTGCATTTTTAGTATATAATTTGATATATTAATGTATAATTAGTGTATTAATAGTCGTATGCCTATATTAGTAAAATATTAGTTGTATTAATATATTATTAGTCATATAAGTATTGTATTAGTTGTCTAAGTGTATTATTATTATACTCCCCTGTTCTCAAATGTTCTCCCCATTTAGAATATTCCACTTTAAGGAGAGAGAAATTTGATTAATATTTTTAACACATATTTAGAAGATAAAATATATCCATATGAGATCTTGTTAGATTCATCTTAATATATACTTTTTTAATATGTATTTTTTATAATTTTTTATTATGTTTATTTAGAGATATTGTGGTTTAAAATTTGCGTTAAAAACTGTGCAAAAAGTAAACGGGAAAAACAAAAGGAAACGGAGGGAGTATTTTTTATCGGATTAGTTTAGTGTAAATATTATATGTCGTAATAGTATAATTTAGTATTTGTGATATGAGTATATTATTAGTCATATTAGTTTAGTACTAGTGTAAAAACTTGTGCATTCCACTGTCTTTTTAGCATCGACGTTTATAAACATATCATATTAAAAAAATAAAGTCAGAGATATTATGTGTAGATACACTCCATTTTGATGGTTATATTATAATGCAGTATATTATGCTCTAATCTACTCAATTAAACTAATAAATAATGATGATTTTGACAGTTATATGTATAAATGAACTTTGTAATTTTAGAAGTTGTCAATAACATATTATATATTATATTATATTTGCTAATTTACTCAATTTACCTATAAATAATTGCTAGTCAAAGATAATTTTAATTGTAAAAATATTGGCCAAGATTAAATGTCATGTTATTTTTTTAGCCAAGAAATGAGTTTTATTAGGAAAACCCTTTTAAAATGTGACACTTGGAAATTTTCAAACTTTTTAGTAAAATGTACTTCCTCCGTTCTGATTTACTTGCGATCATTACATGGGCACAAATATTAAGGAGTTATGTGCAATGATGAGTAGTAGCCTAGTAGGTGGAAAGTTGTTTTTTTGGAATTTTTTAATATTATTTGTTGAAAAATGAAAAAGAAAAATAAGAGTAATTAGATATAGAGTAGGATAAAAGTAGGAGTAGGATAACTTTAAATGATTGGTTTTTTTACTAAAAAGGAAATGTAGCAAGTAATATGAAATTTCCCAAAATGGAAAATGTAGCGAGTATTATGAAACGGAGGAAGTATGATGATTTCTAGTCAAAGATAATTTTATAGTAAAAATATTGATCAAGATTAAATGTCATGTTATTTTTTTAGCCAAGAAATGAATTTTATTAGGAAAACCCTCTTAATATGTGACACTTGAAATTTTCCAAGCTTTTTAGTAAAATGTATGATGATCGCTAGTCAAAAATAATTTTAATAGTAAAAATATTGGTCAAGATTAAATGCGATGGTGTTTTTTTAGCCAAGAAATAAATTTTATTAAGAAAACCCTCTTAATATGTGACACTTAGAATTTTCCATGTCTTTTAATATAACGTAGGATTAGTCATACTAGTATAGTTTTTATTTTTTTTTGAGTTACTAGTATGGTGTTTATGGCATTAAGTTTATCAAGCTTATTAAATGAAAAAAAATTTTAAAAAATTCCACTCGCAAAACTTAAAACGGGGTGTTTTAAGGCTTTAAGTTGGTTGTAATCTTTTTTTAAAACAAGTAATTCACTGAACTGATCGCATGAACATGGCTGTCTTAGAAAATCCATCATTTATTACTTGGGCCACGTGTTTAGCCCAATTGGTTAGGAAATTTGTTTTTGTTGAGAGATTTTGGGCCAATGGTCCTCCTTCGATTTGTATGTTTTTTTTAATAAAAATTTGAAATAGATAAGATTCTTAACAAAAAAGAAAATTTGAAACAAATAAGAGTTTTAATATAAAAAAATAAAAAAATAAGACCCAAATCAAACTATATCCAAAAATAAGCGTCAAATTCCCAAAGCATAGGTTTGGAGTACTTACATGATTACTAAGTGCGAACAGGTGTGATTTTGAGCGAAGTTAGCTGATTAATGCTGAGCAGTCAAATAGTCAGCTCCACTTACTAAGTGGGACACATACGTTGATGATTTGACGTTAGCATTAACTGCGAATGTCGGCTTTTGAAATCTTCTCTTCGTTCGACTTAGGACTGCAACAGCTCTAAACCTTTGTCCAAACCTAGTAGACGCTTAGTTTTTGGAATAGTTTGTTTTGGCTCTTGATTGATGATTTTTTTTGTTTTATAATCTTATTCATTTCAAAATTTCAACAAAAAAAGCATGAAATAAGATCCAAATCAAACTTATTTTAAATATAAGCCGATACCCGAGAGCGAGGTTGTCTTGCGACTTAGTAAGTGCGAGCATGATAAACTGTCAAAAATCTAATGTCGTTCGCCTTAGTAAACTCGAACAGTCAAACGAGGTCAACATGCGATTTTAAGAAAGAGCTCGCAGCTAGTAAGTGCGAGCAACAAAACAGGTTGTTCGCTATTAGTACGCAAACAACGCTTTGTTTTCGGTTGTTCGACTTACTAAGTGCAATGCTACACTAAGGTTTGCGGATTCCACGCTTAGTTTTGGAATAAGTTTGATTATGATTTTATTGTATGCTTTTTTTTGATAAATAATCTTATTTATTTCAAATTTTCTTTTTTAATAAGAGTAATAAGTATCATCATATTCAATATTCCGCTCGAAAGCAGGGTCTAGATAAGGTAAGACGACGAATAATCCATACCCATATTCCCTTCACAAAGAAGACTAGAGGAAAGCGATTGGTTTATATATATATATATATATATATATATAATTCAAATAATATTACAAATTGTACTCAGTGCATGACTAAATTCCTAAGAGAATTAGAGGAAAATATAACTTAGCCTTAGCCAAATGAAGCAATGAAAAGTTTGGTTTGTAGCTTTAATATTTAAAAGATAATGAGTCGCAGTTAATAAGTTTAATTTATTTTTTTCTAGTAAAATAAAATTTGGCTGATTTAAAAATGAATCATAGTTACAAATTAAGTCGATTTCTAACCGAGCCTACATGACCCATACTTTGCTTATTGTTTTCATATGGAGCTTATGTTTTCTAATTATTATGAAAACAAAACTAAAAATATTAAAAATACCCTTAAAAAAAAGAAGAAAGAAAAATGTAGTACTACTTGTAGTAGGGAGAAAACTATATATAAGAATATGAGTCAACGAGTAGTAGTACCGTTGTACTTCTTTGCGAGCATTCCTTCCTCCCAATTTTCCCGCTTCTCCCATTTTCATAATTTACTGTTGTTATCTTTGGCTGCTACTAATTAAGACGAGAATCAATTCTGTTAAACTGATTTCTGATTATCAAAGAAAACCCACATTTTTCTACTGTTCGAATTAAACCCTTTTGATTTAAGGTATACTCACTTCCGGGTATTTTTCTTAATTCAATTTTGAATTGATTAATGTATTAATGGATTATGATTTTGTTTTCTGGGTATTTCTTTTTATTGCTTCAATTTTGAATTGATTCTTGATCAAGATTGCATTGTAATGGCGTGAATACAGAATCAGACGAAACAGATAAAATTATTACAATGAATAGATGGAAAATTCCAAGATTGGCTAACAATGGTGCGTTTGCAGTTCTTGAAGTTTTATGGTGTTTCTTTATAAACCTTTTTTCCAGTAAGTAGTAATATTTATGTATTTCACATTTTTTGATGCAGCCAATCGAAATGTACGCTCAAATCAGGAGTCTAATCAATCGAATAATGTTGTTGAGCAGCAGAACATCAATATTTATCCTTCAAATCTTCAGGATAACCTAGGATTTTACCGAACATTTCTAGATTCCTTTCCTCGTCCAAATCTCGATAATTATCCTCCAAATGTTCTGGATAGCACAGATTATGACCCAGGATTTCTAGATGCCTTACCTCATCCAAGTCTCCTTTATCCTCAAAATTCTCAGTGTAGCACAGGTTTTTTTGACCCACGATTTTTTTATGCCTTACCTGATCCAAATCTCCTTAATTATCCTCAAAATTTTCAGGGTAACCCAGGTTTTGACCCAGGATATTTAGATGCATGCTATCCTCAATGGGCTCCGATGGGTATAACTGGTAGTCCCTGCTTTGTTCCTGGAGGGCCTCCGATGGGTTTTCCTGGAATTCCCTGTTTTGTTCCTGAAAGGCCCCCGATGGGTTTACCCGTCAGTTCCTCTTCTGGTCCTAGCACTTCTTCTTCTGCTTTTGTTCCTGTTCAAATTACCAAACCTGCATCTTCATCGTATGTAGTCAAGGAACCTGAACCAAGCGATCATCCTGTATTGAAGCATTTACCGGAGAATTTTGATATTACTGTAAGTGAAATTCTGGAAATGGTGAGTAGTATAAATAGGTGTATAACAACCTTAAAGCTTCGAAATTAACGTTTGCTTATAATTTTTTGTGCAAAAAGGTGACTACCTCACTGGTAATAACATTGTTAAGATAACTAGTTAAATTAAGTTAATCAACCCTCAATTTAGGAATTGCAATATGAATTTAAGAATTGCATTAAAAAATGTGTAACCTGGTGGGGTTAACGACCCATTCAATTCCTCCAAAGTATTAGGAGCTTTTAGGTTATAATTAATAATTAAAATAACCGCTAAATTTAGTTAATCAACACTTAATTTCAGCTGTTCAAAAGAAACAGCCCACGAAAATAGAAACTAGGTCCAGCAGCAGTGAGTTGGGCTTAATTTTTTTAGGCCCAAATTCCTTTCTTTTCCAATCCAGCAAGTCTTGTATAAGTCTGTCTCACCGTGTAAACATACCCATACAAGTAGTCGAAACATTAAAAGTGTTGTAATTTTGGCAAACTAAATATTCTTTATTATATATTTGGTCTCATTTGATTTAACAATTTAGAAAAAGATTTTTCATGACCATTAAATCATGAAGCTATGAAGTCATATAACTAAACTTTTTTTTTGGATTTTTTTTTTTTTTTTTTTTTTGCAAAAATGGCTATTTTTGTTCGGTTTTCCGCTTGATAGTGGGATTTTCAAGGGAGTAAATTGTTCATTGTATTGTTGGAATGATTTTGCAGAATAATAGAGCCAGACAACTAGAAGCTGATATAAATAACTTGTCACTTGAGGTACTTACATGTTGTGATCATCTTCTTTCCTTTAATTTTATCATTTATCATTTGTTATATATTGTTGTACTCCCTATGTCTCATTTTAACTAAACACTAACTATATATATGCTATTTTAGGACATCTAAAAAAACACATTTCCTAAAATATTAATAATTCCTGTTGTGATTGTCTAATTTTCTTATTGGGCCAAGTCACTCTAAATGTCTCAATTCTACTTTAAATATGTTAACTTTACCAACTTACCCTTATTAAACTTAAAGTTTTCACCCCTTTATGCTTATTAGCCCTACGTTACAACTTACACCTAGGGATAACAAGGGATCTTGGACCCGACTTGAATCCGTGGATCCAGATCTGTGTTCACGGGTCTGGTCCTTTGATGTTGGACCCGTCGGATTCGGACTATTAAAAAATGACGGATCCAGATCCGGGTCTTACCTATGAAAACGGATCTGGATCCGTTTCAGATCCGACCCGTTGTCTTGTTACCCCTATCAAAATTTAAAAACACCACACTTTTTCTTTAAATTGTGGTCTTATTAGACCACCTAAAAAATATTATAAAGTTAAACAGGACACATTAGGTGAATAGGAGTGAGGAAGTATTATATTTTAATTAGGAGATTGAATACATAACCTATAGCACAAAGATGAGTGTTCGACCTAACTTTTTGCAGGAGCGAACCGGAGGTAAGCGAAGTGGTTTAAAGGAGGAAACAATTACGAAGCTTCTAAAGCGGAGAAAGTATAAATATGTTCGCGGTGAGCGTGAGCGTGAGGTTCTTTCAGATGCTCAAGAATGCCTCAAATGCAAAGTTAAGTACCCAACCTTAATTACCTTGTTTAACAGCATGACAATATTTGTAAGAAAATATATTAACTTTACTAATTTATCCTTACTGAACTTAAAACGTTACGATGGCAGGAATATTATGTTGACGGACAAGAAATTGGAAAGATACAATGCGGTCATGAGTTTCATGCAGAGTGTATCAAAAAAGTGCTCCTTTCATTTAACGAATGCCCAATTTGCTGCGACATTGGCTTCAATGTATAACATGTTGACGCCTTTTGTGGGAAATTAGGACTACAATATTTGTAAATCAATGTTATATTTTTGGCAAATATTATTGGTTCTACATTAAATGTTGAGCATTTCTTGACCTTTTAAATATTGTTCATGATGATGTGGATATTGTGAAAAGCCCTATATGATACTATAGTTACATAATTAGTCTTTTTTTAGAGGTGGAAAATAATACTAGATAGATTAAATATGATTATCACCGTAAAAACGGTTATAAAATTGGCCAAAGTTTTGTCATTATTCACATTTTTACAAAAGAATAGTGTTTTAGCCGCATTATCACACATGTAGACATGCATTTGTTTTGTATTCTACGTCGTCACACATCCTTGCTCAAAACCTAATTTTCTCTCCTCTTATTCATCTGAAATTTTGCCTTTCCCATTTCGTTATCCACTCCATTTTCTCAATTTTTCGATCCTTCATCCTTCATCTTTATTCATTTATTTTCTTTTTATAATTTACAATAGATATTTGTGTGATTTAATCTCATCAACAATCTGCTCTTATTCACTCTTCCATTCATTCGAAATAGTCATAAAATAATTCAATTTTTTCCAAAGACCACAACTTTGAGTCTTTGATCTCAAATTATTCACTTCATACATAAATTTAATCAATCATAATGGTGAATAACAAATTCCATCTCCAATGAAACGAAACCCTATTACAAGAATAAATCAAGAAAAAGAAGGATTTGGTACACATTTGCTAAATATACCATTGTTGCCCAATCCAGAAATTTGACAACCAATACACGTGTGAATAATCCTGCAGGTACTCTCTTAATTTTGTAGGTTAATTTTCTGGATTTTTTGTGTCTTAGTTTTATTCTTATTTTATTCAATAAAATTTTAATTTTGTAGGTTAATTTTCTGGATTTTTTGTGTCTTAGTTTTATTCTTATTTTATTCAATAAAATTTTAATTTTGTAGGTTAATTTTCTGGATTTTTTGTAGATCACCTAGGGCTGACAAAAGTTGACCCGACCTGCTAACCCGACCTGAACCTAACCCGATTAAGTGGGTTTGGGTTGAGACTTTTGACCCAATTAATTAAATGGGTTGACCCGACCTAATCTGTTTATTAAATGGGTAAGGTTTAGGTCAAACTTTTAAACCTGAAAAAAAACCTATTTAACCCATTTAATTAAGGAAAATTTGTTCAAAATAATCTCAACTATTACCCGTTGGCCAAAAATAATCCCAACTATCAATTATTTTTTAATAATCCCAACTATTTTCATAATTTGTTGAAAATATACCCACCCCTTATTATCGGCTAGAACATGTAACTTTTTCACTTTTTTTTTCATTTTTTTTACTCAAAAGTTCAAAATTAACTCTTTCCCTTTATCTATTAAATCAAAAAAGAATGAAAAAAAATTAGATAAGTTACCTGTTGCAGCCGGTTAAAAGGGAGGTGAGTATGTTTTCAACAAATTATGAGAATAGTTGAGATTATTAAAAAATAATAAATCAATAAATATAAGCTAAATTTAGTTCATTTAATTTTTTCTTATTTTTCATAGTAAATACAAAATAAACAACAAAAAAAATATAAATTAAAATTAAAGCCTAAAAACCTTAAAACGAAAATAAAAAAATGATTAATCAACGTTAAAAACCTTAAAACGAAAATAAAAAAATGATTAACGGGTAAAGTGGGTCGAAATCAGGTCAACCTGATTTGTTGCAGGTTGGGTCAAGGTTGTGATTTTCGACCCAATTAACTAAATGGGTTGGGTTTGGGTCAAGGATTTTCTGACCTGTTTATATATGACCCGAACCCCAATACGACCCAACCTCATCTGTTTGCCACCCCTAAGATCACCGTTAGTTCTACTCTATTTTCTCAAGGTTAGTTTCGTTTTGTTATTTGGATTTTTTATAATTTATGTATATATCTTCATTTATCAACTTTTTGGGGTTATATTTTGATATTTGCATGCATTGATCACAATTTATAAAGGTATTTATTTATTTTGATGATACATATTCAAGTTTTTTTTTTTAATAAAAATAGGTTTTTGCTTTATTTTTGAATAAAAATATAGAGTTTGTTTTTTGGGAATGAAAAATCAGGGTTTTTTCATTTGGTTTTTGGGATGAATTATTAGGGATTTTCGTTAATTTTTCAGAGGAACATCAGAGTTTTTGTTTTATTTTTGAATGAAAATTTAGGGTTTTTGTTATATTCATTCAAATTTAGAAGTTGTGAAATTGGTACTTGTTTTTGTCAGATTTCAAGGAGTATAGTGAAGAGAAGCCATAGTTAGGCAGGTAGATGAGTAGTGCTGTTGGAATTCATAGTTGGTGCTCTTGGATGTTTAGGGAGATGTTCTATAAGCACATTTTATATTAATTCCTATTGTCTTTAGTATTTTAGGGTGTTAAATAGTCATTGGTACTGTTAACAACTCGGTACAACATAATTTACTTTTAGCGGAATTGAATTTAAATGTCGCTATTTTCAATTTCTTATACTGTAAATAGAGGATTTAGTGACATTTATTAGACCCTCTAGCAGCATATTAAAAAGTCACATTAAAGCTTTTAGCGACATAGGATCTAGTGACATTTCTTACAAATGCCACTATAGACTATAGTGACAATTACATATGTCACTAAAGACCAAATTAAGTATCGCTAAAACTAAAAATAAAAAGCAATAATTATTACACTAAAAATATGAATTAGTGACATTTTTTTAATGCCACTAAATTCAATGTCGCAAAAAGGTAAATACACTCTTCCATTTTTTTTTATTTCATTAAGCTGTTGCACTTAAAATAATAGTATCATAATTAGATTCAATGAGTAAGTACTACCGGTTGTACTCCCAGTTTTTCATTCATAATTTACATATATGTTAGTTTGGCCTCTACTAAAGATTGGACCAATTATTGAAATTTATACTTTTAAACCCTTCAAAATTCAACAAAGAAAACCCCCATTTTTTCTGCTGTTAATCAAACCCAATTGGTTTAAGGTACACTTCACTTTCTTGATTTCTCGTTTTTAATATTGATTTTTAATTTCTTAAACTACCCATGTTAAAAGATTTCATTTCTTATTTAGTTTTTTGCGTCAATTCTTACCCTTTTCCTCCATGCATTCTTGGGTTTGTGCGTCAAATTTTGGTTTTGATTGATGTATTGATGAATTATGTATTTGTTTTCTCCATTTTGTTTTCTAGGTATTCTTTGTGCGTCATAATTAGACCATAAGCACTTAAAGGGTTATCAAATTTTCGGTAATTCCATTCCTTCCCCTAAAATGTTCATTTTCTAATTCATCTACTTATATCCCTTTATGGATATAATTGGTTTTCCGTCGTCTATTCCCAGACCTTGATCGAAGTATATATGAGCAAGATTCACGGGGCAATTGGGTATTATGAACATATCTTTGAGCCTCAACCCTCACCTTAAACTTTTGGTTGAGTTGGTTACTCGACATCAGGGGCGAAGCCAGGATTTACAGTTAGGGGCCGAATTGTCGATATACTAGCAAGTTATTTGTTATATAAAAACTAGATAGACTGAATTAACATAGCAAAAATTATATTTGACAAAGAGAGTTGAAGCTTCCCTATAATTACCCTTTTGAAAAAGAAACTAAGTGTTTGTGAACTCATATATTTGTCTTTTTAGTCTCCGAAAAAAATTACTATTAAAATTAAGATAACAAAAATATAAAGACACACTAAAAAGGATGAATGTGAATTATGAAAGATAGATACATTGGGCCAAGGCAATTAAGATGGTCTCACCGTGAGACCGTCTCATATGAGAATTTGTGTAAATTAAATTTATTAGTCTACTAAAAAATAATTGTTCAAATTTGGATTTGATCATTTACTTTAAATTTATTAGTCTACTAAAAAATAATTGTTCAAATTTGGATTTGATCATTTACTTTAAATTACAAAAATATTACCTCAATCATTGACCTATAGTAATTTTTATTACAATTATGCATTCTATAAATTATATAATATATTAGTAAGGGACATCGAAACCAAAATTACAAAAGATCACATTTTCGGCAAGGGGGCCGAGCCTCTGCCGGGCCCCGGTGTGGCTTCGCCCCTGCTTGACATGGAAATAGACTCCAGCTGTTAGAGTATATAACATACTTGGTCTTAACCATCAGCTTAAGCTTTGGTTGAGTTGATTCATTAACATGGTATTAGAAGTCAGCTTCTTGAGTATATAACATATCTTGGAGCCTCAACCTATCAGCTTATGTTTTGGTTGAGTTGGTTCATTGACATGGTATCAAAAGCCAGCTGTTAGAGTATATAGCATATCTTAGGGCCTCAACCATCAACTTAATCTTTAGTTGAGTTGGTTCCTTAACATGGAAACAAAAGTCACCTGTTAGAGTATATAACATATTTTGGGGCCTCAACCATCAGTTTAACCTTTTAGTTAAGTTGGTTCCTTGACATGGTATCAGAAGCCAGCTTAAGCTTATGTTTGAAGCCCAACATATGTTATATACGCTAACATTATGATGATGATGTATTGTAAACTGCACTAGTGCTATTCATTCCCAATATGACAATGTATTATAAATTTATCTTCAATTGTATTGTAAACTTGACTTGTGCTGGAGTATTTGTGATATTGAGCAAGGATTACAGTTGGAAAATTGTTGAATATCTCCAGGTTTATAGACGATACAATGCCCGAAAACTTCAATTATCATTCTTTAAACGATGGTGGGTTTGCAGTCCTTGAAGTTTTATGGTGCTTCTTTATTCAGTAAGTAGTAATATTTGTGTATTTCACATTTTTTGATGCAGCCAATCAAAATATACACTCAAATCCGACGTCTGATCAATCTAATGATGTTGTTGAGCAGCAGAACTTCAATGTTTATCCTCAAATTCTTCAGGGTAACCCAAATTTTGGCTTCTCACACAACTCCAGGCCAATCTATCCTGCTTATTCTCTGTTGGGTTCACCTACCAGTCATTATTTTGTTCCTGAAAGGTCTCGGATGGCTTCACCGATCACTCCCTCTTTTGTTCGTGGAAGGCCTCAGATGGCTTTACCTATCACTTCCTATTTTGTTCACGAAAGGCCTTCGATGGGTAACGCAGGGCAAAATTATGGCTTCCCACAAATGTCTAACAGACAATATCCCTCGCATCATCCTACATATCAGGGGTCTAATTACACTTCTTTATTAGCGCGGTGCCAGTGCCCAATTCATCAAAATCAAACCAATGATCACAATGATGTTCCAGAGCCTACTCTGTTGGTGGGTTATTCAACCAACAACACCGTTCATTCAGAAACAACTCTCTATAACGTTGTTAATCAAGGCATGCCTCACAGGAGGAGGGAACTTCTAGGTGGTTCTAGTCCGTCTGATGCAAGATATTATCGAAACTCTCATGCCTATTCTCGTCCAAATATCGATACTAATCCTCGAATTCTTCAGGGTAATTCCAGCCCATTCTATCCTCAAAGGTCTCAGATGGCTTTATCTACCACTTCCTATTTTGTTCCTGAGAGGAGACAAATGTCTGACCGACAATATCCCTCGCATCATCCTCGACACCATATCCCAGATGTCGGAAGACATCAAACAAGATCAAGCCATGATCCAAGATCTAATCCTTCTTCTTATGGGAACTTTTCTTACTTTGAGTCATATGTTCGAGTTGAAGGACCATATAGGAACTCTAGTTTTGTTCCTGAACGTGAATCGAATCCTGCTACCTATGAGAACTTAACTATTGTTCCTCAACGCGGATCTTCATCTGGACATAGCAGTACTGTCAGAGAACTAGAATATGAGGTTCGCGAACATAATTCTGTATATACTGTTTTCTGTTAGACCATCGTGTCTCTTGATCGAGCTTTCCTTTGTTAATCATCCTGCCTAATTGAGTAAATTGTGATTGTTGTCCATGACGCTTAATATTTTGGTTTTCCGTGTCTTGCAGCAGATGCTTATGAGCAACAACTCGGATCTTTTATCTAGCGATCAGGTATGAATCTCAACAATGAACAAATAATTTCAATCTTCATGCACATATAGTGGCACATATTATGGTATAATATGTTACAGTGTCACATAATTCGCTGATTGCATTGCGAATTGTGAATCGAAAAAAGCGAATTATGGTCGGTTTTAGGCTATTTTTGCAGGATATTCCGGTAAAAACAATGTCTTAACTCTTGGAATGATTTTGCAGGATAGGTTCGAACACCTGAGAATGGATATAGATGACTTGTCATATGAGGTACTTACATTGCCTGTTGTGATATTTCCTTAAGTTTTTTAGCTCGAAAACTTAACATGAAATTTGTTTCAGGATCTGTTAGCATTGCAGGAGCATATTGGGTATGTCCGATCTGGTTTGAGGGAGGAAACAATCATGGAGCTTCTAAAGCGGAGAACGTATATTGAACATGTTACCCGCGAGTGTGACACTCTTTCAGATGCTGATATATGCCCCATATGCAAAGTTAAGTACCGAACCTTACCTTATTTAACAGCGTGACAGTGTCCGTTGTTGTATTTGTACTTTACTGAACTGAAAACGTTACGATGGCAGGAAGAATATGTTGACGGAGAAGATATTGGAGTGGTACAATGCGGTCACGAGTTTCATACAGAGTGTATCATGAAATGGCTCGTTACAAAAAACAAATGCCCAATTTGCTTCGACAATGCCTTGAACGTAACGCCTTTTATAGGGGAAAATGAGTTTGGCTCCTGCTAAGGCCATGTTTGTTTCACTACAATTTACAAACCATAAACCATAGAAAAGTTGGCAGGAAGTTGATGCTGATTGCTGTTATAGTTAGCATTGATTGATTCATTGGTTTATAAAGTAGTCTGAAACTGAACAGTTGATTCATATACTCCAAAAGGGGTCATTTTTTTGGCATACATTTTTGCTTCTACATAAATAAATGTGTTCATAATTTGAGCATTTCTTGAGATTTTTAATATTAGTTATGATGAGATGGATATTGTTTGTTAATTAGACTTTTTAGAGGTTGCTAAATGGGATAAGAAGCATTTAACAAAACTCTTTCCATTTATAATATTTCACTCTTTTCGATCCCTCCAATTCACGTTAGTTGTCCTTTTTTGATTTGGGTAGAAATATTAAGAAAATAAGGGGACCACCTAAAATAATAAACTCATGTGCGATATTGAGTACTTTTAATATTAAGAAAATATGGGACAATTAAGGTGAACTGTCCAGATAAGGATAAGGGACTACTAAAAAAAAATTGGAGGGAGTATTTAATAAGAGAAATTTAAATAAGTTTTTTGAGATATGTATATTACAAGATAACTATTTAGAATATTCTATTTAATGAGAGAAATTTAAATAAGTTTTTTGTGAGATATACAAGATAAAATATATTTACGTATGATCTTGTTATGTTTTTTGTAATTTTTTATGATACGCATGTTGAGATTTCGGGGCCTTAAATTGTTTTGAAAACTATGAAAAAAAATCAATCAAAAAAATAGAAAAACTGAAGTATATTAATTAAATCTTTAATTTATTCCTCAAAATAAAAGCAAGTAATGTGAATGGTTTTTTACTTAAAAAGAAAGTGTAATGTGTTTGGCAGTTTTAAAATTGAATTTGTTGTGTATCAATTGTTTTAATCAGGCCCTCTATCCAGTATTATATTTTGTTAGAGTATATAATATATCGTGGGATCTTAACTATTAGCTTAATCTTTTGGTAGAGTTGGTTCCTTGACATGGTATCAGAGCCAGCTAGACAAGAGGTCACGAGTTCGAATCACAACCACCTCTCATTGAAAGTGGAATATTTAGCGCTATGTATGAGGAGGGTCTGTGTTGCATTTACCCTTCTAGCCCAAAGGACTCTCGTGTGAGGGGGCGTGTTAGAGTATGTAACATATCATAGGGCCTTAACTATCAGCTTAAGCTTTTGGTTGAGTTGATTCATTGATACATTCCTTTCATTTCAAATTGTTTTGTTTTGAAACTTTATTTAATGTATGTAGTTGATCTAATATCGTTAAATTTTAAAACTTTCTTGTTTTAAAGTCACAATCAATGTTATTTTAAAATATTTCATATTAATATTTGTATTTTTATTTTTCTTTTAGTAAAATCCATTATTGTACTCTTCTTTATTTTAATATTAACATATATTAATTACTAATTCACAGATGTATTATATACTTATCTCCTTTGCCGTATCGTTTATCGTAGATTGTACTGTTATAATTATTATATAAATAACAATCTGAATTACATCAATTGGTAATAATTATTAAAATTTTAACGGCAAGTTATTAAAATGTTTTAATGTAGGGTCGTTTTATACACAAAATAAATATTTGCCAAGGGTTCAGAGTTGAAAAATACCCAATATCTGAAAATTATGATTTAATGAGATAGACACTTAAAAATTTACAATTTATGATTAGTTCTTTTATCAATTAAGAAGTATATAACACATCTATATTTATGATAATAATTGCAATATATAGGGTCGATCTTTTGTATATATACAAACACTCGTTTAAGTTTAAAATCTACCCTCCATAAAAAGAATCATTTTTTTCAATTTGCCAAGGACCCAATAAATACCGGGGCAATCAGAGTACTTGTTAAAAAAAAAGGAATCTTAAGGAATTAATTGAACTCAAATTAAAGATAACACAATTTGCATGATGTAACTAACAATACTTGCATAATACATCATGTTCAATGTAATTTGAATTAGTAAAAGTTAAGAAAAGTATCTATGCTTAATCATTGTATATGCATGTAACGTTTTCTTTTTTTCATGCCTTTATTTATTTTAATAATATTGAGCCACTTAACCAAAAAAAAGGTTTTAGTGAATTCCAACATTTATTTTGTAGCATTTACTATAAGAACTAAATTTAAGCAAATAAAAAAAAATAAAAATTAATGAGTAAAAAGTTATGATTTATGAAAAAGAGAAAAAAAAATGCGTAGATATGATAAAAAAAAAAATTTAATGTGTGAATGAGAACGAAAGAATGAGCTTAGATCATGATCAAAAAAAATCGATGAGAACTCAAAGAGACCATCATCATTATCATATCCCGCTCATATGATCAGAGGTTGGAGAGGAAAGGAAGACAGCAAACAATACTTATTAAAAGAATACGATAAAAGAGTATCAATTTGAGAAAATTGTTAGAAAATCTCCAAAAAAAAATATAGCTACAACAAAAAGTAACGAGTGAAGCTGTTTTCAAAAAAAAGAAGCTTTAATATTACTCAATCATGATTATTCTTTGTAAAAGTTGTAACCGTCAAATGAAGACAACTTTTTGTGTCGTCACATTTTTCTATACACTTTTAATTGATTTACTCCTTAGCTTGGCTGAGTGATCGAGAAGACCGTTCTACTCTACCACCGACCATCAGATTATACTAATGAATGGGAATTCCCGTTTTTCCGATTGAACGAAACTTTTTCGGTTTAGAAGTAGGCTGAAATTTCCTCTAAAAAAAATATTATTTCTGAATTAGCTGGTCTCCTGTAAGACCGTTCTTTTAAATACCTAAGTCCTACTCCTAACCCATAATTTTCTTATCGAATGAAAAATAATTAATCTGAATTTACAAAAATAGGTAATTATAAAATAAATAAGTATATCTCTTTGTTTATTTTTGTTTGTCTACTCTACTTTTTTTTATTTGCATTTAAAAGTTAATTTTGAGTTTATATATATATATATATATATATATATATATATATATATATATATATATATATATATATATATATATATATATATATATATATATATATATATATATATATATATATATATATATATATATATATATATATATATTATAATCCAGGAAAATTTGTGCCACGTGATATGTCTATTTACATTAAACTAAAATAAAACATACATATGCTAGAAAATAAACTATTCTTTTTTGCATGAAATTAAAACTCTTTGACTTCTAAATTTAATTATATTGAAGATGCAAAGACAAAACTTTAAGATTTTGTGTTAGTGTCACATACATAGCTTGCCTTATTTATATGATTGAATTTCAAAGTCTTCATTTAGTGCATCCCACATACTTAAGAATGAGTAGAT
Organism: Amaranthus cruentus; assembly: GCA_019425755.1. Classification (NCBI taxonomy): domain Eukaryota; kingdom Viridiplantae; phylum Streptophyta; class Magnoliopsida; order Caryophyllales; family Amaranthaceae; genus Amaranthus; species Amaranthus cruentus. Next base: position 25,319,894 of record CM033450.1, on the reverse strand, counting down.
GGTGTTTTAAGAGTTGAGTTTATTGATTAGTTCAATTAGTATGAAAATTGAGATAAAATTGGAGAAAGATATTAGTTTTTGTTTCGTGTTGCTATGTAAATATACTAGTTTATCTCAGAAATTTTATGGGTGTAGATGTGGGATGAAATAAGGTTTATAAATTGAGATCAAATTTTGAAGAGTCGAATGGAGATGAAATGGAAACAAAGAGGAAGAAAATATTGATGAAGATAATGTTTAATTTATTTTTATATTGACATGTTGTATAGTTATAGATATCATAATAAACAAATATATGTTGTTATGATGATGATCAAGTTTAGTAAGCATATACCCATATGCTTACTAAACTTGATCGTCATCATAACAACACATATTTGATTAAAAATATTAATATTAGGCTATTTGATAAACTTAACATAAATTGAAGATGTTTTGTATTATAATTAGTTTATATATTTTGGTTATGTTCAAACTTTATAGATATAAGGAAAAATTGTCAAAAAGTACCTAATAATAAAAAAAATTTCAAAAAAATACCTAATAAAATTTTTTTCTTTTCAAAAGAGTACCAAGTAACGGTTGGGGGTTAAGTTTTCTGTTATCTTTTTTGACAATTTTTAAAAAGTACCTATTAAAATTTTTCTTTTAAAAAAAGTACCTAGAACACTTCATAATTATCCAATACAAACACAACATAATATATAACACTAAGAACATCATCCTCTTTTAATGTCTTAACCCTAAAACTCTTCCAATCATACACAATACTATTACATTTTGTCAATAAAAACCCCCAAAGTAAAATTTTATTGGACAAATATGTTGTGTTCTTGATACTCTTTTGAAAAGAAAAATTTTATTACGTACTTTTTAAAAATAGGCAAAAAAGATAACAGAAAAATTAACCCCAGCCGTTACTTGGTATTCTTTTGAAAAGAAAAATTTTTGTTAGGTATTTTATTGAAATTTTTTTATTAGATACTTTTTGACACTTTTTCCTACAGAAAGGAGAAAAAACCATTGAGCCTCACTCAAGGGTAAAACCATAGGAGAGGTCTATGCGCTACATTGTCATTATTATAACTAATTCCTTTATAAGAAGATAGAATTAAATATAAATTAAAAGAGATAAATAAATAGTAAAAAACAAATGAAGCATTTCATAGAAATGACTTATGAGACTATAACACAATATTTATGTTTAACTTTAAAAATTACTATTAGCTCAAAAGATTTTTTGATCTAACATATATTTCATTTAGTAAAGCAGCAAGAAGTGCACTCAAAAGTATTGAAATATTTACTCTTTGCCCCCTTAACCATAAAAAATTACTTTAAAATTACTTAGAATAATTCAAACTATTTATGATTTTCCTATAATAATCTCACCTATTGATTAACCATGAATAATCCCAATTTTAAGGGGTATTTTCCTAGATTAACTTTGGGTAACCCGATGACCTGCTATAGTAGGTAATTTACCAAAAAAATAAATTAAATATTAATTTAAAATTAGAAAATATTTTTGAAAATTTACATAAAAAATTCTAAATAATAAAAAAAATCATAAATTTTTTAGGAATATTTTTTTAACATTTTTTTCGACATTTTATTTTAATTTATCTTTTTTTAAAAAAAAATAAAACTTGCTATAGCAAGTCATCCGGTCACCGGGTTTACTCTAGGAAAATGCCCCTCAAAGTTGGGATTATTCATGGTTAATCAATATGTGGGATTATTGTAGGAAAATCATGAATAATTATGATTATTCTAGGTAATTTTTCCTAAATAAAATGAATTCACCTTAATAAGAATTAAGTTTAATTTAGCAAAAACACTTTTAATTTGATTTGGTAGATCAACTTATATAAAAATATTCGGAAATTACTTTAATGAGCCAATGAATTCTTGTTATAATACTTCCTCCGTTTCATTTTAGTTGCATTATTGGGTTTGACACAATATTTAAGGGTTGTCAAATCAGTATGGTAAAAGTAGGAATGATGTACGATTGATGGTGATATGTGGGGTAGAAATAAAAAAAATTATTATAAATAGATAGTGGTTGTGACTTGTGAGTATATTAAATAATTAATGGGATGATGTATGATTGATGGTGATATGTGGTAGGAATAAAGTGAGAATAAAATAAGTAGATTATTTTTGCCAATAGTAATGTTACAAGTAATATAAAACTTCCAAAAACGGTAAGTGTTGCAGGTAAAATGGAACGGAGGAAGTATCATGTAATAAATTGTTCACCATCTTTTACAGGTAGACATAACCGTTTAATGATGACTTGTTCCCTTTCCGCCAACTCTACAAACGAAATCCTCATTAGTGATTAACTAATAACACGACAATATATCTAGATTCGTTACTTTTTTCTACTTTTAATGTTAAAACAACGATTTCTAGTAAATTAATCCATATAAGCAAAAGGTAAGTAAAAAAATTGTCAAACTAGTTCAATGTGAATCAACTCAATAAAAAACTTAATCTGATAATTAAAATTTATGATAATCAAACTTAATTATACACTACCAATTGGCAATATATTTGGAGTTTGAAACAAACTTTCATAAGAAAACAAAACAAAATTTATTACTTCAAATAAAAGCTCTCTTGAGAGACCATCTTTTGTAAAGATGACTTTTACAAGTTAAGCACACATTTATTTTTAGTGTTGTAACAATATATATTTAGAATTGAACTGTACTTTTAAAAGTCATCTTTACAAAAGACGGTCTCATATAAGAATTTGTGATTCACCAAAAGTTAAACTATAAATTGCTAAACTGGCATCCCAAGCAGAAAGAAAACGACAAATTTAGGGGTTATCTTTTAATAGGGCCCACAATAGGGAAAACTCTGAAAATTACGCGCTTATGTATGCGCTATTATAGGGCTTGAGAAACTGCCTGTTTGGGCCATATTATATAGAATCCAATATTAGGTCTTGAGAATCATGGTTTGTGTCGGAGGTTTAAACAAATTCAATTTGATCCGACATCAAAATGAAATTAAAATTATTATATAAAAGTTAATGTGGGCATAAGATACGATTTTAAATCGACATAAAATACTTGTTTCCATATCAATCCGATAATCCAAATAAACACCTCTAATTTATGCTAATGTTTAAGTGATTTTACTTTCACTGATGTGATAAGATTTGGATTTTCATCACTTATAGAAAATATTTTTCGCGTTAGGTTATTTGAGCAAATTTGCATTAGGTTATTTGATTAAAATTGTTATGCATTTGATCAATTGTTACTCTGGTGTAGATATCGTATGACATTTTTATCATTGAATTATTATGTTCCTTTAAAAAATGTTTTGTAGATCGATCAATTGTACAATATTTAACTTATAATTTAAGGGGAAATGTAAAAGTGTCAGATTTCAGCTATAATGATCGTTGTTTCCGTTAATTTAGATTGTTACTTGATCTTTAATTTTATATACGTACTTGTTAATTCTGAATAAATATTGTATGATTGTATTGTTTATGAATTAATTTTAATTAAAAAAATGAATTGAAAGTTGAAACCGATAAAAATAGCCAATACGCATTTACTATCGGTGATCACTTGCAGATGAATCAGCTATGAGGCAACAATTAACGGTCACTAAACTAGATTACTTTGTGAGTTAATTGATTATGGAAAAAATGTAATAAAGACTTGCACAATATTTAACTTTTTTGGTTGCAATATTCATTTCTCAAATTTGTTGAAACATTAACACTCACTCCAACAAATTTAACTTTTTGCGACATTGAATTTTGCTGCATTAAAAAATTAAAAAGTGTCACTGATTCAAATTTATGGTGTAATAATTATTGATTTTTATTTTAAATTCCACTATAAAGTGATTTAGCGACAATTTATTTAGTCTTTAGTGGTATATTTACAGACTATAGTGGGCTAGTGGCATTTGTGACAAATGTCACTAGATCCTTTGTCGCCAAAAGCTTTTGTGTGATTTTTTATTATGCTGTTAAACGATCTAATAAATGTCACTAAAATCTCTAAATATACTATTAGAACTTAAAAATAGCGATATTTAAATTAAATGTCGCTAAATATATCCCACTAAAAGTAAATTATGTTGTAGTGATTTTCCAAAACGATAGCATACGTGATAGATACAACTAGACGTCTAGAACTATTAATTTTAATTTAAATTAATATTCGATTAAAAGTAAATTATTACTAAAACTAGTTCTTAAAACATCGATCCGAATATGATTGTTCTGAAAAAGTTTGATAAAAGTGAGTCAAATTTGATTGTAATCCAACCCAATTTGTTTTTTAAAATTTGGTAATTTTTTTAATGTTTCATGAAGTTATCACTTTTGAATCCGAATTCACTATATTTTCTCTTAGTATTATACTAGATAGTGCCCGTGTGATGCACAGTTTTATTAAATTTTTCGATATATTTGTATCATTTAAGAAATTACAATTTGAAGAAATAAATTTTACATTATAGTTAGTATCTCATTTCACTTTGAATAGTTTTACAATTACATACATTGTTTGATTTGTATCATATGTTGCATTGTGCGCGTAGATGATTGTGAAAATTTAGTTCATGACAAACAACTCACAACAAATGACAAAAAAAATTAAATATATATTTAATATAATTCTATTTATACTTCTATTTGTTTATTTTAAATAAAAAGGCAAATGGTTTGCACATAAAGTCTACAATACAAAATTATGAATATTTTTAATAAAAAAATAGCGTATCAATTTATGCTAATAAAAACAAATATTACATTCATTTATATAAAGTGTTACAACTATTTATTTCACACATCAAAATCAAATCTAACGTAAATAGTTATGTAAAATTATTTTATAAAAGTTTAAACAAAAAAAAATTATTTCATAAAAAATATAAGTAACTTGCATAAAGATAGTCAACCTAAATCATTTTAGAATTATACATTGCATTTAAGTAACCAATAGTATAAATAAAAAAATATTATCTTTTAACCATCTCAAAATATCCAATACACCTAAATAATACTCATTTACCAAACAAAATTGAAAAAAAAAAAATAAATAATATATGGTTTGCTAATATATTAAATGATTTGACCTAAAAAGTACTCCCTCCGTTCTTTTTTGATCTTCCACTTTGGGTTTTTCACAAATATTAAGAAAGATGAAATCTTTGGTGGTAGTGGGTATTATTTTAATTATATAATAGTGGAAAGTAATGATTGTATTAGAAATATGAGAGAAAAAATAATAAAATAGTAGTGTAAAGTAATGATTGTATTGAAAGTATGAGAGAAAAAATAATTAAATAGTAGTGTGAAGTAAGGAAAGTGGGGTTTTAAGGTGTAAAAATGGGATGAAAACTTTCCAAAAATAGAAAGTATTCTAAAGTGGAAGAACTTTTGAAACTACCCGTTATAGTAAGGTGGAAGAACTTAAAAGAACAGAGGGAGTATAAATCAATCAATATAAATAATATTATAGTCATAGATAGAAAGTAAAAATGTCAAAGACATAAATATTAGTCATAAATACAGTGACATCATCATTTAGTTTTGGAGGGAAATTTTTTGTTAAGGTTGTGACATGTAAGCAATATTAAATAGTAATGATGTCAGCATGTTTTATTTTAGTAATAGTTATATAGAAGATTATAGATTTAGGGTTAATATTTCTTTGTTAAACCCTTAAAAAATTAGTCCATTATTATATGATAAATCTATTATGAGAAAAATTTAAAAGATATTTTACAAAAATTTGATAAGAAAAAAAGTTGTTTAAAAGGAAAATTTGTTAAATTAAACCCACCTATAACCCATCCGTTCATAATACTTAATATAATACGTTGACTAAAAATAATCCATGCTATTGGTGTTAAAACTTTCTCATCATAAATCAATGTAATTTTTTACTATAAAAATTAGGAGTAGTTTGAGAAGAATGATAAAATTTCAAAATTATTATGAGACTAATATGGAGTATAATTTGAATGATTGATATGAGAGTTATTTTAAATGGAAGAGTCATGGCTTGGATCATTTTTAATAAATTTTCCATTTTAAAAACTTTGAACATTCAGATCAAACTAAATTTAAATCTATCTTCAAAAAAAAAACTAAATTTAAATCGAAAAAATCAAATTTAAAAACAATTTAATTTAAATAACCAGACCCAAAATAAACACAAATCTTAGTACAACCAACCAACGTATATAAATTCTTATATAGTAATAAACTAATAATTAATTAATAATGTTTGTTAGGATTATATTTGATAACTTTTTCTATTTAAAAACTTTTATCATTTAGATCAAACTTAATTAAAATCATAAAAACCAAATTCAGAATTAATCCAATTGAAATGACGGGACCCAAAAGTAACCCAAGTCTTACTACAACCAACCAATATATAGAAATTGTTTAAGATACGGTCTTTTTGGAGAATATTTTTTATTAGATGGGCCCATAAAGAAAAATGTAGAGTAATAATTCTTCTGTTTCAAGTTACAAGCAACATATGTGATTATTACACTATTAATTTATTAATCTTATTTTGGTCGAGCCGGGGACTCCTTTTGGTCGTGCTCTCCTTTATAGGTATAAGTTGCCGCCGTCCTTCCCTCTCCAGACCCTGTCCATAGTTTTCTATGAGTGGGATACACTGGGTAGGATGATGATGATGATGATGATGAATCTAAATTTGCGATTAGTTTTAAATTTGTAAGTTAAAATATAGTCAAGTGAGATCTTGTTTGATTCGTCTCAAAACAAAGATTATTAATATCCAATTTCTATAATTTTTCATTACACATAATTTGAGATATTAAAGTTTGAATTATTGCATTGAACGACGTGTAAAAACAAATAAAAATATAAAGGTAAAGGTCACTTCCAATATCCCGCAAAAGGCAGGATCCGGGTGGAGGTGTATTTTCCTGAAAGATGCGGACAAATCATACTCGTTCCCCTAAAGAGAGATGTGCGCAGTTAAAAAACCTCCTAATTGATACAAACGCCCAGTAGGGGTCGAACCCCAAATCTTCTACTTCACATGCAAATGCTCTATCAATCGATACCCGTTCCTGATAAAGCAAATATTGCAACTAATTAATTTAGAACGAAGGAAGTAGTACGTATTAAGCTTATATGGATTGGACCTGAAAGAGGTATGTTGTAAATAAATAAGCTGAAATTTATTTAGGTATGTTGTAATAAATAATATTGCTAGTAAGTACATCTTTTGCCACCTTTCTCAACATCCTTTTTTCCCTCCTTTATATATATCCAACCAAAACCCATTTCCTCTCCAACTTAGGTCACAAACCCAAAAACCATACACCCTAAAGCAAAAAAAGCTCTACCTTTACATTACCAAAATGTCTCATGAACAAAACCAAGAAAATGATGCTCTCTTATGGGAGACTCAATCATGGGTAAACTTGTCCAATGATACCTCCGACAATTCCGGTGGCGATAAGGGCATTTTCCCACCGGAGTTGAAGGAGGAGAATGACAAGAAACGAAGCCGAGGCCGAGGCTCGGCGACAAAGAAAGGGAAGGGAGTAAATGGAGGGAAGAAGGAAGGAGAGACATCGGATCATGAGATACATATATGGACTGAAAGAGAAAGAAGGAAGAAAATGAGAAATATGTTTTCTAACCTTCATGCTTTGCTCCCTCAACTTCCTCCTAAGGTAATTATTAATTACACTTTTTTTTATTTATGCTTTTTTAAGTAACGATAATTTCATTTAAAACCCTAGAGTTAATTTAAATTTAGTGTTTGATAGAATAAAAAGTTTAAATTTATATTTGACTACATTTCACTATTGTTTTAATAGTAGTTAATGTTAAAATTTGATATTGATTTTCCAACTCTTGTCGAACTCAAATATTTTATTTATGATTTAAAACTACAGACTACAATATAATAAAAATGAAAAACATGTTCCCAAGCATAACCTTAAAGAATTCAAAAACCTTTCTTTTTAGCTTGTTGGCTTGCTCTTGCTTAATTGTTATTTAGACATTTTCTACGTTTCTTATTAAACAAAACGAACGTCAAAACTAGATTAGTAGGATAAATAAAACACTCATCTTTGAATATGTGTCAAATTAACTAGATTAATACTTAATTTTATGTTTTGTATAATATTACATAATTTAAAATTGATGATTTTTAATTAAATAACCCGAATCATCACCTTGACAATTAGTTCATACATTTCTCCTTTTATAGACCATGTGCTTATATCAAAAACAATAATACAAATCATATGTTTCCATGTCTTTTTTTTTGGAAAATTTGTCAAAAATAAATTAATTTTAGCTCGATTCAATGGAATTAAACCAAACTATTGTTTATTTTTATTTAAACTCACTGATTCAATATAATTGCTACTACAATAAAATTAACTTTTCATGACATGGGATTTATTAGCATTAAAAAAACATCACTGATTTATATTTTTAGTGTAATAGTTTTGAGTTTTTATTTTAAATTACATAATAAAGTAATTTAATGACATTTTATTTGACCTTTAGTGATATATGTGTTAGAATATATAATTGTTATTATAGTTTTTAGTGGCATTTATGAGAAATGCTACAAGATTATATATCGCGATTTAGTATGATTTTTTATTTTGCTGTTAAAGGGTCAAATAAATGTCATTAATTAAATCCACTATATATACCATGAGAAAATTACAGTATTGACATTTAAATTAAGGGCCACTAAATATAGTTTTCATTAAAAGTAAATTATGTTAAAGTGTGCTAAAAATAAACTCAACAATTATGTACTCTTAATTCTTGATTTACAAAGAAGCTTTGAAGATGGTAATAAAGAATAAGTAGATTTAGTTTTAGCAAATATAGTCAATTATTGAGTTTATTTTTAAAAAATAATAGTGAATTTATTTTTAGGAGATCAAGCAAAATTTAATTTATTTTTGCCAATTTTCTTTTTTTTTTATGTGAATCTTAATTAATTTCACTTTAAAAAGAAAATGAATGTATAATTAGAATTGAGTTGTTTTTATTTGTCTTGTTTGGGATGCTTTTCCTCTCCTTGGATTAGTTGAGTTACGAGATTTACAAGTTCATCAAGTATCCTGTAATCCTCTTCCATGTTTTGAGATCACTTTTGAGTTTTATTGCCAGTACATTCTACTTGAACATTTCTCTTTCTTTGTTTTCTGCGTTACTTTTTTTTTTTTTAAATATACTACCTCTCAATTTAAATACTACTACCTCATGTTCAGTCTAATTGTCTTATTTAGTTTCTTACACTTGTCGAGGCAACACTTTAATCCTTAATATCTGAAATTATTCTAAATAAAAAATTATAAAAATTTGATATTAATAATCCTTGTACTAAGAGGAATCAAACAAGATCTCACATGACTATATTTTAACTTATAAATTAAGAGTAAAATACAAATTAAGACTTATAAGTGAATAGTGCCAAAAAATTGGGACAGTTAAGCTGAATAGGAGGGAGTATTAACCAATTGATATTCTTTATATATAAGAAAAAAATATAGTTACGTTAAATCTTGTGTGATTTTTCCTAATATATACTTTTATATATATTTTTTATTTTTTTTATAATTATACGCAACTAATTAAATACTTCTACATTAAGAATAGAATAATGAATTAGATAGCTTGAATATAAGTGTAACGAGTATTTTAAATCAGGATCTTAAAATAATATTATATTTTAAGAGATGGATGATTTACTTTTTGAGATGGAAATTTAATCTCAAGTTATGATTCTAAATTACAAGATTTTTCCGCCTAAACTTGATAACATCACAAATTTTATCATGCATTGTTTTGGTGTTAATTAAACTCTGATCATGAATTCATATTTCTTATATTCAACATGTGCTTATAATGTGTTGTGAAAATATAAATTAAAGTTATAATTAAAAAAAATTATTGTTAACTCATTGGTAAAAGAGTCACATGACATCTGCATATGAATTAACAACCAACAAAACGTGACGATTGAGATCAAAAAACACTCTACATTGATTAGACTATGATCGTTCTAGATGAGATATTTCATATCTTCGTTTGATACAATATTCTAAAATTTAAAAATAGGATTTACTATAATACTATTGGTGGTTATATAATCACGAGATTGATATCTTCCATAAAACGTGATAAATTTTTATCAAAGAATCAACTTAACAACATGCTTACATTATAATATTTAACTCTCATGTAGAGAATAATTTCCAATTAATGGATAAATTTAAGAAAAAATTATCTAGAATAATTTTTTTTCTGATTTCCCTTACGATAATGCAGACTATAAAGAGTATTTGCTAAGAATACGCCAAGGTAACCTCATACTTATACAACAAGTCGTTTTGATTAAAAAAGTAAATACAAAATTAATTATAAAAAAGTTGAAAATTTTAAAAATTTAAAAAGAGAAATCAAGTATATTTGTAATTTAATTTTAACTTTTAATTTTTAATATTTCTAATTATTGGTTATATTTTTTTTAGTAATTAACCTGCAAAACATGTTCACCATTTAGACAATAATATTCTTTAGTAAGTGATCTAAAAATTTTCTTTTATAGACTATTTTCGGTGATTTTTCGTGAATTTCACCAAAATAACTATTTAGTAGAGAGAGTATTAATTATCAGAATAAGAGATTACAAATTGAGAGTAGCCCTAAAATTTTCTTTTATAGACTATTTTCGGTGATTTTTCCTAAATTTTTCTTTTATAGACTATTTTCGGTGATTTTTCCTAAATTTCACCAAAATAACTATTTAGTAAAGAGAGTATTAATTATCAGAATAAGAAATTACTAACTGAGTGTATTAATTATATTTTTTTTATCGGTTTGTTATAGCATCATTATTCATGACCTAAAAAAACGGTCATCTTACAATTTCATAAATTTTCTCTCTCCTAAAAGTTCATCTTTCAACCTAATTTTATTAATAATGACCTCTCTTAAAAGGTCATCATCCTCTCTCTCGTACTTTTTATCTACCCCACCATATTTACTCTCCCTTAATTTATCTAATATTTATCTTTATTCTTTCATAATAATATTTTCATGTACAAAGTTTATATAATTTTTTATTTGATTAAAATAGATTTACTTTTTTATTAATTAAAATAAATTATTCTTTTAATAAAATTAATATTTTTTTATTAAATATGAATTTGTAGACATCAATGATAATTAAGAAAAATTCGTTAAATTCAAATAAAGATTACAATGCGCATACATAAAATAAACACACAAATAAAAAAAAACTAAAATTTTAAATGATACATTAATTATTTTGGTTTTTTTCGACAAAAAAAAGTAGGAAAATAAGAAGAAAATATGCAAATTTAAAATTATGTCAAAAATATTAAAATTTTTGTCATTTTATAGATCTCGAAAAAATATGACCGTTGGTATAATTATTTTTTTTAAAGATATTTAATTAAATACGAAAGCTCTTAAATAAATAAACTATTTTTATTAGAGCCAATCAGAGCGCGCCGCGTGGAAAGCGAGCTGCGGTGTGTGTTAGGTGGCAGTTGCATGCTTTTGTTCAGCCAATGCGGACGCGACATGTGGCAATTTGAATGAAAAAAAATTGGTGACCGTTCAATCATTGTGACCTTTTCTCTCAATCTTTCCCACGACCCACCCCAAATTAGATTACCATTATGAGTGAAATTATTCTAATTTGATCATATGATCTAAAATTGGATCACCATAATAAATACTCTTAGCGAAGAAATTTTATCTCGATATACTAGCTAGTAAAATAATATAGTTAAATGTCCGATACCCTAGTAATTATAGCTCAATTACCTCTCTTGTCTAATCCAAATACGACCAGAACAAAATGGTGGTATCAACATATGAGTATGTCCTCTATGAATTTAGTGAAGAGTGTACTTAAGTAAAAATCCAATTAAAAAATGTCGTAGAATATATTTTTTCTGTTTTTGTTGAAGTGCCTATGTGTTACCCACATGTGAGTTGTCCCACATGTGAGTTGTCCCACATCGGAGAAAGAGAAGAGTATGCATCACTTTATAAAGTGAAGGAGTAACTCCTACTATCACCAATTGGTTTTAGTAGTGAACCTTCTTTAGGTTTATGAGTCGACTACTTCTTCTCCTCCTTGTTTGGGTTGCCCAGACCCATTTTGTAAATTCTATCATGGTATTAGAGCCCAATTTGTTGTTGGGCCTTTATACTGGGCATTTAATCTTACCACTGGTTAAGGGGCCTTTAATCGGATGTTCATTCCCAATAGGTTTGTAAACCTTCTGGTGGGCTAAAATTCAAAGGACACTCACATGTGAGGGGAGTGCTGAAGTGCCCATGTGTTACCCACATGTGAGTAGTCCCACATCGGAGAAAGAGAAGAGTATGCTTCACTTTATATATTCAAGGAGTAACTCCTACTATTACCAATTGGTTTTAGTAGTGAACCTTCTTTGGGTTTATGAGTGGACTGCTTCTCCTCCTTGTTTTGGTTGCCCAGACCCATTTTCTAAATTCTATCAGTTTTATTTGCACGTTTGCTAATGTACTAATGCAATACTTAATAGAGATAATTATGTATGATTAAAAATTATAAAAACTAGATATTAATAAATCTTATTTTGAGACAAATCAAACGTACAAAATCTCATTTAACTATATTTTAATGCATGGATTAAGAATAAAATACAAATTAAGAGTGATTGATGATTACTAACCCAAAATCAAATAGAACAATTAAAAAGAAACGGAAAAAAAATATTTTTCACTATAAATTTATAGAAAAATTACCTAGAATAATCCAAACTATTCACGATTTTCCTACAATAATCCCACCTATTGATTAACCATGAATAGTCTCAACTTTGAGGGGCATTTTCCTAGAGTAAACCCAGTGACCGGATGACTTGCTATAGCAAGTTTTATTTTATTTTTAAAAAGATAAATTAAAATAAAATGTCGAAAAAAATTTAAAAAAATGTTCAAAAAAATTAATGATTTTTTTATTATTTACAATTTTTTATGTAAATTTTCAAAAATATTTTCTAATTTTAAATTAATATTTTATTTATTTATTTGGTGAATTACCTAGTATAGCAGGTTATCAGGTTACCCAAGTTTACTCTATGAAAATACCCCTCAAAATTGAGATTATTCATAGTTAATCAATAAATGGGATTATTGTAGAAAAATAATGAATAGTTTGAATTATTTAATTTTTTCTAATTTTATTTGAAACTTACTCATAACATGTAAGAGACCATATTCTTAATTAATGGCCACTAAAAGTATAGAAAATCTGAATCCCTCTTGTTGAATCAATTACAATTTTTTCAATATGATTAAAATTAAAATACGGTTTTTTTGTATTGTGAGCAAAGTATCAAAATTAAATTGATAAGGAGAGTTTTAAAAGTTAATGTATTCACATTTAATCGATTTTTAAAAGATGGTTATATAAGTTGGTTAATAAATTTTATTATTAGCTTGTATTGAATGGTTAGGATATACTAGTATAAATTATTGTGGATGACTAATATAATCTCTCCTAATCATTTTTAATTTACTACCTTTATTATAAGTTCAATTAAGATAAGTGATAATAGTGGTATAAACTTTAAACTTAAAAGGAATGACTATTTAAATTTACGATTAATAGTTGTTGGTTCCATGTAATTATAAAAATTTAGCAATATTTTAATAATATTGATAAAAAAACAATTGTACTAATTAAAGTATTGATAAACAAATTTACAAATACCAAAATGTATTAGAACGTAATTGTTAGATTTTAGGGGGCCCATAATTTAGATTTTGCTAAGGACTTTAAAATTGTCAGAGACGGCCTTGCTTATGTTGAGAAGAATCAAACGTATAATATTTCATTTAACTATGTTTTAAGAATAAATTAAGAATAAAAAATGAATTTAAAATGATTAATATATACTAATCCATAAAAAAAACGATATTTGAAAAGAAACTGAGTCACTATTATTTTCACTATAAATTTATTTGAGACGTATTAGTTATTACTAACATGTAAGAGAGACCATTATTTCTTAATTAATGGCCACTAAAAGTATAGAAAATCTGAATCCCTTTTGTTGAATTAATTACAATTTTCATTGAGCTTCTCTTGTAAAAGATTAATCTGGATTTTTTTAAGTGAGACGTGTTCAAAACAGAAGTCTATATGCTAAAAATTATAGTACTCTCTCCGATCTTATTTGTTCTTCCACTTTGGGTTTTTCATAAATATTAAGATAGATAGAATCTTTGGGTTGTAGTGGGTATTATTTTAATTAAATAGTAGTGTGAAGTAACGATTGTATTGGAGGTATGAGAGAAAAAATAATTAAATAGTAGTGTGAAGTAATGATTGTATTGAAAGTATGAGAAGGAAAATAATTAAATAGTAGTGTAAAGTAAGGAAAGTGAGGTTTTAAGGGGTAAAAGTGGGATGAAAACTTTTCAAAAATAGAAAGTATTCTAAAGTGGAATAATTTTTGAAACTACCCGTTATAGTAAGGTGGAAGAACTTAAAAGAACGGAGGGAGTATTATTTAAGCTATTCAACTCATGTATGAAAGGCGCCTCACGATAAGACTGTCTCGCACAAGAATTTAATGTCATAAACCCTAATCTATCCAACAATGTAATAATTAAATAAATTGTACATGAATAACACAGGCAGACAAATCAACCATAGTCGATGAAGCAGTAAACTACATAAAAACCCTACAATCAGCTCTACAGAGGCTTCAAAAACAGAAGCTAGAAAGGCTCCAACTCCATGGAAACAATTCCTTCCTATTCGAGCCCTCCATTGCTGCCACCTCGAGACTAGCTTTACTTTCATCAAGGGAGACATTCATGGCGGATCAAGTTGCCAACAACAATAACAATTGTGGAGGATCAAGTAGTAGTTTCTGTGCTTCGGCTTGTCACCTTCCAGTAGCCATGCAAACATGGACATCTTCAAATGTGGTGCTTAATCTTTGTGGAAATGATGCACAGTTTTCAGTTTATGCACCCAAAAGGGATGCTCTGTTTACTGCTATTTGTGGTGTTCTTGACAAGTATAAAATGGAGGTCATTTCTGCTCATGTTTCTTCCGATGTGGATCGCTATGTTTACATCATTCATGCTCGTGTAAGTTTTTCTATGCTCTTCCTTTGATTTTTATTAGTACCTACGGATAATCACATCGTGTGAGGAGAAATGTTTATATTATAGAATATTTAAATTATTTATTTTATAAAGATGATAAATTTACGCTATATAGAGGGTGTTTGGCGCGCAAATGGCTGATACCTGATAGCTGATTATATATAATAGCTGATTTGACCAGCTGATTTTATTAACTGGTTTGACAAGCTGATTTTGAACCCGCTGTTATAAGCAGCTTGTTCAAAAATAGCTTATTCGTATCACTAAGTTGTTTCAACCAGCTAATTCACCACACACTATCTTTAGCCGGTTTGACCACCCAACCCTCTATTTATATCCAAATAAGCTAAAATTGCTCAATAAACTAATTTGCCAACACCCCTAAACTTTAATGAATAATTTATTTCATATATATAGCTCATTCTAATCAAGAATCGTTCAATTCAATCTATTTTAAAAAATAGTAAGTTACTCAGTTAATTAATTTTAGGAGGGCTATAAAAGACAGGTTTGTTAATTTTATTTGTCATGTAAACCATAATCAATTAAAAAAATCATTCTTTTAGTAAGATTTTATGAGGATGTCACGTGAAATTTTACAATTTTTTTATTAAAATATACAGTATGTTTTACTTAAAAGTCAAAATAGAAACAAACTCTTTGTTTATAATTTAATGATTAATGACATTAGTATAATAAAATATTAAAGTAAATCTCATTATATTTGTTTAATTTTGTTTATATCTATCAGCTTGCAAATGGGGCTTCTGATCAATTTCCAGAAATGATTACTGTAGAAGAGGTCTCCAAGCAAGCAGCTGGAGAGATGATATTATGGGTCCTATCTTAAATTGATTATATATAATATAATTATACAATTATTATTTTCCGCTTAAACTTTTGTTTGAGATAGCTAACTTTGAGCTCAACGAACTATTAGTTTTTATTTCAAATAAAGAAACTAAATGAGGAGCTAAAAAATAATTTTTTGCAACATGTTTCTTAGGATCTTTTATTTGTAATATTGGATGAAGCTAAGCTTAAATAAATTTTTTTTGTAAGAATGTTTTGCCCAAGCTAAGAATCTTTGTTAATCTATTTGGTTGAGTGTAATTAGCACTGTTTTGGTTTGATATCAACTGGAGTAGGATTTTTTTTTAAAATAAGGATATTGAAACTAAAAATTAAGGTAGAGGTGTTCAACGGGGCGGGATGGGGCGGGACGGGTCAGAATTTAAATGGGCCAGGTTGGGGCGGGTCGTGTCAAATGTTAAACGGGGCGGAACGGGTCAAGCTCGTTTAAATCCGACCCACTTTGATGCATTTTTAAAAAATTTAGAAAATGGGCCTGGGCAACCTAAACAAGGAGGAGAACAAGTAGTCTACTCATAAACCCAAAGAAGGTTCACTACTAAAACCAATTGGTAATAGTAGGAGTTACTCCTTTTAGTATATATAAAGTGATGCATACTCTTCTCTTTCTCCGATGTGGGACTACTCACATGTGGGTAACACATGGGTACTTCAACACTCCCCCTCACATGTAAGTGTCCTTTGAATTTTAGCCCACCAGAAGGTTTACAAACCTATTGGGAATGAACATCCAATTAAAGGCCCTTTAACCAGTGGTAAGATTAAATGCCCAATATAAAGGTCCAACAACAAACCGGGCTCTAATACCATGATAGAATTTAGAAAATGGGCCTGGGCAACCCAAATAAGGAGGAGAAGAAGTAGTCCACTCATAAACCCAAAGAAGGTTCACTACTAAAATTAATAAAAACAATTTTTTTATTATATTTTATGACCCGTTGGGTCGATCCACTTATGTTTATAATAATATCATTTAAAAATAAATTAAAAAGTGACAAATTTTTTTTCACAATTAATTCTTATAATTATCCGACCCAACCCGGCCCGACATTTTACACCAAGGCCTGCTAATGACCCGCCCCGTTATTAACCCGACCCGCTAATGACCCGTTAAAATATGACCCGACTCTTGACCCGTTGGATCGACCCGCCCCCGTTAAACACCTCTAATCACAATTCACAAGTGAAAATAATCGTTGTCAAATGATTCTATGTAGCATGAGTGAAAGTGACAAATTAATCTTGTGTACAAAGTGCAAGAAGCTTGCTTCAAGTCATAGAGAGACTTGATGAAGTCACAGACTCATTAGTTGATGCATTTAAACTTTTTTTTATGAAGATCACCATAGATAATAAAATCATTATTCTTAATATCTAACTGATAACGATTGGGTTAATGTTCGACCACAGTCCATCTCAAAGAGTTGACTTACACCATTATAAAAGAGACGAGCTTTAGTTTAATTTAATTTCATTAAAACTACGAATTCTCATAAACCAATCATTTATATTATGATCAAGAGTATTAGGATTTAAGAATATAGTTGACTGGAAGGGCTAATGCTTAATTTAACATATTAACGATTTAATTGTAATTAGGGGTGTTCAATGGACCGAGCCCCCATTTTGAGTCTTTATTCGGACCTTTTCTAGAAGGGCTTTGTAAGGGTCATGCCAAATATGGTCGGGCCAAAAACGGGCTATACTGAAAATAAAATAAAGCGGGCTATAAAAAGGCTCAATAAGGGCCGAAAACGGGTTTTTGTAAATAGTATAATTTATGTATAATTTAAATATTATAAATCACAATGTGAAAGAAATTATTAGTATTTTTTCAATCTAATTATTATAAGTGATAATTTAATTGTTATAAATTGATAAATGGGGATTTAAATAATTTTTTGTAGTAAAAATGGGCTGGGTTGGGCTGCATCGGGCTTTCATTTAAAGCTCATATTAATTTTAAATGGCCCTTATCCGGCCCGATCCTTATCCGACCCATTGAACACCCCTAATTGTAACTAAATTGAAAGTGATTAGAATTGCAAGTGGAATCGTTAGAATTGTATAGAATCGCAATTACAATCATACGATTAATCGTTAATATTTTTTTGACATAACCGAGAATCCTGACCGAAGTTGATTCGACCCATTTTTTGAAAAAAAAAACTATTGCAATATTAAATTCTACATCAATATTTTTTAATTAAAATCTACTATTTTTCGTCAATTTTTACTATTGAAGTCAATGTTGTAAAATAATGTGCATAAGGAGGAATTCATGATTGCCTAGTCGCTCTTGTATTATTAGTTGTTATCCTTTTTAATTGTACTGTTTAGATAGTCATCCCTCCTTTATACTTTTTTTTACGTAATTAGTTAATTTAGTACAGTTATAAAGTTTTTTTTTTTTTTTTGAATGAAGTATAGTTATAAAGTTAGACTCATTTGTTACACGTTTATTATGCATTTGCAGTTTAAATAAATTTTATACACTCGTATTTTTAATTAATTAGACCGTACTCTCCTTTATGGATACGAGTTGTCGTCTTTTTTTCTCTCCAGATCTTGATCATAGTTTTCCTATGAACGAAATACACTGGGTATGATGATGATGAAATGTATTTTTAACTAATTAAGATGAAGATTAATAAATATAAATGAAACAGCAGAACTTTAGATTAAATCAAAATAAGAACACCTCATTACTACTCATGAATTTTTGGTATTTACCATTATAATCCAATTGAATACTTGTTTTGCTATACTCCAATTGAAAACTTGTTTTGGAAAAGGTCTTATTAAATAACAGTTATTTATAAAATTAACAAATCACCCTTATGTGGTAAAATTTGATAGGGGGAGAGTTTTGTTATTTTAATTTATCTTTTTTATTTTAATTTATTTTATTACTCCCTCCTATTCAGCCTAAATGTCCCATTTTGTTTTTTCACACTTGTTGAGACAACATTTTAACCCTTAATATGTCAAATTATTCTTAATTAAAAATTATAAAAATTTGATATGAATAATCATTGTATTGAGACGAATAAAACAAGATCTCACATGACTATATTTTAACTTAACTAAATGGAACATTTAGATTAAAATAGGAGGTAGTATTATTTTTTTGTCTTTTTATGATGATTTACAAAATTAGGTTCATTCATTATAAATTTTTGGTTATTTTGCTATGCATTATGACTTGTCTAATGTCTTTTATGGACAAGCATAACGGTTTAATGATGAGTATTGTCTTTTTCACCAATCCCTAAAAACAAAATGGATAATGTTTCTCTTTCTCTTTAATTTACCCAATCTTTATAAAACGCCACTCTTTTCATTTTAACGTCACCCCTATTTTAAAATTAATATATAAAATGACGAAAATGCCCTTGGACTTAAAAGTAATAAAACACTTCCAATTCACTCCATAACACTTTTATCACTCTAAAACTCACTAAAATCACTCAAAAAATTTTACTTGCTAGAGGATTGACATTCAAATCATTACCATAAACCGAGATATTTTCTAAACTTAACTCGTTTTAAATTTAAAAAAATGGAAGGCTTCACGCCTACGGTTTACATCAGGCACCATGGTACTACTGCACAAAGAGTGCAGGCACCATAGTTCCCACGTTGTCATTTTATATATTAATTTAAAAATAAGGATGGCGTTAAAATGAAAAGGGTGGCGTTTTATAACAACTCCCTTAATTTACTACACCTTAAAAGCTCTCACTCTAATTTGTGTTGTGAATGTCATTCAAAGAGACATTGGAGTATATTATATGTAGCTTAGTAGCTAGAGTATTCATTGTTCTCCTTGTCATGAGTAAATATATTGATTTCCAATGAATTTACCATTGAAAATGGATTTGGATCCACATATTTAGACTTGATCAAAGATTCAATGACTCCCTAACTATGAGCCAATAGTCCACCGTCATTCGTAGAATGACGACATTATAACGTTTGATTGCGTGAGCCAAAATTCAATAGTCATTTGTAAAATGACGTCATTATAAGATTTGATTGCATATCCTTTATTTATGGAAAAAAATTACCATAGTATTATTGCTATTTCAAAATCCAATCATAAAAAGTATTCTTCCTTCTATCATTCTTAAAATAATGCATCATCTATGAACTATGCATCATATAGTTATGTTATTAACAGTTGACTTATACAACTAGCTTAAAAATCAATAAATATGGACTAAATACTATCAATTATCAAATAATAAGATAGATAACAATTGTCTATAAAATGACAATTTGACAATCATTTGTCGAAAATAGTTATTAAGAAAAATTACCTAGAACATTTCAATTTTTTTATGATTTTCCTACAATAATCCCAACTATTGATAAACCATGAATAATCTCAACTTATGGGGTATTTGCCTAGAGTGTACTTAAGTATTTGGATGACGTATAATAGGTAATTTACCAAAAAAATAAACTGGAAATTAATATGAAGTTAGAAAAAATTATTAAAATTTACATAAACAATTCTAGAAGAATTTTAATATATTTTTGACATTTATTTTAATTTATCTTTTTTTTTAAAATAAAACTTGCTATAGTAGGTTATCCGGTTACCCAAGTTTGCTCTAGGCAAATACCCCATATAGTTGAGATTATTCATGATTAATCAATATGTAGGATTATTATAGGAAAATCATGAAAAAATTGGATTATTCTAGGTAACTTTTCCAAGTTATTATGGGTTAACTTCGAATCCTTATTCTTTAATTACAAAAAAAAACATTATAAACTACCTTTTTTGCTTTCAAAAAATCAATCCCTCAAACTATTTTTATTTTTACCTTTCCATAATATTGCATATATAATTAGTTCAACCATTATATTAAAAACAGTGTAATATAATTCGCCAGTTAAGTGACTCGAAAATATCTCACAATCGATTATAATTCACTTTTTTGATTCATAATTCGTAAAGAAATTAGTTAATCATGTGACAGTATTTGCAACTCGTGATGTTGTATTTGAGAACAAGTATTTCATTTCAAATTATAAATTTTTAATTATAAAATCATTAATGAATAAATTTGAAAATAAATGACAAGGTTTGAAAAGTAGGTTTGAAAAGTTATTCTTAAATTCTCAATTTTTAACCACTTTTAAATCAACAGTGGAATCACCTCAAATCCAAATTTAATTTTTTTTTTTTTTGGCAAATGAAAGACTTTTTCATTCACCAGAAAAACCAAATACATTAAGGTTTGAAAACTCGAAAAATCCTATTTACATCAGTGTGGAACCGGGACCCACCTTCTAGGATGGTTTCCCCGGCCCACCTAGTATAGTACATCTTTTTATCACCTTTTTCACCTATCCTTCTTTTCCCCTCTCTATATATATGTAACCAAAACTCATTTCCTCTCCAACCTTATCTCACAACCCAAAACACAAAAAAATTATCAAGATGTCTCAGGAAGGGAAGGAAGCAATGGGAAAGAAGTCAAACCATGAGAAGCATAAGATGACTGAGAGGGAAAGAAGGAGGAGAATAAATTGTTTGTATTCTAATCTTCATTCTTTCCTCCCTCATCCTCCTCCTAAGGTAATTACTACACACAATTTTGTTTTAATTCTTAAAAGAATTTTAACTAATTAACTATTTCTTCATTCATCTAATTAATTTTGCTACATTTATCAATTTATCAATTTAAGACATGATTATCAGTATTTCGATTCTAATCTATGATTTTATGTCTCTACGATTCAGAAAGAGACGAGTTATTCAGATTTTAAGTAGAATCTTAATAATGGTATAGTTGGATATGTTGTACAATTCTACCAAGATCAAGAATATAGATGATAGAATTATAACATGATTCTAAAATCTTACGATTTAATTACCAGCGATCCCACAAGGGTTATCAAAATGATTAAAAAATTCTTATATTTTAAATTTATTCACATAGAAATACAAGTTAAATATATATGGTCGTTAGGATTATGAAAATTTATAACTTACTAATTTGTAATTCATAAATGAGTGTTAAAAGTATTCCTTTTAATAAATTAAAAATTAAGTTAAATAAATTTTTATTTCAACCCAAAACTTTAAAGATGAAATAAAATAAACAAATATGATTGATAATCAATAATTATCATATATCATATCAAAATATATTTGTAGGATTTAATGCTCCCACGTTCCAGTACTTCTACCAATTTTGATCCTACCCCATTATCAATTCTAGGTAGAATCTCAATTTTAAGAACTTTGATTTAAAATGTCTACATTCATTAATTTTCATCCAATAATTTTTTAACTTCTTATCATCTATACAATTGAAATATTTTATCTACAATCCTAATAAGCAAACCATCATTGAATTTTTGGACTAGTTCAATTGTAGCAATCTCACCCAGATAGACTTTAAAAACCATAAAAAAAATTTTGTTATTCAATTGAATTTTATCGTGATCCACAAATCAATTGATATTTTTTATATAATTAGGGTTTTTAATTTAATTTCTTATTGTAATGAATTTTGTAATTATATGTAGTTTTTTCATTTCACTAAATTATATTTAGTCTTGCTTCCATTTTTCTATAAAAACCAAAGTTTTAGATTTTTGATTTCAGATTACAATCAATTATAATAAAATATGATAGTATTAAATTATTTACACTTTTTGTTTATATCAAATCACATTCAATATTTGTATTTAAGGGTTAATTGAAAATAAGTTTTTTTATTAGAAGGATATATGAAGGGATACATTCAATTTTTTAAAAACTTTGCTAATGCAACAACCAGTTAGCATTAGCCATTAGGTAAAGACATGTTGCATTGTTAAATTTATGATTTATCATATAACTATATAAATATTTGTGTCATGCATATTTTGGAATAATAAAAAAATTTACTGAAAAATATTATTCTGAATTAAATCAAATAAATTAATAAAATGAATTAAGTATCATTAAAACTACCTCTAAAATTTCAAAGTAATATATTTATAGAAAACATTAAATTAGGTAATCAATTATAGAATCTAATAAAACGACCGTAAAATTTCACATGACATTAGCATAAAGAATTTTTATATGGAATATTCTTTCCAAAATTAACATCAGCTTATTCCTTAAGATATGAGTAGTATATCACAATTAAACACGTTCTGTTAAATTTTCTTGAAATATTAGACTTTTGAATTTAAAAGTTTAAATTTGGAATCAAAGTTTCTTAGAATTTGCTTTTTTTATGTTGAAGTACTTGCTAATTATTTTGAGAATGACAAAGAATCATTATGATAACATTGTTAGAAGATTAGTCATATTTGCCTTAAAAAGTATGACTACTTTAATTAAAGCTTATATCAACAATCAAATTTTTTTTCAATAAACTCACAGCATATTCTAATTTTTTATGTATTTTATAAGAAATATTATAACTTTGTACTAATAATATGTAATTGCATTTGTGTTTAAATTTTTTATTTATGTATACTTTCGTACTAATAATTTTCGTGCACTCACGAGTTTTTACACTAATTATCAAATAAATTAAAATTTTTTAAATAATCAATTACTAAAAACTACTCCCTCCGATCTTATTTGTTTTTCCACTTTGGGTTTTTCACAAAAATTAAGGTAGATAGAATCTTTGGGTTGTAATGGGTATTATTTTAATTAAATAGTAGTGTAAAGTAATGATTGTATTGGAAGTATGAGAGAAAAAATAATTAAATAGTAGTGTGAAGTAATGATTGTATTGGAAGTATGAGAGATAAAATAATTAAATAATAGTGTGAAGTAAGGAAAGTGGGGTTTTAAGGGGTAAAAGTGGGATGGAAACTTTCCAAAAATAGAAAGTATTCTAAAGTGGAAGAACTTTTGAAACTACCCGTTGTAGTAAGGTGGAAAAACTTAAAAGAACGGAGGGAGTAATATATTTTAGAATGGGCCGCGTTTGAGCGCAACAAAAATCTTACAATATGTCAAGTGTCCAAGTGGTTTTTGCATTAGTAATTTTAATAGATAATGTCTGTTTGATGCATGGCTTTATTAAAATTTTTAACATATTTGTATAAACAAAAAAAACTTACGGCTTTATGTTTTAACTATTTCAAAATATCCTATACTCATTTAATAAAAAACATTATAAAGATTTTACAAAAACCTTAAAAAGAAATAAAATAAAATATATTTCTATGACTTTCGAATACATTAAATGATGTGAACTAAAAAAACAAAAATAACAATCAATATGGATAATTATAGTCATACTTACAAAGTAGTAAAGTCAAAGTTATTAATAATAATGACATCATCATTAAGTTTTAGAGAAAAATTTTTTATTAAAAGAGTGACACCAGGTAAGCAATTTTAATAAGTGAGGATATCAGCAGTGTTTAGTTTTAGTAATAGTTATATATATTGATATCATTCCTTCTATATTTGTTATTTAAGTATTCATGCATTTGAAGATTAACTTTACACCAAGATATAAGAATAAAAAGCTTGAAATTCAATAATTAAATATTCATGCACCCTAATTGAATTATAATGTAACATAATTTTACATAATTGGGTATAGGCAAACAAAACAATGATTATTGATGAAGCAGTGAACTACATCTTAACCCTACAAACAACCCTCAAAAACCTTCAAAACCATAAGCTATCTTTCATGGCGGATCAAGCTGCCAACAACAATTCTGCTGGATCAAATCATGCTTTTTCGGCTTCTGATCGCCTTCCAGTAGGCATGAAAACATGGACATCTTCGAATGTGGTGCTTAATATCTGTGGAAATGATGCTCATTTTTCAGTTTATGCACCCAAGAAAGCTGGACACTTTACTGCTATTTGCCGTGTTCTTGACAAGTATAAGCTGAAGGAAACCTATGTTAATGTATCATCTGAGCTTGATCGCTATATTTATATCATTCAGGCGAATGTAAGTTATTTAATTGTCATATACTCCCTATGTCCCATTAGATTTACATCAAAGATATATATGGTAATTTTTATGAAATCGATAATAAATAAAGTCGGAGAATAATTTGTCACATTAAAAAAAAGTAACCGACTAAGAAATAAGTCGCCTTTTAGTTAGGAAAATGGCTTTGGAGACTAGATTGAAACGGACCAAAATGAAAAACGTATATTAAGTGGTGGATTATTGTCCAAAAATAGAAATGATACAAATTTAATGGGATGAACCAAAATGAAAAATACTGCAAATTTAGTTGGAAAGAGAAAGTATATTTAATGGTTGTTAATTAAACTTGGAAACTTATAATTAGCGAATATGGATGGTTATGAGTTAGACTTAGCTTGCGAGGATTTAAGTCTATAGTTTTTTGAGACTCAACGAATTCAAGTTAAATAAAAATAATGATAACCTTAGACCTAAACCAAACCCTCTCTCATGAATCACCTAGACCCGTCAGACTTACTACTTGAGTCCTGACCTTTATAAAACTCAAAATAAATTTAAAATTTATACTATATTAAACATATTTTTATATTTATATAATGACTCAATTTAGACATATATAAAGAATCTATTAACGCTCAATTTAGGGTTTTCAATGTGTTTTTGTATTTCTGTATGTATAAAACTATTACAGGACAGCCATTATATAGGCTAAGACTTACTCTAATTACAGGGATATCAATCTCCTAATAATCCTCTAAATCTAGGCTAAAAACAGAAACTATACATATTTAGAGACTATTGTATATTTGGTAAATAATCAATTTATTCTTTC
Source organism: Amaranthus cruentus (assembly GCA_019425755.1). Classification (NCBI taxonomy): domain Eukaryota; kingdom Viridiplantae; phylum Streptophyta; class Magnoliopsida; order Caryophyllales; family Amaranthaceae; genus Amaranthus; species Amaranthus cruentus. The sequence continues at coordinate 25,294,030 of CM033450.1, read as the reverse complement.
ATTCACTCCCCCTCAAGTTGGGTCGTGGGATCTCGAACGTCCAACTTGCATAACGTTTCGTGAAATTGCTCTGACCCTACAGATTTCGTCAGAATATCTGCTAACTGTTCCCTTGACTTGACATAAGGAATATGAATGATCTTGTTTTCAAGTTTTTCCTTTATGAAATGCCGATCAACCTCTACATGTTTAGTTCTGTCATGTTGAACCGGGTTCTCCGATATGCTAATTGCAGCTTTATTGTTACACTGTAGTTCACAGCTGCCTTGCTCAAAACCAAGTTCTGTAAGCAACTTTCGAATCCATAAGACCTCTGTTATCCCTTTAGCTATACCTCGAAATTCTGCTTCTGCACTCGATAAGGCGACAACTTTCTGTTTCTTGCTCTTCCATGTTACAAGATTTCCTCCTACAAGAGTAAAATATCCAGAAGTAGATTTTCGCTCATCTCCGTCACCTGCCCAATCGGCATCTGTATAGGCTTGTAAGTCAAGGTGCCCATTTAGTCGAAACACTATTCCTTTTCCTGGTGTCCCTTTCAGATATCTCAAAATCCGGAAGACAGCTTCCATATGTTGACTCTGTGGTTGATGCATGAACCTGCTCACAATCCCAACAGCATAGGCAATGTCTGGACGAGTATGCGAGAGGTAAATAAGTTTTCCAACAAGTTTTTGATATTGCTCTCGATTCGCTGCTTCTCCTTCTACTAATGTCTGCAACCCATGATTAACCACTATCGGGATCTCTGCGGGCTTACAATCCAACATCCCTGTTTCAGCCAGAAGATCCATGACATACTTCCTCTGACATATAAATATTCCTTCATTCGATCTGAGCACCTCGATTCCCAAAAATACTTGAGTCTTCCTAGATCCTTCATTTCAAATTCCTTAAACAGTTTCTCCCTTAGTGTCTGTTTCTCATCTCTATCGTTGCTAGTAATGATCATATCATCTACATAGATGATGAGACATGTTATCAAGTTTTCTCTCTTTTTCAAGAATAGTGTGTAATCTGAATTACTCTGGTGGTAACCAAACTTCTTCATAGCCAGTGTGAACTTGTCAAACCATGCTCTAGGAGATTGCTTTAAGCCGTATAAAGCTCTTTTTAGCTTGCACCTTTCATTTTCAGTGAAGTTTTTTGAGAACCCTGGTGGAGCCTGCATATATACTTCCTCTTGTATCTCCCCATGTAAGAAAGCGTTTTTCACATCGAACTGATGTAGAGGTCAATCTTTGTTTGCTGCAACTGAGAAGAGAACCCTGATTGTGTCGATTTTTGCTACTGGTGAGAATGTCTCGGAATAGTCTATCCCATATGTCTGAGTGTACCCCTTTGCAACCAGGCGAGCTTTGTATCTTTCAATTGTTCCATCACTCTTATGTTTGATTGTGAACACCCATCTGCACCCAACAACTTTCTTCCCCTTTGGAATCTTGCATTTTTCCCAGGTTTGATTTTTCACTAGGGCCCCGATCTCTTCTTCCATAGCTTTTCTCCACTGAGGTTGCCTAAGCGCTTCATCTGCTGTTTTAGGGATATCTTGCGAATACAAGGCAGTGTTGAAAGCTTTGGCACATTCAGCTAAGATTACTCTGTTTAGTTCTTCCACTGGGTATTTCGATCTTTTTGCCTCAAACTCCGGATCATACCTCTTTGGGGGAACTCCCCTTGTGCTTCTGGGAGGTAGGTTATACCTGGTTGTTTCCTCTGAGGTGTTATCTCTTTCAACCTATGGCAACTCATTAACAGGATCATCTTAATAATATTTTCAGGAGGTAAAGGAGACATGGTTACCTCTGTGGGATCTATAGACAGGATTGGTTGTGGTTGAGGTGAAGTCTGTACGATTGCTTTGGAGGCAGTCTCTGTGGCGTTGCCAACTTGCTCATTTTGGTCTGTGTTAACTGTGAGCCAGCTTGGATCGTCGTTAATGGTCTGATTCTCCCCCTGACATCTAAGGTGGTGATAGTAGTAGGAGTCTTCATGGAAGTCACAATCCTAGTAACATACATATGGTTTGTGAGGGGGTCAAAGCATCTATAACCTTTTTGGTGAGTCCCATATCCGACAAACACACATTTCATAGCCCATGGTTCCAGTTTGGTGCGGTTCTGTTTTGGGAGATGGACATAGACAGTACATCCAAAGATTTTGGGTGGAAGAGAATGAGTTGAAAGGGTTGTTGTGTAAAGAGAAAGGGTTTCAAGGGGGGTTTTGTGTTCAAGGCTTTTTGTGGGGAGACGATTAGAGATATAGTTTGTTGTGGCAACAGCTTCAGGCCAAAAATTAGTGGGAACCTGTGATTCAATCATAATAGCTCGGGCAATATTTAAGAGGGTTCTGTTTTTCCTTTCAGCAATGCCATTTTGTTGCGGTGTATAAAAACATGAGGTTTGGTGTATGAGCCCATTTTCAGAACAAAAAAGCTTCATCTTATTATTGACATATTCTTTTCCGTTATCAGAACGGAGAATACGGATAGTTTTTTGGAATTGGGTGTGAATCATTTTATGGAACTTTATAAAAACCTCATATACTTCCGATTTATGTTTAACAAAATATACCTAACTCATTCTAGTGTAATCATCAATAAACAAAACATAGTAAGAAAAAACAGAAGTTCCTCCATCAGGAGCAGGTCCCCAAACATCAGAATGAACAATCATAAAAGGTTCACTAGAATGACTAAGACTAGGATAATACGAGTGTTTATGGCTCTTTGCAAGAATACAAGACTCACAATCAAAAACCAGTTTAGAACCACGTAAGGACGGAAAAAGATGTTCTAAGTACCCTAGTGAAGGGTGTCCAAGACGACGATGCCATTTCCACAGTTGTTGTTCCACAGATCCACGAGCAAGCGTTGCGCAACCGTTTTGAGACACCTCCTCCACATAGTACAAACCATCTTTCTCAGTACCACGCCCAATAACATTCCCTGTCTGCAGATCATGTATGACACAACAATTAGCACCCATTAGAACAACACAGTTCAACTCCTTAGTCAGCTGACTAATGGAGATAAGCTTATGAGATAAATTCGATACGAAAAGACAATTATTTAATTGTAAATTTGGAAGAACATTAATTTTCCCGGCTCCTTCTACTTTAACACAATCACCATTGGCTGTCTAAACAAGGGGTTTTTTTGTTGTATCGAAAGAAATAAGATCTGAGAGGTCGTATGTCATGGTATCCGTAGCTCCACAGTCAAAAATCCACCCGGAATTCTTTTTAATTTTTGTGAGACAAGACAAAGCTAATTTATTGTGGGGCTCAAAAAATTGGGATTTAATTATTTTGGGGTTTAAGAAAGCATGGGAAGGTTCTAGGTTAGGGGTACCCCTTATAAAAGGAGTGTTTTGGGAGTGATGTGCCGTCGGTTCCATTGAACCGTCCCTCCCCCCTTTCTCTTTTCTCTCTCCTGCTTATACCTTCATCCATGGCTTCCTTTCCTTCTTCCTTTTGCACAGGGTCTATACTCAAGTATGCATGTGATCCAGTTTCCCTTTTTCAATCATCACCCCTTCTGAACTCCGATCTGCTGTTCTCTTTTTTCCGGCGACCTTGATACTCTTCCCACCAGTCCGGGAAGCCAATGATTTTGAAACAGCCCTCTTTCGTGTGTTTGTTACCACCACAATGAGTACAATGGAGGTTTTTCTTGTCCTCCTCGTCTCGCCTGGTCGGTCCCCTGTAGGTTCTTGCTTTTGTGATGTATCCACCACCATTAGTTCCTGATGAGTTATTAAAACTTAATGATGGTTTGTGTTCTTCTGCTGTTTTGGGTCTTGTGATGAGACTACTCCCAATGCCTGAGGTAAGGGAGTTTTGTTAAGTATATCTCTCCTGTCTTTGTCGTATGTTTCATTGATGCCTGATAGGAACTGGTATAGCTTGTTTCTTTGTGAAATTTCCTTGTAAATGGTAATATCTTCAGGATGTTTCATGGGGTTTGGGATCCTACTGTGGATCTCTTTCCAGATTGAGACCATTTTCCCTTAAAACACCTCTAGAGTGTCGCCATTCTGTTTGGTGGTGTTTGCTTTCACAGTCAAGTCATAGACTTGGAGCTCGTCCTGCCCGCTACTGTAAAGAGTTTCGATCCCTTTCCAAAGCTCTCGTGCCGTGGGGTGATCGAGGAAGTTGTTGACCAGATCAGTCTTAATATTTTCGAGAATCCATGAGATCACTGTTGCGTCTTGCTGAGTCCAATTAGTGTATCCTAGGTCGTTTGGTTGTGGTGGGGAAGCGATGATGTGATTGAGCTTACCCCGCCCACTTATGGCCACGTACATTAATTTAGACCACATGGTGTAATTGTAATGATTGAGTTTCTCCTTGAGATTGACTCCTTGGCTCGACCCTCCTTCATGGCTGGGTGTTTTGTTTGTGGTTAGGGTTTGGATAATTTGCAGTAACTGATTCATTGTGACTGGTTGTTCAGCCACGTCGAGGGTTGGTTTTTGTTCGCCGGTTTCCGACATGATTAAAGGTAAGTTGTGTGGTAAATGATGAGGCTAAAAACGAGTTTTGGTCCCTTGAACCAACCGTTGGCTCTGATACCATAAAGAGTCTATTAACTCTTAATTTAGGGTTTTCAATGTGTTTTTGTATTTCTGTATATATAAAACTGTTACAGGACAGCCATTATATAGGCTAAGACTTACTCTAATTACAGGGATATCAATCTCCTAATAATCCTCTAAATCTAGGCTAAAAACAGAAACTATACATATTTAGAGAATATTGTATATTTGGTAAATAATCAATTTATTCTTTCCTTCAATATATAAAAGGACGTAGTCTAAATTAGGATGAGAGCCTAATTTAAATTGTGTTTACATATTAGGTGGCAAAAGAGGGTTTTGAAGACCAGTTGTCAGCAGAAAGCATAGAAGAAGTATCCAAGCAAGCAGCAACTGAGATAATGTCGTTGATCACATCTTGATCAACTACCTGGTTTCAATTTCGAAACTTTATTAATTAGTAATAAATAAATAAATGAGGAAGATTATTATCATTAACATCATTGCATGATAAAACTTAAGTACATTATTTTCTTTCTCTTGGATGATTTTATCTTCTTGAGATTCTTCTTTATTTGAAGAGGAACAAATTATAATTTTCGGTTGAGACAATCAAAGGTTTATTAGTTTGTTGATGTTGAAGTATTGGTGATATGTTTCGTGCTTTAATGTGTCCAGTCGCTAAAAATAGACTCGTTGATTCGACAATTTCACGATCAGACTATTTCTATTAGTGGTGATCAAAATCGGATACCGGATCGATTCGAATCTGGAAATTTGATTTTCCGGATAGTAAAAATCATGATCATTTCTGATTCCAAGAAACCGGATATCTAGGATTCAAATATCCAGTTTAATCCGGATCATAGTTATCAGAATCCCGATTTTGATCTACGATTCTACGAGGCGACCAATCCGGATCGTAGGTAGGATCTTAATGTGGTAGAATCGTGCGATCCTACTTAGCTCAATAATTTAGGTGGTAGGATCATAACAAGATTCTACGATCCGATTCTATATGGATAGTTGCAATCGTAAAATATTTTCATATAACATAGATTCAACTAAGTGTAATTGAAAATTTTAAGTAATTATATCAATATTTTTATAAAATTCAAATTTTTCTTGATTTGCTGTTTAAAAATGAATTTAAAAGTATATTTTTTAAAATCTTAAGAGAATAAGTTAAATTAGGTTAGACTTACACCTTAAAACTTAAAAAGATAACAAACATAATTGATAATCAATAATCCAAACCCCAATAATGCATATTTGTAGGATCACACGATCCTACGATCCGATTCTACCGATTTCGATCCTAGCCCCTTAACGATCCTAGGTAGAATCTCGATCCTAATAACTTTGATCCGGATCAAATACCGGACATCCGATTTTTAAATTATTTTATCATTGGCTTTTTAAAAAAAAGTTATATTTTTTTTACACATAACTATTTAAGTTCACTTTGCTTTCTTTATGTAACAAGCATATTTTTTTGATTTTGAAAAAAAAAATCATTTTAATAATATGTTGGATTTTCCAAGGTCTTAAATAATTAACAATAAATACTTATCATCTTACATTAAAGAATTAAAAAAAATATATTATTCGAGCCCATCTCATGATGTTATGGTCTCATGCAAGACTTGTGAAAATTTGAAATAGATAAGATTATTATCAAAAAAAAGCATAGGATAAGATCAAAATCAAACTTATTTCAAATATAAGCGTCTGCCCCATTTTAAGTGAAAACACTGTTAAGAGGAGCAATTTTGGGCCCAGATGGGCTGAAGGAAAATCGCTGTTGGAAACATCGATTTTCATGTTGGCTGATCTTGTCCAGTTGGCTCATATGGAAATCGCTGATAGGGCGATTTCCCCTGTAACTTTTTTAGTTTTTTTTTAGTTTTTTCTCTACAACACCGTATATACGTACCTGCACTAAAATAAGTTATGGGGAAAATTACTGCCCCCATCAGCGATTTCCATATAAGCCAACTGAACAAGATCAGCCAACAAGATCGCTCCTCTTAACTGCGTTTTCACTTAAAATGGGACAGACGCTTATATTTGAAATAAGTTTGATTTTGAATTTATCCTATGCTTTTTTGATAAATAATCTTATCTATTCAAATATTCCAAGACTTGTTGGATACAAAATTAGTCCACATTAACATTGGATGGAATAGGCCAAGTCTCATGTATTGTGTCTTAAAAATAATAAACACTTCCGTATGGTCCATGGACATTTTTGAACGTTCATTTCACCGTGGCCCATTTTATCAAAAAAAAAAAAAAAAAAAAAAAACAACCAGTTGTAAATGTACTTGGGCTTTTCTTTAGATATATAGTGAGTATTAGAATAATTTAGAAGTTGATCCCAATCATTTTGTGAAGGTATGAAAAAACACAAATTCTTGTATGAGACAGGCTCATAGTAAGACATGTTTCATAGTTAGGTTAAATAGTCTAATATTAAAAACTTTTATCATAATAAACCTTTTGTATGGACTCATCTCATGGTAAGACAGTCTCTTATAAGATGGGTGGCTGAAAAAAATGTTTTATTATATGGACCAATTTTTTAAAGTTTGAATAGAAAGGGATTTTTAACAAAAATTCCCACAAATAATTTTTCAAATAAACGTCTCCTTCTTCGAGCCTATTAAAGAAGTTGTTGCACAAGAAACAATAATGCAAAGTAATGGAAAAATTGATCGATATGTAAGGTATTTATTAACGGATCCTAAATAGCTCTTTATTTAATGTTTTATAGTTTAAGTCATGAAATTTGATAGTTTTAAAGACTTAAAAGACCAATTACATGATATTAAATTTTAATTTTAATTTTAAAATAGGATGACTCAAACATTAAAGTTGATATTAAAAATTTTGAAATTGACCTTTTAAGTCTTAAAATTGTCCTTTTATTTTCTTAAATTAGTATGTTATTATATTTTTAAAAAAATTATTAGGTCTAAGTCAATAATTTCTTAAATTAGTATGTTAGTACGTTAGTATGACTAAGATCGTCATCGTCTCATGTGAGAGTAATTGTTAAACAAAATAAAATAGATTCAATATTAGCCTAAATTGATTGTTGATTGGACCATAGCTCAAGTTATCGCTGTTTTGGGCCTTTAAATTTGGATATGAAAACACTAAACTTAAATCTAATCAAAAATCCATTATTTTACTCGGCTCCAAACTTGTTAAATTTTTAAAAGGAAAGGTTTGAACTTTATCTGATTTGCTTCTAAAGGTTCGAACTTTTCTTTATCTTATAAAGGTTCGAACTTTGGGTGTCATCCGCTTTTAAAGGTTCGGATGACCTGTAACCGGATGAAAAGGTCATCTTCATCTTCTTTACTTCTTCGTCTTCATCTTCTTCCACCATTTCATCATTTTTACTTTCTCTCTCCTTCTTGATGATGAGCATCAAATATGCCTCGTAATATTTTAGCTACTGTAAATATTAGTTACTTTGCTCTTGGTTATTTCTTTATTAGCTGTAACAAACTCATGTATATAAGGTAGTCTCTCCTTAGTACTATTGACAATTGCAATAAAACATTATCAGAATATTTTGAGAATCTTTTTTCTCTCTAACCTCCTTCTTCTCTCTTCTGTAAATAATATGTGCATCAATTGAAGTTTACTAAACCTAAACTTCAAGCACTAACACACATAAAATCAGAAATTTAACACATAAATCAGAAATTTGACACATAAAATCATTAATTTAAGACATAAAAACAAAGAAATTTTACACATAAATCAGAAATTTTACACATAAAATCAGAAAATTTACTCAAAGGTTATATTTAAAAAATTTACACATAAATTAAAAATTTGAGGCATAAATCAGAAATTTCAAGGTTTTACGGGAGGAGATGATGGGAGTTTATGAGAGAGAAGTGGAGTTGAGGGCATAATGGAGTTAAAGAAGAAAATAGCTTACAAAAAAACTAGAATAGGAAATAAACCTAAAATGCTACCAAATAAAAATACAATTTTTCGTTTTTCCTTTGAGTTTACCTTAACATTTTCCATCAAAAAAAAAATACAATAAATATACAATTCTTTTCTAAAAAAAGCGAAAAAAATTACATACACCAAAACTTAAACCCATATCCCTATACCATTGCCCTAATAAAATCTACTTTAAAACCTTCAATTTTTTCTATCCCCTCCATTTATCCAATAATAATAATTAAAAAAAACCACCTAATCAATTAAATAAAATAAAAATAAATATTCCTCCCTCCAAAAAAATAAAATCCCTCCTCTATAATCAAAAAGGAACGACGTCGCTGCAGTTAAAATCATCAGAGTAATTCCCAATACTTTCTTCAGGCCAAGAATCACGGAGCAACTTCAACAACATTTGTGCCTTTCTTTTAGCGCGTTCAGTACAATCGCTTTGTACCAACAACAACAACTGAGTCAACACTCCGGCATTGACCGCCTCTCTTTGTAATCTTTCCGACGAAGAAGCGAGTGATAGCAACGCGCCGGCTGCATACTCGGTGGCTCTATCTGAGATTTTAAGAATTAACTTCACTAGCAGAGGAACCGTCAGAGCGTGTGCACCAAACGCGCTACAGCCTTGTGGGACCCTACATAGGAGTTCAACGGTGGCAAGTGCGCGTTCGGAGTCGCATTTATCAAGCTCCGTTAACCGAGAAATGAGCGCGTTTACCGCACCGGCGGTAATCGCTTTGTGACGGTGTTGTTTGCTTAAGCAGAGAGCGAAGAGTGTTTTCACGCCGATTTTTAAAGCGCGTGGGGAGGGAATCGGGTTTGTGAGAAGTGAGATTACTCCAACGTAAATTTCATCGGAATCGCAAATAAACGATCTTAAATCGGACGATTTTGTTCCTGCTATTATTGACTCAATTAACGCGGCTGAGTTGACTCGAATATCGATTGAAGACGGGTGAAAAAGTAGGCTGACCAAATACCCGACCTTATACGGGTCGGATGCAATTGCACTACAATCGGAATCCGATGGTGGGAATATTGCCAGAAGAGAAAGCGACTCGTATTTTAACTCAGACAAAACCGAGTCAGACTCGGAATCGGACTCGTCGGAGTTATTAAATAAAATATTTACGAGGGTATCCCTTATATTAAACGATGAAATGATGGACCGATTCTTCTCCGAGTCACGAGCGAGTCCCCTGAGTCGCCTTAAAGCTGAAATACGATTCTGAACCGGGTTTGAACCTGAGGAAGATTGGTTCAATAAAGAACGGATTAAAGACGGGTCCGCAGGTTGTTTAGGAGTGGGGATCCGTTCAACACCAAAAGCCCGATTTGAAACACACCATTCCTGAATTAACCGGCGAAGAGTATGATTAGGTATGAGACTAAAATCATCGAGTGGGACCCGGGTAACCGGACACGTAGTATTCCCGGTAGCAACCCAAGCTTCAATACTTGACCGGTCATAAGTTTGACCGGTACAAACAGTAACCGGGTCTTGCATCAATTCAAGTGAAATCGGACACCGGAAATGATAAGGGATTTGGATTCCGGCAGATTCTAATGGTTCAACCGGAATCCTCGCCGGAATTCTTCTTTCTCTCATTGGAAATTTGAAAAATTAGAGAAACAAGTATTTGTGTTTGGCAAGGAATGAAGAGGGGGAGAGGGTGTTTTTATTCTGACTTGAGGAAGCCCACACGTGTGACATTTATGAGGCTTAATCCAGCAATGGTGTGGTGTTGGAGAATGTGATTGGGATTTTTTTATGGGTTTTGTTTTGGGGAAAAAAAAGGAAAAAGAAAATGGTTATTGGGTTGGTCAAAGGTATGACTAGAAATGGGGCCTACATGAATTTGGAGTTGTGTAGAGTGTGATATGAAGTTATTTAAGGAAAAAGTTTTAAATTTTGGGTTTTTGTAATTTTGTCTATTTGTTTTATTTGATTTGATTGGCATAAATTTTTGATATTGTGTGATTTTGGGGTAATGAATTTTGTGCATTTCTAGTACTTTCCCAATGGTGTCTTAGTGTAGGCTGATTATATGCTACTCGACTAAATTTGTGGTATACAAAATTAAGAGAAAAAAAAGAGAGTAAATATTTTATGAGATATTATGTTCTTTAGTAACGTGATTATTTTTATGTTAAACGAGCTTATTTTATACTAATATAATTTTAAATTACACTAAATAGCTTAGCTAAAATAATTATACACTCGATTTTTTGAATAGGTTTTTCTCACTGTGATACTGTCTCTTACAAATATTGCTTTAAAATTATTGTTTTAGTGTAGATTTTTTTCAAAAGATTGTTTTAGTGTAGATTACATGAAAAAAATGTTTTAGTGAAATATAAAGGTGTAGTCATGTCTAAAAGTACTAGACGGGCAAACTCAGTGAGGCGAACTAAAATAGAAAGTATATGACATGCTCAAAGAGATAGAGGAAGTAGTTATTATTTATTTGAAACATAAATTTTATCCTTTTGTTCTTTCATAATTTTTTATACTTGATGAACATGAACATAAATATCAATGTTTTATTTTTTATTTTTCATTACTATGTTTATATTTTTATTTTCAGTAAAATTATTCTAAAATTTCATTAATTACTATTATATATTTTATATTGTGTGCCAAACATTTGGCCTATAGTAAAATTTTGGCCTAAAACTGCCACTGTTTAGAAGTTGGAATGACGTATGAGAGCAATAATGAGTATATTTAGCATAAAACTGATAGTGGTAATTATAAAAATTAATTATTGTAAAATTCCTGGTATTCTGGTGGAAAATTTTTCATCTAAAATCTAGCTTTCAAATTATAATTAATGATAGTTGATTTAAGAAGAAAAAAATCTTTGAAGTCGGTCAAGCATATTAATATCAACCTTTACATGTACTTCTAATATTTTCAACAAAAATGTACTAAATTAAATTTCTTTTATTAATTTTTAACTATGGTACCATTCGTGTTGTTAATTAATGATAATAGTAAATTGAATTTGAGAATGTAACAATAGTGTAGAAGTGGGATGGGCGTATGAATGCATGAGGGAAATTAATGCCCCAAAGTTGGTATTTTTTTTTTATATTTTATTTTAATTTTTTTTTTTAAAAAAATAAAACTTGCTACAACAAGTCATCCGGTTGGATCGCACTTACTCTAGGAAAATGCCCCCCAAACTTGATATTTTTCATGGATAATCAATAGGTGGAATTATTGTAGGAAATTCATAAAAAAAATAGATTATTTTAAGTGACGTTTCTTTTATTTTATGTGTAACTAAAATATATGTCCGCGTAATACAAATATTTCTAATTTTGTTATTTGTAATCAATTAATAAAGTTGGCAATTATATTTATAAGTTTTGATGCAATCGTCAATGATATAAAACATAAAAAAAAGGTAATAATTGTTAACTGACATGTAATAATATAACTAAACAAACAAATTAAGCAAAATATATTTTGTTACTAATTCAAAATTGTGTATATTTAAAATGTTAGAGATCAGTATCAGTCGTAATGCATGTGTTATTATACTTGTCACATTTGAGTTAATTGAATATTAATTTCAAATAATTCCTATTAATGCTTAAGATACCACAATATAAAAATTTCCATAAATAAAAATATACTTAGAAAATAATAATTGACACATGAAAGTGATTGTACTTAACTTTTGTTGATAGTCATTGCGAAGCATAAAGACATTGAAAATTGTATTTTCTGTGACTATCATAATTATAACTTAAGTACAACTCTATTTTCGCCTTATTGCAGTGTTGTTGTGGCATTTTTATAAGCCTAATGTAGGAACATTTGGTGAAAAATAAGTATCAATTATATTTGTTTTCATAAATTGTCTTGAAATTATAGAATACTTTACTTAATTAGAAAATAAATATAATTTTTATTTACAATTTAAAGGGTTTTTCTTTAATTTAGTGGGGGAAGATCTAAAGATGGACTAAAAATGATGATGATGTAAGTCAAAATAGGCATAAAGATAGTCATAGACATAAATTATTGCATGTAATAAGAATAAGCTTGAGATTTAAGTAATGATAATGTGATATTTTGAAAAGCTTTACGAATAGGGTTTTCTTTTAGTAGGGAAAAAAGCAACGGCTAATTATATAATTATTACCTTTACGTTAAATTAAGGAACAAGGAACCATGCAACTTCACTTCTCATTTTATACTGTCTCAACATTAAAGTCAAAACCTAAAGCTAATCATACTTTTGAGGTTATCTAGCTTTAGATACTACTTCACTCAACACCTAATCTTATTTTATAAATATTAGAGTACTTCTAATTTATTTAAGGTAATTTTATTCTTGAGGTAATTAGCAATTATATCACTTAAATTTCTCTTCATGTAGAGCTCTTATTTTTTATGAGTAACTAGTCTGTTCTTTAAAGAAAGTACGAGAATTAATTATTTGTCACCTTTCCTCACCTAGACCCTATTTATAACAAATGGGATATTGGTTGATGATGATTTTATGGTGATAAGTTTAACTATCTTCCTTTTACAATATAAATGAAATGATTTTGTGGTAAAATCAACTATTTTTAAGTTACAAAACTCTATTTGATGAGAAATTCTTGTATAAATTCAGTGCACGCTAAATAAAATAAACTAACTTTACGGGTCGGGTCATTAGCGGGCCTTTGTCTAAAGGGTTGGGTCGGGCCTGGTCGGATAATTATAAGAATTGGTTGTAAAAATTATTTTACCATTTTTTTTAATATTTTATATAATACTATTATATACATAGTTGAATTGATTCAACGAGCCATAAAGTACAATAAAAGAAACTATTTATAAACTTTTTAAAAATCGGGTCAAAAAGATCGTATTTAAATGGGTTTCAACCCGCCCCGCCCTGTTTAATATTTAATATGACCTACTTCGACCAGTCCCATTTAAATTTTGACCCGCTCCGCCCCACCCACACCTCTGGTGAAGAGTAGTAAGAGTAAGTGAATTGGAGAGTAAAGTGGATAATGGTGCACTATATATTGATATATGCACCAAGTCTATAGTGGAATTTTCTTATGTGATCAAACTCTAATAAATTACTCTATATTACGTCATATACTTACACAGTACTCTCTTCTTTTAAGTTTGTCCACATTACTATAACGGGCAGTTTTAAAAGTTTGTCCTATTTAAAATACTTTCCTATTTTGGAAAGTTTTTATCTTCCATATACTCTCTTTATTCCTCATTTAACCCTCACTTCTCTCTCATAATACCAATACAATCATTAATTCACACCACTATTCTAATAAAATAATATCCACTATCTACAAAGATTCCACCTTTCTTAATTTGTGTGAAATCTTCAAATACAATCATTAATTTACACCACTATTCTAATAAAATAATACTCACTATCTATAAACATTCCACATTTCTTAATTTGTGTGAAATCTTCAAATAGGACAATCAAAAAAGAACGGAGGGAGTATTAATTATGGGGAAACGCTTTTATACGTAGTCCTTTTCCTAATAATTTTATTTTATGAAAATGTTCCCTCCACTTTTTTTTTATATTGATTAACATATTTCAGCTATTAATACGCTCTTCGAATTAATTTAATTGTCACATTTTTTTTATTTGACAAATTCATATTAACTGTCACATTTTTTTTTGTCAATTTTTTTTTTACCTAAACCCCATGTTCACTCAAGTAAAGACAAAAATACTCTCACTTTTACTACTTACAAAGTTACAATACTCCAACTACCACCTTTACAATTAATTTAATCAATTAAAATACCTCAACCATCACCTTTTTAATAAACCCCACCACCCTTAATAACTGTGCTCAAGCAAATGGGACACCTAAATTGATTCGGACGGAGTATTGTTTAATATTTCCTCCGTTTCCTAATGTTGTTTCCGTTTAGAAAATTTTATTTTGGAGAGAGATTTGATTAAGATTTTTAAGACATATATAGATGATAAAATATATCCATGTAAGATTTTGTTAGATTCGTCTTAATATATATTTTTTATTATATATTTTATGTAATTTTTTATGATGCGTATTTTGAGATATGAAGGCTTAAAATTTACTTTGAAAATTGTGCAGAAAGTAAATATGAAGAACATTTGGAAACGAACATTTGGAAACGAAGGTAGTACAATCTATATAATTTTAATGGCCTAAACATTACTAATCTTTGAGCAAGATTCTTTTATTGCACTTTAAAACAAACACATTTACTAGTTAACTAATATATGCATCTGCACATGAAGTGGAGTTAGGACACCCTTCATAAAATTTAATTGAGTCTATTTTCCAAATGTAATAAATTGTATAATTGATGTCAAAGTAATAATTTTTTGATGTTCAAATATTTTTCATCAAATTATATTGTATTTGAATATTTTTCATTCCACAAATCTTAATTAAGAATAACAATATTTGTATTTTGGAATTTTTATTTATAATATAAACATCTTCATTTCTAATTTATATTGAAATAAATATTTTATAGTCATAAAACCTAAGTTTGTATACCTGCATCATTCTCCTCACGTCCAAATATCTATTCTCAAATTGTTACATAACTTATATCAATCAATTATCACATTTTTATGAAAAATTTAAACTTCATAAGTAAAATTTACACTTCCATTATTGTTTAGAAAACACATTTAAATATTAATATCAAAAAATCGTTCATCATACGAATTTATATTTAGTTTTTCTTATATTTTTATGGAATTTAATTGAATTTATTCCCTAAATATCGTAAAATCAAAACATAATTCCCACTCTACAAAGTGAAAAATAATTCTCACTTTACCTTCCACGTTAGATTGATTTCTTTTTTAAAAAAATTTAGAGCAAACCACCATCTCAAATGGCGATTTGGTAATTTACCAAACCGCCAACTGAACCAAGGGGATTCCTTTGAGGATTACTATATAACTTTGTATTTGATATGAAGTAAATGTCAAAATTGTTACACGAGGCAAAATAAATAACACCAAAGCAATCCACTATTTCAGATGGCGGTTTGGTATTTATAATTGTTTTTTTTTCATCCCTCGTATCAAATCGAGATTTTAGAGTAAAAAACTTCAGATTTAAACCGCCATCTGAGATGGTGATCGATTTGCTAAAAAAAAAGTAAAAAGAAATATTTGACAAATAATCTTACGTGGACAATATCATCATCTTCATTATACCCAGTGTATTCCGCTCATAGAAAACAATGGTCAGGGTTTGGGGAGAAAATAAAGACAACTGCTTATGCCCACAAATAAAAGTGCGGTCAAAGAGTCCCTCAACTCGAGAAAGGTGTTCAAACACAGAGAAACCTGCAACTTACAAATAGAATAAATAGAATACGTACAAATAACAAAAAAAAGATAAAAGTGAAAAAAGAGGTAAAGAGCGATGATTAAAGGCAATGAACCATAATAAACGATGAGTAAAGGAAACGGGTTTAGTAATCTAAGACGTAAATAAGCATGGGCGGTTCTTAGGGTATCCTGGGTAGCCGACCGCCTAGGGCCCCGCGAAATAAGGAGCCTCAAATATTAAACGGTTCTATTTAAGCCCAGTTCCGAGCAACACTTTTCAAGTGCTTTGTTTGTAAACTTTTTTTATATTTAAAGTAATATAATAATGCAATATATTTTGTCTTGAAGTGGAAAAATTTTTATCTTCTAATATAATAAAGGGTCCCATTTTAAAAGACATCGCAAAAATAAATAGGACCTCTAGAATCTTCGCTCCGCCCCTCCAACTATCTTTTTACGTGGACAATATGACAAAAATTAAGTTTCCCTATATACGATGCAATGAATTACTGTTAGTTTGCAAAAGATGAAGTTAGTTGAGTGGTTAACTCGTGCAATATTTTAAGCTAGCTAGATCGAAAAATTAAAGACCAAAGTCTAATATAATAACTTGAATGCACTTATTGATAATAATCTGATAGGTTGTTGGCTGTCGATCAAAAGATTGCCTTGGCAGTTTTAGGTGTGTTTGCCATTAATAATCTTAATGACCATCATTATCAATCAAAATAATACAATAGGATTTTAAATTAAATAATTATTACTCTCTATTAATTTTGTCATTTCCAAAAGGTATGGATTCTTGAAACCAGTATAGTCAAACTTAGTAATGCATGCATTTTCTCAAGATTTAAGGAAGAAAATACACCACAATCATCCTAAATCTCTTTAAATTTGCTACACAATATTAAAAAATTATTATAAGTATACTCAAAATTTGCTACACAATATTAAAATTCTCAACTTTAATTGCTCCAATTATATCAAATTTTAAGTTCATGTTTTTATTTAAAATCTCAATTTTAAAAGTATTTTACTTTTAAACGTCTAACCTATTGGTGATCACTATAAGAAGTAAAAAACGAATGTGCGTGTCTTCATTCTATTGGTCTATGTATAATTTTTATTTTTTTTAGTTAATTTTTTTTAATAATGTGTCAAAATTGTAACTCTTAAATTGAAACAACTAAAATTAAAATTTTAATTTCAAATTTTCTTTTCTTAACCATGGAAAACATTTCTTTTTTGGAGAAAATTACAAAAGATTATCAATACTAATGGAGTAATGCATGATAGCCTAAAAGAACCAAGAGATTATTAAAAAAAAAGCAATTTTATGTTTTTTTTGGAACAAACCATGAGTGGGACCTAATTTTCAACAAAATTTCTAATACTAATTGTGAATAATTATCTCAAAAAAAATGTAATAATACAAAATAATCTTTTTCTTCTAATTAAATGTCAAATTTTCTTTTTTATTATATTTCCATTAAATATTCTTTTTATATATTAAATACATTTTTTTACATATACTCTTATGAGATCCAGGTAAAAAAATACTCCGTTTGTTTTTCTAAGTTAGAGTATTTTATTTTGGAGAGAAAAATTTGATTAAAATTTTAAAGACATATATAGATGATAAAAACATATTCAAGTGAGATCACATTAGATTCGTCTTAATGTATATTTTTTATTATATATTTTTTTATAAGTTTTTATAATGTGTATTACTCAAAATTTATTTTAAAAAAAGTGTAAAAAGTATAGAGATTAAGTAGAAATAAAGAAAAGAAGAATAGAGAGTGGAGGTGGGGGATGGAAATTGGCATAGTAATGAGTGAGTCAAAGGTCAAAGAAAGACAGAGCATGGAATGTGAAATTGTGAAGAGGCCCAGGTTGTCCTTCCTTCTCTTCCCTTTCCTTTCATATTCATTCATTCTCTTCATGGCCCCACTTCCTCACTCACCAATTTATGGGACCCACCACCTAACTGTTATCAAGATCTCTTCGACCCGACTTCTTGTGCTTGTGGGCCCATGGGGCTCCATTTTACTCAACCAAAACAAAATTTGACTCATCACCTAATTTGTCCAACTCAAGCTCAAGGGTACGTGATAGAGGTGTTCATTTGTGTTATTGAGTTAATTTTAAATCAGTTATTTTGGGTTGGTTTAAAATCAGATATTGTATATAATTTTAAATTCAATTTGAAGTTAGAAAAATCATGTAAAAATCGAATCGTCGTTTCTGTTTTGGACACCTCTGCTCAACTACTAAAATGCTTATTGTCAACACTTAAATTCATGGACTAAATTCACGTTAAAATAACATGCACCAATTTTAATTTTTCTCGTTTTTAACTTATACTCCTACTCTTTGTATTAATATACATGCTAATTTGGGGTCGTTTGGATTGAAGGCAAATATTTAAGAGGATAACTAAAGGTTAAACTAGGAAAATAAAGTTAGTTATATAGATGATTAAAGGAATTATTGTTAGAGAGGTGGAAGAATTAATTAGAAGGTAGTGAAAAATGAAAAAAATAGCAATTAGTTCTCTTATTTTGGGGTATCCCTGGAGGAGGGCGGGGAATGAGGGAAATCAACTTTTTTTACTATTCATTATTTTAATTTACTCTTATTCTATCTATCACAATTATTTTTATAACTTTTTTTTGCATCTCTAATTACTTTTGTAACATTAATTTGACTTTTTTATCCCTTAAATATTTACTCTCAATCCAAGCGACTCCTTAAAGTAGATTAATTAGTCCATACAAACCATTTGTCTTGAACTATTGATTTGTGTATAAATTTAATTAGATTAAATATAAAGGTCACATTCCGACTTGAAATTAGTTCATTTAATGCGATTAAAATCCGACTTGAAATCGATTTAATCAATAATAATCTAACCTATAAGACTATAACGTTAAATTTTTAAAATTTGTTAGCTGCCCCCTCCTTTCATATTTGGTGGCCAAATGTTCAAATAGTTATTTATTAGAAAATAAAGGTTCATATTTATAAAAAATAATAACAAAATAAAATCCACGTACGTGTAGGTGCAGCAGACAGCAGTTAGTAGTATCATTAAATGTGTTGTTGAATGTTGATAATCTTATTTAGTTGTTTTGTGGTTGGCAAATACAAGTATATATGATTTTGCTATGAATGGATATTGTATTTTTAAATTCAAGGTAGGAAATTTCCAATTGCATTAATTAATTAAGGTCAAGTACAAGTGTCTTCTACGTTTAACATCTTCTTCTAGCTTATTTATTTATATTTTATTTTTTTGAAGTGATTCTTCTAGTATTAATAGTTTTTCATGTTATTTTTTCTTTGTAACTACTAGTACTACTGAAGTATAAACTAGATCTAGATTGGACCCACTTTTTTAAAATAAAAAGACACAAGTATGGTTTTATAATTTTTAAAATTATAATTTGTTAGGTCAAAAGTCAAATTATCAAGGGTTGAAGGTGATTTTAATCTGTTAAGGAAACAACTCTTCTAAAAGCTTAAGTTTATGATTGAGGCTCCAGGATATGTTTTATATTCTAACACGCCCCTTCACACGAGAGCCCATTGGACTAGAAGTGTGTAGATGCACATATGCGTTGAATATTCCACTTTAAATGAAGGGTGGTTGATATTCGAACCCGTAACCTCTTGTCACGTTAGTTTCTGATTCCATGTCAAGAAACCAATTCAACCAAAAGCTAAAACTTATGGTTGAGGCCCCAAAATATGTTTTATACTCAAACATGATCGCCTAGTAGCTCAAACGATGTTATGCACCATAGAGGAAAGTGATGGGAGTGCATTGGGTTGAGTGACAAGATGATCAAGCATCGAAGAGAAGCAAACGGATACGCCAGAGCAGGCTACGCGCTTGAGTAACCATAGTGCTCATTCGAGCTACTCCAACGAGTATTAGTAGGTACGTAGAGCCTTCTGTTTTGCGTTTTAACAGCTACAATCTTTTGGTACTTAAATATTGACCTCTTCATTACTCAGAATTAAAATTATTCATATTGGATTAAATACTTATATTTATAATTTCATAAGGATATCAAATTTAAAGGCTTCTAATAAATTTTAGGTAATCCAATTTATCTAAATGAAGTATAGGATTTCAAATAAGAAAATTTTCTAATAAAGCCAATAATTGTGCAAATGTAAATAAGAGTAGATGCTATATCAACAAGCCGACCAATCATGGGATTCACATTTTGTAATGTAAATATGTAATCGGTCTATTCCAAAGAATTATCCCATTTTTTTTAAAAATTTGTCCCATTAAATTTACCTTTTTATACTTTTTACTATCATTGAATCTCATTTATTATGTATTTAATTTTTGTTATTCTCCATAAATTTCTCTCGCTTTGTGTTAAATATTTTCTTTTGAGTTTTACTTTTTTCTATTTGTATATAGAACTATCTCTTTAGTACCAAACAGGGCGACTCTATCACATGAGTGGCATAAGTGACTGTTCAGGACCCCATTATTAAAAATTAAAAAATAAAATATTTAAAGAGCAACATATGCAAATTTCTATATAATCTATTCCAATTTTTTCTATAATAATGACAATTATTACCTGCCAATGAGCACTTGTGTTTTAATTATTAACTGCGGGTATTAGTTAGCGGATATTGTTTAATTATGTTTTATCTTTTCATTTATATTAATTCAACCTAGGTATAATTAAATAGTGTTACTCTTAATTTGTCATATTCTCTTATGCTAAGGTTTTTTCGGTTTAAGGTAAAATCGACCGTTTTTCTCTAGTCCTCCTCCTGAAGGGCGTGTATTGGTATGGATTGTTCGTCAACTTCCCTCACCCAGACCCTACTCTCGAGCGAGAAATTGAATATGATAATGATTGATGAAACTAGTTAAGTAAATCAATACGTAGTTCAATTGACAAAATTACTAATTTATCGTACATTGTCAAGTTAAAAAATAAAGGAAAAATTATAAGAAACTATCTAATTTATATACTTTTTTTAAAAAATACCTATATAAAAATTTTTGCAAAAAACTACCTTATATAATACAATTTTTTGCAAAACACTACTTTTACTGATTCTCGTCAGTTGACTGTTAACAGTAACGTTGACTAGCACAAAATTGTATAATACTTCCTCCGTTCCATTTTAGTTGCACCATTGGGTTTAGCACGTTTTTTAAGAGTTGTCAAATCAGTATGGTAAAAGTAGGGATGATGTATGATTGATAGTGATATGTGGGGTAGAAATAAAAAAATAATTATTATAAGTAGATAGTGGTTGTGACTTGTGGGTATATTAAATAATTAATGGGATGATGTATGATTGATGGTGATAGTGGGTAGGAATAAAGTGAGGATAAAATAAGTAGATTATTTTGCCAAAAATAGTAATGTTGCAAGTAATATGAAACTTTCAAAATTGGTAAGTGTTGCAAGTAAAATGGAACGGAGGTAGTATAAGGTAGTGTTTTGCACAGAATTGTATAATATAAGGTAGTGTTTTGCAAAGAATTGTATTATATAAGGTAGTGTTTTGCAAAGAATTGTATTATATAAGGTATTTTTTTGTGCAGGTCAATGTTAATTTTATCATTCAACTTACAAAAATCTGTAAAAGGTAGTATTTTGCAAAAAATTATATTATATAAAGTAGTTTTTTTTCAAAAATTTTATATAAATCATATATTTATCAGGAAGTTAAACTGTTGTAAATCAGCAGCAAAAGCGACAGATATATATATAGAATGATTGCCGGTAGGAGGATGAGAATGAGGAAGAATCTGGCACGTACCAGAATATATAAAAGATGGTGTGTCGTTTACCGGTGGATGCCCGCGTGTGAGAAAGAAAGTGCGTGGCACGGGTGAATACCCAAACAAAACGGGTGTCTCTGGTCAACCCGACAGCCTCGCCGGATACAGCTTACTATTGCCTCCTTACCTTTTCTACCACGTGCTCTTTCTCTTTCCTTCGCACGTGTGCCAGCTATGCTCCCATTTTAAGTATGGTTTTGTTTTTTTGACCTCTTTTTTCTTTTGAATTATGACCAACTAATCCGATTTTATTATCTTAGTTTTACTCTTAATTAACACTAAACACTAATGATTTTGATGGGGTATGGATTATATTAAGCATGGTAATAGTAATAATGTAGTGAGATTCAATGTTCATACATTGTATAGTGCTAATGTTGACAATCAATGTCTAATCAAGTTCCATTATGTTTAATCATGATTTGTTGTAAGTTTAACTTTTTGATTCCTAAAGTTGTAAAATAGATCTATGTAAAATTATATTATAAGCTTCACTTATAAAGTTTTTTTTAAGCATAAATCATCATACATATTAATAAAAATGCTGAAAAATGACAAGTGTCATTATTAAGCAGCCTTAACACACATAGAATTATGTTAGTGAATGATAGTTGCTTACATAACAATATTTACTTAATTTAGAATCTGATTTTTTAACATTGAAACTAAATTAGGTAAAGTATTTATTTAATTTATTAAAGCTATTTTGTATACCTAACCTAGAATTTGATACATTTAATTGAATAAAAAAATAATTAATTCGATAAATAATTTTTTTAAAAATCCGTATTTTTGTGCTTTAAAAAAATCATGTATTCTATAAATTTAATCGCGATTATATATGCTTGCATTATTTTCGGCAATTATATTTTTATATTTTTATACTGATAAATCGTGCATTGCACGAGTTTCTATACTAGTTCTCTAATAAAGTTTTAGATAATGAATTTATCTAAAATAGAAACACTTGATTTAGAAACTCTTTTATATTAGAGTCAAATAGTGTTATGTCAGAGAGATATAGGAAGTATAATTTTCTTTCTCATAAACTATATCAGTAGAAGAAATTCTGAAATCGCATATGAGAGAATGAATGAGCGTTTAAGATCCTTACAGGATTTGATGAGAAAAAAGTCCATTGAACATTAAGTCGGACAAACTGATTCAACTCCACAAATAGATCGATCCTAGAAGAATAATAACATAATTATTGATTAGATATTGTCATAGAATATTTATAGAAAATTTTGCAAGGGATTAATTTATGTTGGAGGTGTTTGTAAACCTTTTAAATGTCATTTGTTCATTAACTCAATTGTCTTATTATTTAACTAGCCGGTAATTTTAATGATTTTAATTCAATATTAGGTACAATTTTTTTAATACGGAATCAAACTTTTGATTCAAGCCAAAAGATCACAATTTTTATAATATTTTTTATTTTTTATTTTTTATTATGTAGTAGAATATCATGCATATATATTACTCTTTCACTTTACAAAAGTTATTCCATATTGATGATTCCGAGTCACATATATGTTATAGCATATTTAAAAAAGTCACAAAAATCATATTTTGTGGACTGTATTTTTCATTATTAGTTTGTGGCTCAACTTTTTTAACCAAAACATATCGTAAACTAGCAAGTTACAATTACTTAAAAAGTATTCTTTAATACTATATTTGTATAGAAGGAAATTGAGAGAAAAAAGGATAATATGCTAATGTAGAAGAATTATATTTTCTTCTTTTAGATATCAAAATGAGGAGGAAAATAGAAAGAAATGAATTGAAAGGAAGAAGGCTCTTGTTGTCTTGCACATTGTACTAAGCAAATTCTTTCAATATTATACTGAACAAGTTCTTTCGAACTCTGAAAAAAGAAAACAAAGTAATCTTTCTTTCTTTTCCTTTCATTTACTTCCCTTCCCTCCTTTCTCTGTCGTTCCTTTTCTTCCTAAAATGTTATCCAAATATAGCGTTCAACTTAAATGTATTATTAAAGTCCAGTTCAAATTCAAAAACAATATCCTCATTTCATCCCTCCAACTCTATTAAGTGTTTGTGCCTCCCACCTAAGATTGGCTTTGGCGGTTGGATGTAGCAACCTTACTATTATTAGTGATAGTAAAATAAGTTATTTTGATTGACCCCTGGTGACAAATATAATATATATAATTTTTTATTTACATCGTTTAAACGCATAAATTCATAATAATAATTTTTTATAATTTTTAAATAGGTCTAATTTGGTAAAAATGGAGGAAATAATTACTATTATGACACTTTATTTTGCTAATCGCAATACTAAATAGCGCCGACCTACATCTTTTTTCAATTCTAGTAGATAGAGGCCTATTATATAAACGCTTAACATGACCTATAATTTTAATTAAACACAAAATTTTTACTTGAGACCGTCTTTTGTAAAGACGACTCTTAAAAATTCGGTCCAATTCTAAATTTATATTGTTACAACTCTACAGATAGATATGGACTGGACTTTTAAGACTCATCTTTACAAAAGACGGTCTCTTAAAAAAGTACCTTTTAATTAAATTCACAGCAATATAAGATATTAAGATAATCCAAACTTATAAAACAACAAAAGTTATTCACATGGTAAAACAATTAGCAATCGGAGTACATAAAGATTTACTCAAGTTTTTTTGTTTTACTGACTATAGTACGGATTTCTGAGTCTAATTAATAGTCAATGGATAAACTTCAGATAAACAATACCCCTACTTTTGATTCTTCAACGTTATAAGTTGTAATGTTCTTAAAAACAGTTTTTTGCATTATTAAATGCTACTTATGTGTGTTTTGAGAAGTACTTCATACTTATTAAAAATGGAGAATAATTAGAAAATTGAGGAAAAGTGAGTGTTTATTATTATCTCTATGAAAAAAAAATGTTTAATTCTAAATTGGTTTATTTGTGAAACTTCTTTAGTATTTATGTGGATTACCCCTTTTTCTCCGTATTAGGGTTGGAGGGTCATTCTTGAGGGTAGTTTTGAGGTGCAACCGTCTATGGCCCAGCTTATAAAAGGGTTTAAATTGAGTTAACTTTATAATTAAAAATTATTATTTGCATAAGTAGCTTTTAGTATAGATCGAACTTGCAGCATTAGTTTCTAAGTTAAGCATGTAAATACTGAACTACATAGTTAGAGAAAAAATAACCAAAATTTTACTTATATAAGGGCCTTTTATATTTTTCGTCTAGGGCCAAAAAATTGTCAAAACGACACTGTTGGGTTGTCTAGGATTGATTCTAAATCAAAAGTCGACATTAAAAGAGGTCACAAGTTCGAATTTTAACCACCCATTATTTAAAATGGAATATTCAGTATCAGGTATATGAAGAAGCTCATTTGTGCTCTATTCACACTTTTAACCAAACTGTTCGCAAATGAAGTATATTTTAAGGCCATAACTATTAGCTTAAGCTTACACTTGAATCAGTTTCTTGAAAAAAAAAAGGCATTTAAGTATTCTCTAAGACTATATGTGTACTAGGGGTGTTCATTACCGGGTACCCGGTTAGCCGGGTACCTTTTTAAACGGTCCATGTCCCAGCCCATTTAATGCGGGTACTTGATTTTCGGATACCCGGATAAGGCGAGTCGGGACACCGAGTACCCGGTTATTATTTTTGATTATTTTTACAAATTTAATTATAATTTTTAATATGAAATTTTGGGGAGAATTACTAACTAATAATTTTTAATATAAAATGTTCTACTCCTACTACATTAATACATGATTATACCATCAAATTGACAACAATTATAATTAGATGTATGGATTAATCTCTAATTCCAGGCTTCCAGCACCTTCCCATCCCATTCATTCTTCCCACAAATCATCTTCATCACAATATGTTTCCATTTCTGCTTCTGCTCTGCTTTTTTCTCTCAAATTATTCATCACCATCTGCAAATTTTAATAATACCAATTCAGCTACATTTATTAAAAAATGTTGTATCTAGGCTGGAAAATTACTCAAACAAGAACCCTAAAAAAAATATATATATATATATACTACTATTAACCGGGTCATTAACGGGTCCCGGATCAATATGAAATCGACTCATGACCCGATCCGGAGTTTTCAAATTTTTTTAAATTTTGACCCGCCATTCGCCATTTATGAAGCGGGTCAGCAATCGGGTCGGGTACTTTTAAACAACCCCTGTGAACTAGGATGTTTATGTTACGTGTAATATACCCTTCAAATTTATAGTATGGACAATTTTAATTAATGAGCAAATAGATTTGTTTTAGGATTCTTTTTGTTTTTTTGGTAAGAAATGTGTTGTGGGTTTATATTAAACTGTTAGTACTCAGTACTGTTGTTTGGTCGACTCTGTTCTTAACAGTAGTGAAGAACAAGTACAGTCAACAATGGCCTACTGCTCAGTGTTTTAAGCTTTTTTAGACAGTCTGGAAAGTGGTTTAATTTGCTTAAATGCATGTGAATTTTAATACCTAAATCCAATGGTCAAAAAATTAACATAATTTTATAAGAATTAATATGGGGATTGTAATAGTCCCCCAGTGCACTGTCAACGTTTAGTCAATTTCGGATTAGGTGTTTTAAATTGGTTCGAAATAGGGTATATTTTGCATCCACATTGATTTTTAGTTTTTTACATTACTGTGAATCAATTTTTAAGTTAGGTTAATTCGAATTCGGTTACAAGGTTGTATGCTTATCAAATTCATGAATTACATGTGTAATTATCGAGTCGTTAAATCTGTTTTGAACATCTATTTGCATTGTTTTTGTTAGACGCCATTTTTATATGGTTTATTCTGTAGCATTTATGTACTATATTTTCATTTTTGACATAGCCACTACATTTTTTTAATTTATATTTTATTTACATATTATTTCTTCTATTTCCTCTAAATTACACTTTTTTTTATTTATTTTTTTATTTATCCTTGTTGCAAATGCTACTAGACAGATTATTAAATACTTCTAATTAATAAAAAAATTAGTTGGTAAGGCTTCAATATCCAATGTGGATTTCATTGTTGTTTATTCTACTATTTTTTTTTTCATCGAGTTCGAGGAAATAGAAAAGAAAAATTTTGATTGGATGTTCCACAATTCTATGACAAGACATGTCTTTAGTTTGGCCAATAACGATATGCTACTCCTGTCCTCCCACTATTTAGATTTCTAATAAAAATTTTGCACCTACATTATTAAGAAACAGTTTAATTGTAAAAAATAATTTAAAAATTATATAAATGATATTAAAAGAAAGAATAATTATCTGGATAAAAATCAATAAAAATAGTTAGATCATGTTCATATAAAAAATACAGAAAAATATAACATTTTAGGAGACAAAATGAATATGTTAATTAGCACATTGTCTTTGGTGAATTTGTCTATTTGGTACATATTCACAAAGTAAATATTTTTTTCTTATTTCATTCACACAATTTTTAATGCAATTTATGCAAATTATTAAGATAACAAACGACCTAAATAAACAAAGCGATGTTATATAGCAAAATTAAAATAACATAATAGTGACATTTATGATCACTTTAAGATTTATTAATTAATTAAATTTAAATGTATCCTATTAATCAAGATTTATTATGTTAAACTAAAGTAATATCTTCTGAATGAATTGAATAAAATTATTAGAATGGATAATGTTGTGAATGGGCTAAAGAAATGGTGAAGAAACAAGAGTAAAAAATATGGTGCAAAGAAAGACACAAAAAACAGAGCACAACAAGAGACAACCCAAAACACAAGATGTATGAGATATCTTAAGATACCTCCCCCTCAAATGAAGTTTCTTATCATTAATATATCACCATACACTAATGATTCAACTCACACAAGCTTTAGAACAAGTCTCTAAAGCCAAAGATTGAAGCTTTACTTCAATCTCTCTCAAATAGCCCTAATACAAGGATATTACTCTCTTGATCTTAAACCCTAGTAAAACCCTAGTATTTGGCTCTCTCTTATACCCTAAGACACTTCTAAGACCCCTTATATATAGCTAGGACATATTAGAAGACTTAGGACAAGTGGGACAAAAGGCCACTTAAAACCGCATACGAAACAGAAACTCGCTGAAGCTGCCAGGACACTTCGCTCGACCCGAGCCCCTTCGCTCGACCCGGTCGAGCGGGCTCTCTGAGGCTACTGGAACATTCTGCTTTGCACGCTCGAGCTGCTGCTCGACTGGTTCTTCTTGGCTCGACTTGGTCGAGTGTCTTCAAGGTCATTTCTCCTTAATGCCTTAGCTTCACCAAGCCATTCCAACCTTTGTCCCTTACCTTCATCAAGACAAATCAACTCTTCCTCACTCATCACTTCATCAAGTGATCCAAACCGAAGCCCTCCATACTCCGTTGCGCTCCCTACCCCGTTCTCAAACGTGCAAGCTAACGCGTATGCAACTAGGTGATCAAACTCACCTCCATCGACATGAGATTTCGGGCTTGACTCAACAGATAATTTTTTGGCTAAGTTAAGGTAATAGTTGAGGGCCCGATATATTTTATATACTCTATCACATCCCTCACAAAATAAATTTTTTGCGCTAAAAATGTGGATGCAACTCATATCTTCCCCATACACATTTCTAAATATTCCAAATAAAACGAATGGTGAATAAGATTCAAATTGGTGATCAACTGCCACGTTGACTTCTTATGTCATGAAAGTAGTATTTTCTTTGAATGATTCATTGCATACTTGCAATACTTTTTTGAATATATAAAAAGGATTACAAATTAACTTAGTGAAACTAAAATAATACAAAATAGGAGTAATTATTTTTTAAAACTAGTCTACAATATATTTAAAACAAATTATATTATACAATCATACAATACGATATAAATTACAATTGTCACGATCTTAACAACCTCGACAAATGGAATAATTTAGGTGGTTGAATAAGGATTACATGACAACAAGATTAACTTGTTATATCCAAATAAGAATTTGAGTATATTAATTATTTCAAAAAAGATATTTAATTTACACATATGGAAGAAAACTTTTGCTTGATTAAAGGGTTAAATTTCTTCCTTGAGAAGCTACTTAATACGGGAAATTGTCCATTTAATGATTTTTTCTCAATAATTAGATACTTCAAATTTTAATTAAACTATATCAAAAATATTTAATTTTTTAACGATAATATGTATTTATATCACCTTTTGAAATTATGTTTATATTATTATATATCTTTATACATTACATGAGTTTTTATACAAGTAATCAAGTATTATTATATTCTATTATTAACAACTTCCTTTGTGTAAAAAAACTAAGAAATTGCTGAGAAAAACTAATGAGATATGAGAAAAACTACGAGCAAAGTAGACATTTACATAGTAATTTTTTGCCAAAAATAATAATATAGCAAATGAATTAATGATTTAATTGATCATATATGACGCAAATACTTGGGTCCCAGTTGTATGTTTTTTTTACCAATTATACAAATTAAAATGTCAATTTCAAGAATTAAAAGATCAATTTGAAGACTTAAAAGACCAATGTCAAGGATATAAAATAGACATTTTAAGTCATGAAATTTGACAGTTTTAACATTTAAAAGACAACTTTAATACTTAAAAACCAATTTTTAAGACTTAAAAGACCAATTGCTAGACTTTAAATTCTCATTTTAACTTTAGAGTAGGATAACTCAAACATTAAAATTTATATTAACAACTTTAAAATTGACCTTTTAAGTCTTAAAATTAAAATTTTTAAGTTTTAAATCCTTTTAAATCTTAAAATTAGTATGTCAAAATATTCTAAAAAACTTATTGTGCTTGCACGACTAAAATCGTCTCACAGGAGAGAGTATATCTGGTAATATGATACTACTATATAATAAGCAAATATAGTAGGAGTAGTATAAAGGAAAATGCAAAGGACCTTCTCGGTATCCCTCACAAGGCAGGGTCCGAGTGAGGGTTTTCTTGTTCTTGAAAGATGCGAACAAATCATACCCATACCCTCAAGGAGGGAGTAAAGAGAAATGCGCGCAGTTAAGAAACCCCCAATTGATACCTGCACCCAATAGGGGTCAAACCTTCTGCTCCACATGCAGATGTTATATCCATTGAGCCAAAAACGCGTTTGGTATAGTAGGAGTAGTATATTATAGTAAATTCAAGCATTAGTATAAATCCAATAGCTACACTGTAAAGTGTATTCTAAACAAGCATACCTAATTATATTCACTCAATTCATCATCATGATGCCTTTTTGTGTAGCCAAAAGTAACAAATCGTCAACTTTTATTCACGCTTCACTAAGAAGATTAAATTTTGATTTCATTCATTGCGATTTAATTTTATCGTGAATAATATTTGTATAATTTTCTATTTTGATTTTTTTTTCAATAATAACAATTATTGATTAATTATAAATAATATAAATTTGTGTGTTTTAATTAGAGGTGTTCAATGGGGCGGGTCGACCCAACGGATCAAGGGTCGGGTCACATTTTGACGGGTCATTAGCGGGTCGGGTCAATAATGGGGTGGGTTATTAACGGGCCTTGGTGTAAAGGGTCGGGCCGGTCCGGATAATTATAAATATTAATTGCGGAAAAAAAATTAACCACTTTTTTTTATTTTTTAAAATATTATTATTATATACATAAGTAAGTCGACCAAATGGGCCATAAAATATAATAAAAAAGCAATTCTATGAACTTTTTTAAAAAGGGTCAAATTTAAATGGACTTGACCCGACCCGGCCCGTTTATCATTTGACATGACCCGCCCCGCCCCGGCCCATTTAAATTTTGACCCGCCCCGCCCCGTTGAACACCTCTAGTTTTAATGTAACATCTCTAAGTACTTGTTGACATCCTTAACACTTTAACATGGTAATTTTTTTATTTTAAAATTTTTTTCCATGATTTATTTTTAGGATTATTTCACCATATTTAAAGCCATAAACTCAAATTTATACATGAATACAATATAGCCATCTTTAATATTTAAGAAATATTACGTAGAATAATTTAATTTTTTCATGATTTTTCTATAATAATTCCACCTATTGATCAACCATAAATAATCTAAACTTTAAGGTGTATTTTCTTAGATTAAAATCTGATAACCAGATGACTTGCTATAGCAAGTTTAAATTTTTTTTTAAACTTTAAGGTGTATTTTCTTAAATTAAATGTAAAAAAATTGTAAAAAAAAATTCTGATTTTCTTAATGCTTTAAAATTTTTTATGTGAATTTTCCAAATTACTCTCTAATTTCACATTAATTTTGCAATTTACTTTTTTTGGTAAAATTACCTACTATATATAACAGGTTATACGATTACCCAAGTTTACTCTACGAAAATATCTCATAAAGTTGAGATTATTCATGGTTAACCAATAGATGAAATTATTGTAGGAAAATCATGAAAAAAATTGGATTATACTAAACAAGTTTTCCTAATATTTATGGAGTCTTATTCAAGTTTTTAAAAATGAATTTAAGAAGCTATAAAACAAATCTATAATCTAATATTATCAATAATACATTGGTATAAATTTCATGAAAAACAGTTTCAAAAATAATTTTTATCTTTTTAAAATTCCTTAATAATATGTTTGTTTTTTTTAAATCGCCCGGCATTGAACAACTAATTACTTTATAAGTACTTCCGTATAGATTTATCTTAAGTACATGAATTTTCATTTCTTATCTTGAAAAACAAAACAATTATCAATTTACATATAAAAATTACTATATAGTACTATGACTCAATTGAAACTACACTTATAAAAATGGTCACTATTTGACTTAAAACACTAATAAACAGTGGTGTTAGAATTAAAAAATGTGTATCGACAATTCAAATAAGAAGTAAGGAGTTTAAGTAATCCGTTCATTTACAAGTTAAAAGTTTAATTATTATTAAATCAATTAGTAGTAATATGGGTTATTTCTTACGTTTATAAACTAATACAGACTCTTCTTTTTCTGATATGAATAAACTTATTATATATGCATAATAATAGATACTTCAAAAGGAGATAAACTCAAAGCAAATAACCCGTAAAATACAATGACACTCAAAACGATTACTTTAATATCAATTTATTGTATTTGAAAAAAGATGATCACATTAGTTAAAATAGTTTTCCCCAAACTTTAATAAGTAAGATTAGATTAAAAGTATTTTATGTGTCCCGTTCATTTAACATTATTTGCTAGTTTGATTTGCCACATTCATTTTGCTATTATTTTTATTTTTAAGCAATAATTCATTATTTTTTATCTAATATATCATCCATATAATTTAACTCTCTTTTAATTAATCAATCTGGATAGTTCTATTTGGTAGTATCCATAATAATGATAGTTATTCACCTTTTTTTACTTTTTCACTACAACTTGATTTTGACCAGAGTGTAAAGCTTTTTAGTTTGATTCGATCTGGATAGGAAACTTTATTTTTGGCACCCAATAATAATGGAGTATTTAACTTACTTTTAATAGTGTATAATTAATTGGATAACACAAGAAAGAAAAGGAGGGATTAGTTGGAGGAAAAGCTGCTTTTGCTATGTCTTTCACTACTTTTCTGCATGATTAAATAAAATATTATAACTGAATTTAATATCATTATTGATGATGTTCATTCAGTGACATCAGTGGTAATTGCATTGTGCTTTTGGCCAATTCTTTTGCAAACTTATAATCTTTAAGTGTTTTGTTGATTAATTTTATAATTTTGTATATCCATATTTTTAAAATTAGCTTTGATTGTTTCTAAAATTAAATCTTAAGAAAACCATATAAAAGGTAAAAAGACACTCCTAATATTCCACACAATACAGGATTCGGGTGGGATTTTTTTATTGTAAGATGCAGGCATATGTTCCTCTTAAGGAGTGAGTAAAGAGGATGCACGCAGTTAAGAAATCCCTCAATTGATACCTGCGTCCAGTAGGTGGGATCGAACCCCAAATGTTCTACTCAACATACAGATGCTGATCTACCCATTGAGCCACAAACACTTTTGGAAAAAAAACATATAATTTATGTATTAATCCTACCTCTCCAAAATATCTATTATTTTGATATCACACAATGCTAAATTGATCATATTATGACATCAAATGGGAGCTACTCAATGTGACAAACACTCCGTTTTTCCTATGCTACTCAATCTCACTATTTACTCAAAAGTTTCCCAAAGTGTCCAACTTGCTTCTCACATAATCAATCTATTTATATACTTCATCCACCCCGCTAAATTTACCCTCTTTTTATTTAATACTCCCTCCTATTCATAGAGAATGAAACATTTATTTTTTGATACTATTCACTTAGTACTCTTAATTTGTATTTTATTCTTAATCTATAAATTAGAACATAGTCAAGTGAGATCTTGTTTGATTCGTCTCAATGCAAAGATTATTAATATTCACTTTTTATAATATTTCGTTATGTGTAATAAGAGATATTAAGCATTGAATAAGTGCATTGGATAGTGTGAAAAAACAAATGTCTCATTCTCAATGAATAAAATTTGTTCTATCTTTATACAATCCACATTTATTCTTTACTCACTTTGAAATTTTCGATTTTCATAGGACACGGAGAGTATTTAATTAGAATATAAACAAAGTCTCCCACATGGCTAGCTATATAGCTAAGTTGTTCCACTCAAAGAAGAAAAGGATGCGCATAAATAATAGGGTAAGAACTATGTGGTAATGATCCATTGATGTTGAATAGCAATCCGTAATAATAGGGGGGTCTTGAGACTTCATTTTCTAAAAGATGTGCTATACACATTCAACGTACATGGTGATTAAGACTTGTTATGCTTGATGGAGCACTATGTTTCCTACCACAATATATAGGACCAACTTGGCATAGTAAACATACTATGTCACACAACACTCTCGATACGAAGTCAATAACAAACTAAATTTAATAGGCTTTGTAAGCGACTGTTCGTCAAAAATATGGCATGATGTATTTTATTTTTTTTGAGGAAAACTTATATTTTAAAAATAGTTTGTTAGGTTTGTGGTCATATGTCATATAAATATCTATATTAATTATGATGTATGAGTCTGATTCTATCTTTTGTTTTGTAATTTAAAATAAAAAAAAAATATTTGCAAAATAAAAAGTAATTCATAACATGACAAGTTGGTCAAATATTAGGTAGTTTTAGTCAAGATTATGTTCTAAATGCATGATAAGTATGTCTTTGTTTTAATATCATGTAGGCATCGATCAAGACGATCTTTTATTTGACTGTAAGCTAGTGAAAATGGCCACCTTGCGATTATATATACTACTATGTCCCATATAATTTAAAGTAAAATAAAAGTAATTGTTTTTTTAAAAAAAGATAGATAATGGTAATTAATAAAAAGGGAGAATGATTTGTGTGGTTGAAATTAAAAAATAGATAAAATGTACGGATGAGATTAACATAAAGTGGTGGGTCATAGTCCAAAAATAAAATTGATGCAAATTAAGTGAGACGGACCAAAATAAAAAATACTGCAAATTAAATGGGACGGAGGGAGTAATATACATTGAACTTACGTGAAATATGATTTTCATCCTTAGTGGTTAGACTATCTACATCCTCACATCTGTGTTTTTTCACCACTACTAGCTATAGCTTAATTATAGTATAATTTAACGAAAAAAATAATAAATATTAGTGTAAAGGATAATTTAACGGAGAAAATTCAACCAAAACATAATAAAATTTGCATGTAACAGGTTAAATTTTGGGCAAAAATAGTTTATCAGATTAAACTTTAAATATTGTATTTGTTGGAATGAACTTTGAACTTAAATTTCATCCAACAAACTTTTAACTATTGACGACACAAACATAAGTCACTTGTTGATGTGGCTATATACGACCCCTTATATAACGTGATTATAAGCGTGACACCCTTTTCTAACATGGCAACACGTGTGGTATCATTTGGCAGCACATGTGATGTGACAACCATAACTCAAATGGTATGTAATTTTTCTAGTTAGTACATAAAAATTTATTTTCTATCGCACCATTTAATACTAACAACGAAATAGCAGGGAAAGATATTCAAACAAATGACATTTTAAGTCCAAGATACTCGTGTGTGATAACTTGGATTGTATAAATAGGAATAGGATAATGTTTAATAAGCACCAAATTCAAGTGAATTAGCCAATGAAAAGCGCAAGGAAAAGAGTAAGAGTAAGAAAGAAGCGTCAATAGCGTAACATGTAGGGATTATTATATAATTGGATAACAAGTTATGTTTTTTTGAAATAAATATATATTAAATATAAAATATAAATATAAATATAAATATAAAAAACAATTTCCAATCCAATCTGTAATTATTGTGTAGTAATTCCAACTAAAATTATTTTTGTGCTGAACTATGCAGTCAAACCTGGGAATAATAAGCACGGATTTTTGGCAAATTTAAAATGTCGTATGTAGCACTCCAAAGAAAGGATTGTGTAATAGCTTTCAGATTTAGTTACTATTTAAAACATAGATTTTTTTTTTGAGGATTAAAACATAGATTTTATCAACGATTATATTAATAATATACTCCATCGATTTCATATGTTATTCACTTATTCTCAAATAAACATATGAATTTTAGTGTTAAATTTTGATTATAATTTTTCATTGATCTTGATAAATTCGTCTTGATATATACTTTCTAAATATCAAATTTTTAGAAACTTTAAAAACTCAATACCATTAAAATTATGGAAAATTTCACAGGGTAGAATCACTTTCACGAAATACCAGTAGCATAGTTATCAGAATCCCGATTCTGATCTACGATTCTACGATCTTACGATTCAAAAATAGGCGACCGATCCGGATCGTAGGTAGGATCTTAATGTGGTAGAATCGTGCGATCCTACTTAGCTCAAGAATTTAGGTGGTAGAATCATAACACGATTCTACGATCCCACGATCCAACAATTCGATTCTACATGGATAGTTGCAATTGTAACATATTTTCATACAATACAGATTTCACTACGTGTAAATAAAAATTTAAAATAATTATATAAATACTTTTATAAAATTCAAGTTTTTCTTGAATTGCTGTTCAAAAATGATTATTAAAAGTATTTTTTGTAAAAAACTTAAGAGATGAAGTCAAATAAGGTTTTACTTACACCTTAAAACTTAAAAACATAACAAATATAATTGATAATCAGTAATACAAAGCCCATTAATGCATGTTTGTAGGATCGCACGATCCTACGATCCGATTCTACCGATTTCGATCCTACCCCCTCAACGATCCTAGGTAGAATCCCGATCCTAATAACCTTGGCCAGTAGTGATATTTTTGTAAGATTTGTCCACATGATAGGATGTAGTTTATGCCTTATCTAATTGTCACAATTGAATTATCATAAATTTTTTAATTACAAGGTTGATAAAAGAGTGATTTGCCTAATTGGGGTTAAAAAATAAAATAATTTCAACTTTGGTGTTCTTTAAAAATTAATTCCCAAAATGGTGTTCATATAATAAAATTACTTAAGCTATATTCTTTTTGGTTTGGTACTTTCAAATCTGCAAGAGGATAAAAATTGTAATTCTAGGACATTATTACTAGTACTAAAAATCAGAATTATTACTGTGCAAATCCTCAACATAGTAACTATTCAAATTCATGAATTGGATACCTCCAATATTGTAATGTACAAGACAAATAAAATTCTCAATTAGATTTCTTCTTATTTCAAATACGCAAATTCTTAATTTCACAATGACAACCACTATTTTAAATGAAGAACAATCAAAAATAGAGATGAAAATCTAAAAATCACCTCCATTGAACAATGAAAAAAAAATCACAATTAGAATAGTGGACTGCGGTGATTGGTATAGGTAGCGGCTGTGGTGAGAAGTCGACGGTTGGCGTGTGGTTGTCGTTGGTCTCTTCAAGTCCCCCTCATCAGTTTTACAGATTTTTAGTTTAGGGGTTTAAGAAAACTAATAGGCTTTTGGAATTGGAATTGGAATTGGAATAAGTTTAGTCTTGGTTTAGTTTTGCTTGGGAGAGAATTAATAGGTTTGGAACTTCTCAAACCACAATCAAATAGATTTAGTTTATTTTTTTCTTAATGAACACTAGTTTAGGAAATAAATTTTGGTGAGTACCATTTTGAGAATTTTTTTATTTTCCAACACTACTTAGGCAAATCATTCTTGATAAAAGGTTAAGTGAAAATTGATGCTTAATTAGCATACCATATCCATGTATTCGTTGAAGTGCACAGACCATTCACAAAAACTTGCGTACGACCGTCCTATTCTATGATCACAACTGGGCCGGCCCATTGCAGGCGCGTGTGTTACATGCGCCCTCTAGAAATCCTTTTTTTTCATTTTCTAGACATTTTTCAATTTGGACCTTAATGGTATCAATTTTGACCTTAAATGTATCAATTTCAACGTAAAGTAGTAATTAAACATATTATCAATCAAAGTAAATTTCAATTTGAACCTATAAGTGCTCAATTGTGGCGTTAAACTGATCAATTTCTATCTAAATTGAAATTGATATCTTTAAAGTCAATTGATACCTTAAAGAGTAGATTTGAAAAATGTCCAGAAAATGAAAAATAAGAGAGAAAGCGTGATGGGCTGGAATATTGAGCCGTCTTATTCTAAGACGGTCTCTACCAAGACCGCCTGCAGACCATTTAGTGGTGTTTAATCGGATCATCAAATCGATTTTGGATCAACTATTTCGGGTAGGTTAAAAATCTAATCTTGCGTCCACATAGGCTTTTAAGTAGTTTTGTAATTATTTTAAAATCAGCTCAAAATCGGGTTTAATTACTACATCAAATGTCATCAAATATGTTTTGAACAACTCTGACAACAACACATCAAAGTTTAATCCAATCTCTAGAGGCATTTTTGTTATGTCATATTTGTCATTAACAATTATTCCAATCGATTCACTTTGACTTATGATTAATTAATTATTCAGAAGTAAGATGTAAATAAACAGAATAAATGAATAAATAAAAAGTAAGGCATCTTTATTTTTAAAATTTAGTGGGGAGGGGGCTGCAAAAATCTTTAGATAAAAACATTTGAAATGAAAAGAGAGTGTTGGTGAACTGCTCAAGGTATCAACCAACAAAATTAGATGATTACATACTTAATGGAGGAACCAACATCTGTTCCCTATACTTTGGAAAAACATAACACAACTTGGTAGGTCTTACTTAGCTTCTAGGAACCAACGAAATTCATATTTGAAGCTTTCAGTAAAAAATTCATATTCTCTGATTTGTGTTAATTAAGCTATTTAAACCCGTATATAAAATACGTTTCACAGTATAACCACTGCCTCATAATAACTATGTTAGTCCTAAATTCATATTTGAAGCTCTCAATAAAAAATTCATATCATCTAATTTATGTTAATTGAGCTATTTAACCCATATTAAAATACGTCTCACGGTAAAACCACTGCCTCATAATAATTGTGTTAGTCCTAATAATTTAGCTCAAATTAAATTTATAGAACCTACTTTAGTATTCTACTAATAAGTTTCCTATAGCGTTTAAAAATTATGGTTAAACATTCACAATAAAAATAAAAAAAATTACCTAGAATAATCCAACCTATTCGTGATTTTCCTACAATAATCCCACCTATTGATTAACCACGAATAATCCCAACTTTGAGGGATATTTTTCTAGAGTAGAACCGGTGACCCAATGACTTACTATAGCAATTGCAAGTTTTAATTTTTTTTTTAAAAAAAGATAAATTAAAATAAAATATCAATCATGTTTAAAAAAAATTTATGATTTTTATTATTATTATTCGAATTTTTTTATGTAAACTTTAAAAATTTTTCTCGAATTTTAAATTAATTTTCAATTTACTTTTTTGGTGAATTACTTACTATAGCAGGTCATCGGGTTACCCAAGTCTACTCTAGGCAAATACTCCTTAAAGTTAGAATTATTTATGGTTAATCAATAGTTGGGATTATTGTAGGGAAATCACGAAAAAGTTGGATTATTCTAGGTAAATTTTCCTTAAAAAAAAAATTGTACTATTAAGTATTATAATAAAAAAATATATATAGAAATTTGATTCTCACAATTTAACGTAATGATTAAACATTTTTCTATCTTCCTTATAATTAAAAAAAATTGAAATTTGATTTTCACAATTTACATACAACAATGATTAAATAATGAATAGTCTCTTCGGAGACATCTATAAAATTGAAATGATGGCGCATACGCAAGGATGACACGCACAAAATGATTAAATAACGAATACCCCCTTGTATCAAAAAAGATTCATAATCTACATTCACATACTATTAAGTATTATCCACTTAAAAGAGAAAGTATATATGATCTATAACAATAGTACTTATTATTAATACTTTTAATTAATTGAAATTGGACTAGATTGAAACAAATTGAACTTTATTAAGAATGTAATATGTAGTAAAAACAATGGATAAACTAAAATGAAGTAAATTTAATTAGTCGTTTCAAATTTCATTATAAGCATCTCTCTTAGTTACATAGAAGTACAAATTGATAATTAACTCACTACGACAAATTTAACTTTTTGTGACATTGAATTTAGCGGCATTAAAAAAAATGCCACCAATTCATATTTTTAGTGTAATAATTATTGATTTTTATTTTAAGTTCCACTATAAAGTGATTTAGCGACACTTTATTTGGCCTTCAGTGGCATATGTAATTGTCACTATAGACTATAGTCTATAGTGACATTTGTGAGAAATATATATTAAATGTCGCTAAATATATCCCACTAAAGCTAATTATGTTGTAGTGACTAATTGTTAAATATGTTTTAGAAATGTAAAATAATTAGGAGTATTACTTAATATACTTA
This sequence comes from Amaranthus cruentus, assembly GCA_019425755.1. Classification (NCBI taxonomy): domain Eukaryota; kingdom Viridiplantae; phylum Streptophyta; class Magnoliopsida; order Caryophyllales; family Amaranthaceae; genus Amaranthus; species Amaranthus cruentus. The sequence continues at coordinate 25,254,381 of CM033450.1, read as the reverse complement.
AGTGTTAATAATCACCTTAAATTAGAAGGAAAACAGTATACCAATTTTCTAAAGTAAACAACTCATGAAGAGAATGTTTCTTTTAGTAGCAATTGTAGATATTTTGGAAATAATTTATATAAAATAAACTAAAACTTGTCATCTATTGAAAATATAAAATAGCATATTCCTAAATCCTATAAGTTTAGTATTTTATTGATCAAGTAGTCTTACTTTGAATCAAATAATGCATTATAAGAAATTATAAGCAAATTTATGGAATAAATGCTTATTCTCCATATAAGTGCTTAAATTCTGTAGCGGAGATTTGTCATAAAGTTGATTTCTCCCACATTTACATAATACATATCTTAAAAAATATCTTTTAAAATAATTTCTAGCACTTTTAAAATTATAATGCATATAAGTTTACTGAACAGACCCTGTAACAAAATGTGAAAATTAATAAGAAAAGAAGGTGATGGACAGAATATGCCATGATGCCACTATTACAATGAGGATCAAGAATATTCTTAATATGCAAGTAGTAGTAATTAATGGCTTATTGGGATTATAGTATTATATTATATTATTATATTATTGTTTAATTTATCATAAGTAGTACTTATAATGCATATAAATTTACAGAGCAGGATTCTCCCTATCAACCTACAGCTCAGTATTCGTTTCTTAGTATCACTACAAGGTTTTATACTAATCAATTAATTAATGATTTGATTAGAATAATTACTCCCTTTGTCTACAACGATATATTAAAAATGGTAAAAAAAAAAATTTTATTTTCGTTTTCTAATGTTTTTCCCGTTTAGAATATTCTATTAAAGAGACAAAATTTGATTAAGATTTTAAGACATATATAAATGATAAAATATATCCATTTAAGATCTCGTTAAATTTCTCACAATGTAAACTTTGTTTATTATATATTTTTCATAATATTTATAATGTGTATTTAGAGATATTAAGACTTAAAATGTACTTTAAAAACTGAGCAAAAAGTAATCGATAAGAACAAAAAAAACGCAAGGAATATGATTTATAAACAAATAAGATAAATATATAGATAAAATGAACAAAATAAAATTAGAAATTTAAATTAAGAAAAAATTAGAGTAATAGCCAAAAATAAAAATACAGTAAATTTCGACCTAAAATAAAAAATATTGCATTACAAAAGGAATATAAGATATGCTTTTTATGAATAAATTAGATGGATATATAGGAGCTGATCAGGTTAGAGAGAAATGAAGTCAATCTTGAGCCTTGCGTAATTTCAGACAGACTTTCAAGATTTAACTTTCAAGTTTGTCATTTTCTTGGAAGGTAAGAAGCCTTTAAAATAATCCTAAACTTATCCAAATGATCTTGGGCTTTGTATAAAATACCCAGATAACTAATCAATCTCTCTATTAATTCACAAATTCTTACTTGATACCATCTAGACCTGGCCTAATTTATAAATTAAAAAAAAATTAATTGGTGGCTTGTAAGTTAAAAGGGAGATATGGACTAGGCTCTTAAGAAAAGCGTCTATACTGTAGACGGTCTCTCAAGAGAGGGCTAATTGGCGTCACTCATTTTTTTACCTAAATAGAAACCTACATGAACAAAAAAAACAAAAACGTACATATGATGTATTCGTTTTATACTTTTTTTTTAAGTGATCATTCGTTAATTATGTGTTTTAAAATAAAATGTCGAAAAAGTAAGGATTTATAAATAATATTCAAATTTAAAATTTAAGTTTAAAACACTCATAGTTGATATTTTTAAAATTTAATTTTTTTTTAGTTTTTTTGTGAATTTAACGATAAAAAAATGAATTTTAGATGGTTTGAGGAAGAAGATGAAAACACGTTTTATGTTTATCAAGTCTCGTATGAAACGTGTTCTATGAAATCGTATCATTTGAGAATTTGTGAATTAGTTAACGTTTGACAAAGCAATACAAATTCTAGTAAGAAACGGTCTTTTTAAAAGACCATCTTTAATCGGGCCAGCGTATAAAGGAAACTTTAAAATAAGTTACTTGGTGGGCATTTACACTGTTTGGATTACAATTTTGGAGAGAAAAGAAAGGGAAACAAGATGAAGGAAGGGAAAGGGAAAGGGAGGGAAGAGAAGTGGAAGGAAATTAGCTTTTGTTTGTATATGAGGAAAAAAAAGGGAAATGAGAATTTTTCCTACAAGTCTTTTCAACTTTTGAGAGATTGAAACCTTAACAAATCCTTACAATTCTCTCCCCTTCACTCCCCTTCAAATTCCTTCTCTTCTATTTTGCTATCCAAACAAAGAATTCTTTCTACCTATAATCTCTCCTCTTCCTTTCCCTCTACTTCCTTCCATCCAAATACACCTTTAAGCATTATGTATGATGTAAATAAGTATTAAAAATACTATAAGTAGGCATTAAAGATATTATACAACTGTACATAGGCATTTGGGATATTTTAATTAGCATTAAAAATACAATCAATAAGCATTAAAAAGAATGTAAGTAGGCATTAAAAATAATATAAATAGTTATAAAGAATACAATAAGTTGTTATTAAACTTTAATGGGCTGGGACAAGCATCTCTTAGAAAAACAGTCTCCGGCTGATTAGGCAACTGCTATCCAATCTGCCTGCAGGTGCTCTATTGAGAGACCGTCTTTTGTAAAGACGACTCTCAAAAGTCCAGCTCAAATCTATATTTAGAGTTATAACAATATATATTTAGAATTGGACTGAGCTTTTGAGAGCCGTCTTTACAAAAGACGGTCTCAAGTAAGAATTTGTAATCTGCCTTTTATGGTACGCCATGACCTTGGGCCCAAGAATAACTCATAAGAGACGGGGGCTACAACACTTTGTGTCATTTCTTTTTCCATAACCTTGGGCCCAAGAACAACCCATAACTAGTTATAAGCATAAAAGTACGATGTAATTTTTCTATTGGACAAAAAGTTCAAAATTATTTCCTAAATTAATCTATACTACTCGCTCCCTTTGAAACTAATCGCAAATGAAAAATGAGGTGTTATTTTAATTAAAAATAATAATATTTGAATAAAGAGTGTAAATTGAGGTGATAAAATTAAAGAAGAGTTGAAATATATGTATAAGATTAATAGAACGTGATGGTCATATCCAAAAATAAAAATGATGCAAATTAAATGAAACGGACCAAAATTACAAACAAATAATAAATGAGTGAAACTAGAGAGTATACATCAAAATCTGAAACCTACCAGTCACCATCACAGCTGTAAAAAATGCAAGGGAAATTTCACGTAGTAATCCTGAGGTTTTGTGTTTTCCACGTGGTAACTCTAAATGGATTATCCTATTGATCGATCAGTTCTGTATAACTTAAGTCTGATATCCAATTTTGAAATGAAATAAATCATATAGACATTTTAAATTTTGAATCACAAGGAAATCTTGAACAAATATGAAAAAAAAAATATTCAAACAAGGCCATCACTTGATCCAGTTTTTCAAATAATCAATCGAATTGAATTGAATAGCATTTTTCCTAATCTGAATTTCTGAACAGGAAAGAATTCCATATTGTACAACTCTAACCACGACTCGCACCCAAAAAGACAAACAAAAATAATTAAAGGTAAGGAAGATGTACAAACCATCGGAAGTATACGCAGCCACAAAAAACAGGATCAAAATGATATCAAAGAGGCAAGAGAAATAGTCCCAATGAACCACCAAAACTGAAACAACTGCCTTGAACAACCCGAGTTTGCAATAGGTGATGCTTTGGGCGTGGTGGCATCGGCTCGAGGAACATTGCAGGATCCAAATTTCATGTTTGGCTGTTCACATAAAAGTACACCTCTTTAGTCATCAATTTTCTAAACCCCACAAAACAAAACGAAAAACTCACAAACGTGGCAGGCAAACCCAAAGTTAACCTTAAAAACATAGCAATTCGTTTTCTAAATATTGAAAGATACTGTCTTCATCATACTAGCACATTTGCACTGTGTTTTTCTTTTTGTTGTTGTAGGATACTTTTGGAGATCATTGCAATTATCTTAATTCCTTCTAAAGTTGGCAGACTACAAACAAGGACTAAAAAGTTTCTTCTAATGGAAAAATCTCAATAAAGTGACTATCAACAAATACATTCCATTGCTCCCAGCTATGAGGGGGTTTGAGGGTTCCGATGTACACTACTTTATGACAAATGGGTTGTCTTCAATTGACCCTAGGTACAAACATCATCAGCAACTTCATGTAAATATGTAATGTATGCGACTTAATAAGCCAGTTTGATATGGTCTATTATAATCTAAAACCAATGAACATCGAAATAATCTCAATAAAAAGACTATCAAGAATCAACTAATTTACTTTTCCCAAAACATATCATATTCATATGGGAACTCAATTGGTTGTAATGCATACTCCCTCCATCTCAATATTCTTGTGTATCTTACCAATTTGGGGTATCCCACAATGATCAATATTGAAACAATTATATTTAATCAACAATTCTAATTAGAGCACGGATTAGCTTATTAATTTTTCCTTTCATAAAGTCACATCAAGAACGCTTTTGAAACTTATTGAGAATTAATCGAACGATAGTGTACTGAATCTTGCATATAGTGAACTGAATTTTGAACAGTACAAAAACAGTAATGCCAGTTATCAATCCCAACATAAAGTAAAAAGATCATCTTAATTTAACTACATTTCATTATCTCAATGATATTAAATTACTTGATGTTATTTCTAATTGACCATTGATAGCAAACGTCATCTGCAAATTTACATAAATAAATTCATATGATATAACTAGCCATTACTATAGTCAATTATAATTCGGTCTAAACCAAACCATAAATCTTTGACTCCATGGAGAAAGATAAATAAAACAAGTAATTTCAAAATCTTTTATAGAATCAATACGTTTAATGGCAGTATCAACGCTTGAAATAAATTAAAATTATCCATTAAGAATTAACCATTTACCATTTAGAATTTATTTAAGAATTTCAAATGCCAACAATTGCAAGAAGAATCTTTACAAGAGTTTACTCACCTTGCATTCAGTTACACTTGCACATCCACAGATTAGATGACCGTTCATTTCATCTACAGCAGCTGGAGCTCCACCTCCATCACTTCTCTTAAAGATCAAAGCAACAGAATAAAACATATAAGTGGGTACCAAGGAGCAGAAACCTGGCAGTAGATATTACTTCTAACAGTTTTGACATAGGTGTAGCTTTTTCATGTTTAATACCTTGTAAAAATCAACGGTTACAAAATTAGCCCATCTTTTCCCGGAAGCAGTATAACAGGTGCTCAGCATACTTTCTAGTGGAGCTGAATTGTGCTTGCAAGCAGAGGCTAAATTCGGTATTGTAGGGAAATAATTTACTAACACTAAGGATATAGTGGTAGTATTCATAGGACGTGATTCTGCACGATTTGGACATGAGCCAGCAATCATCCCACCATCACCATCTGATATGATATAACAATGAAATTAGATCAAACTCATTTAAGTATGATAAGTCAGTAGCACACTAGCAGCTTAAGATTATGTTGTTAAATATAGGCGATTAAAGAAAATTCATCGATAGTTGTAAGTCAATTATTACACATACATTAAGGTATTAATAAATAAATAGTATTTTATTAAAACTACTGTATTTTTTTTCTTGTTCATCTCTTGCTTAGGCTTCCCTTAATTATCATTATGTGTACTCACATTGATTTTCCACTACATATCTCCAATTGTAGGCAATCCCTTCAGAAGCCTCCTTAGAAGGTTTTGAAGTAAAAACTATTAAACGTTGATTTTTCTGAATCATATCATCAACTGTTGGCCAATCTCCCCCATTTTTGGGCATTCTAGATACTGGAAACCAAAATTTTCTAAGCCCAGCCGTGTCAAACACCCTTGTCAGACCCTTGGGTGAGGTAACGTAGTCTTCAATAAATATGGTGATAATCTCAGATGGGTTTTTCTCCAGGAAGTCCTGCATTTCTGTGAGAACTTCTACTGCAGGTTTCTTAACAATAACAACCCATCAGATGATTGGAGAAAAAATATAATACAAAGGAATTATAGGAGTGTAAAAAAAAGGATAGACTTGGCTTATTTAGGCAGGCTACAAAAGCTCATTGTTGATATACTTACAAAGGCTGTATTGTTGTAACATTGTCCACCAAAGGAATGGCATAACCAGACATCACCATTAAAATCATACATATCAAGCATGAATCCTCGAACACCATTCTGTAACATAAAAAATCAAATATCACAGCTAAGCATCATAGCAAATTAGAAACCAGGCTTGTATTTTCTTTATATGAAGAAGGGAGCACAATTATGGTATAAATTCTAACAGATAAGTCCACCCATGAAAAATGTGAACAGGATTCCTTCTAAGAAAACTTGTGAATACATCAAATGATTTCCCTGAGATATAGCTGTGAACACAGTAAGTATTCACTTGCGACATTTTACAATTTGACGAATACATACAATGAGCATAGCTCAATAGCCAAGGAAATCAATGGAAAATACTTGAGGTAAAAAAATTCTTAAAAATTCAATAATATTTTTCTTTAAGAAAAACTCAATGTGATCTATTTACGCTGTGAATCTGAAAAGTCTAGATGTAGTCAGTTAACAGTGTTCTATATCCATATACACATTCCATCTATTCCAAATAGCTTTCCTAGCCATGCCTTTGACATGTAATTTGGTACAAAAAAATGCTCCTTTACCACTTCTTTTATGAAGCATACTTTCCATATTCATTTAAAATGTGATGTAGCAAATGGTGGCTGTAGAAGCAGGAGAAGTCAAAGCAATGCTAAATTGATCAACGCACTACAAAATAGCTTCACAAGACACAAGTTTCATAATTGGATAAGAAGCTAAGTAAAAAAGTAATTAACATGTGCTAACACAAAAGTAGACTTGTGTGATCAATACAGTCACACCAGGCAAAGCAGCAGATTTCTTGGTGGCTGAGGTTTGATGCTTTTTACCAAAGTGATGCTTACATTATAATATCAGCATGCTGTTCTTATTTTAGAAGCCAAGAATAATCATTACTGACCAACTTAACACTAAAATCATTTCCTTAAAGACACAAAGAAGTTGCATACTCCACATATATAACAGGCATTCACATAAGAGCAGTTTATTAGACGACACTGTACGGTCCACTTAGTCTTTCTTTAGTATTTTATTATCGTGTCGACATAACTGAAATAGGAGAAGTTGCAAGCCATTTACTTTTTGTTAAAAGTTATGTACAACTACCTTTTCTTAAATCAAATTTGTGCACATGACATGAATCACCTTGGTCAAAATAGTTAGGATGACATAAATCTTGTAACTAACACCATTAAAAATTTGAATAATTTAAGACTTAGAATAAGTCCATAAATAACTTATTCCTTCAATTTGAATGGCTGCTATCTAATTTGATTACGCTTTAAGGTATACAGATTCCAACTAGCTACATCAGACGATACAGCATAACTTCATATTTTAGAGCCAACTCTCTACCTAATTAATTTAAGTACAGAAGATCATTTCGTAAAGAACAGAAAGTTTGAATTCATAACCTAAACCAGTCCAAAACGAAATCCAAGTTATTCCATGCATGATGCAACATGCAAGTGTCTAAAGAAATTAGAAAAAGGCTAAAAACAACGTAAATTAAAAAAAAATTAAAACCTAAGAAAATGCACATTTAGAACTAAAAACATAGCATAGCATACAATAATCAACTGTCTTTAGGAAAAACATTTAAACCTATCTGAGAAAATTGTACATTTCAAGTTACAACAAGGCCTAGAATATTATCAAAACTACTCCTACAACTGCCAAAAGGTTAACAAATCACAACTAATTTTGTCAAACGTGCCCATTGAATGTTCAAGTCCGAAGTTTACATCAGTTAGACAGCTTCTAAAACATTTACTTTAAAAGTCATAAAAAATATCAGTGTGAAAGCAGACTATGTATTCCTGCTACATTCCAAAATAATCAAACCTCTTACCATGCCTTCAAATTGAAAAATTCTATACACTATTTGTACACTATTATACACAACGAAATCAACATTTGACAGTGCAACTGCAAATCAATAATAATCATCATCATGTATCAAAATAAAACTCAATCTACTCCACATGACCACATCACTTGAGCATATGATCAAAACTTGCATGCAATGAAATTAATTGACGCATCCAAAACCCTATGATTCAAAGAAATATTGTAAGCTTACATCAAGCTGAGATGTTATAGAATCCTGCTGATTAGTGGGAGCGAGAATCACCGCACCAGTGTCTGATTTAAGGCCTACTTTAGCAAACGAGTTATGAGTTGTTAGCCACGAGTATCTGTTGAATGGCAATCCTTTCACCTTTCAAATTTTAAAAACAAAAAGCACTTCAAAGTCATCAAAAAATAAACTTTTGGAACCCTAAAAAAATTAAAATCAAAAAATCCAAAATTCAAATTAGAACCACAAAAAAATTTCATCACAAAATGAAATTCAGAAAACATATTATACCTTAGAGAGAGGATTAATAGGTTGAATTCGAGTACAACGAGGACGAGCATTCTTTTCCGCTAAACAAGTTTCACAGTGAAGTCCTTGATCACAATTTCGATGCACAGCACAAATTTGTCCGACTTTCTGTCATGAGAAAAGAGTACAAGCACTTCAAAAATGGCAATTTAACAATTATTCAAAAAAAACTAATATCTCGACGTTTAAACCGAAACCTGGACGGCAGAGGTGAAGTTGAAAAAGAGAACAAAAATCAAGAACAGAGCCATAAGTACTTCGAATTTCCACTGCAAATTTGTAAAAATGAGTTAGAGGAGAAGAAATGAGGAGATAGAAAGTAGAAGAGAAAGAGAGGAGAGAGGAGAGAGAATACCTTAATGGGCGCCATTGTTGAAGCTTGAGTAAAGAAAAAATGTGGAACTGTTGGCGAAAAAATGAAATACTTTAGTGAATGTTGGTTGGTTTTTGAAAAATAAAATAAAATAAAATTAGTTTTAAAAAAATGGTGGGGGAGATTTGGGGGGTGAGTGAGAGGGAGGAGGGAAACGGTTGAGATTATAGATTTGAGAGAAAAGAGTGGATGACATGGTGTGTCATGTCAACTTCCTAGACTGCTTGCCGTGGTTGAGCCGTCTTTTCTATACGAGTGTTCGGTTTAACGTTTTTAAGTTTAATGATAATGACTTACTATGATTAAAACGGTATTTAGTACTCTCTTCGTTCTTTATTGTTCGAGAAATTTGACTACGATTTTTGAGATATATATATAGAAGGTAATATATAAGAAATTTGAAATTAATAATCCAATATTTCACTCATCCGCTGGGAATAATCCTAATTTTAGATTATTTTTTTTATAATTCAACCTTTGTCTTTAGTTTGCTGTCAGCATACTAATAGGGTATGTTCATAACAAACTAAGAGTAAATGTTGGATTATTATAAAAAAAAGGGTGTGCTGATAGCAAACTAATGACAAAGGTTAGATTATTAAAAAATAATCCAAGGGTGGGATTACTTTATTACTTTCTCCTATTCAAAGAGAATTCATTGAAAATGTCAGTCTAATTTCTGTTTTTGTCTTCTTTTTTTTATCCTTTTACCCTTACTACAACAACTCAACAACACATAAATATTCATACCCTTTATGAAAAAAAGAGAGTTTTTCACTCACTTTTAAGTGGTCCTCCACCCCTCCTTGTTTTTGATGCAAACTCAAATTTGCTTTGAAAAGTTTGCAAGATAGGAGAGAGTATTATATATTTTTATAGTTTTTTATGAAGCGTATTTATACATATTAAAACTTAAAATTTGCAAAGAAAGTAAATAAGAAGAAAAAAAAATATATAGGAAGTACTTCTAAAAAAATTTAATATTAATGTTTGATAAAGTAGCTTTTAATGATTTAACAACTATTTATAAAACATTGTTATTTATAAACTTTATAGAAATAGTAGCAAAAGGTGTTTTAAGAAAATTGATGTGGAACTTGCAAAAAATAAAAATAAAAATAAAAAATTTACAAATTTCTCAATAGCAAACGAAACTTGATTTTTTTAGTTAAGACTCTTGGGTTTGTGAGCTCATTTTATTGTCTTGTAATTTATTATTGGGAAATTATACATGGTAAGCATCAACTATCTAGAGGAAAAGGCGAGTGGTAGCCGTTCTTAAATTATTTTTTCCCACAAAATAGCACTCATTGAAAACTCACAACCGTAACAATATAATGCGAAAAACGCTATGTAACCTTTAAATGGTGAAAGGACATAAATACCCTTGTTTAATTTCAATAGAGAAAATTCTATATGGTAAGCACCAATTATAAGAAAAGGCGAATTGTATCTTAAGGTAGAATTTGAGATTAGGATGTTAATAAATAATTTTAATACATGTATTTGATATCAGATGAATTTGATTACTAATTTAAGTTGGATAAAATAATTGATTAATAGAGAATAAGATTAGGATGTTTATAAATATTCTTAATTTATATTAAAAGAAGATCTTCTATTATTTGAGTTGGATAAACTAACTAAACAGAGAATTTTCTTCAATTGTACAAAAATGAATAGTTTCAAAGGCTTTTGATACGTAATGGATGGATGGATGATGAATTGCGTTTAATGAAAATTTTCCAAAAGTAGTTGCTGACTTGTATTAGTGGTCCAAGTTGTATGTACGTTTTATACTTGTTATTTCAAAATTGCGTTTTAGTATTGCGAATTTGCGATAATAAAAGTTGATTAGACCTGCTAATAGTGGCGGATCTAGGATTTAGAGTTCTCTGAGGCACCAACATATGGATGAAATTAACCAATGTGAGCAGCATATATTATATTTTGTGAAACAGTCTCTTAAACTAGGAAAAAAGTTTAATAGCAAGCAATCCCCCAACAAAATAGAAAAGAGGGAGCTTGGGAGGGTAGTCAACCAATCACTTAGATTCATATTGATCAATTGAAACAGTCAACCATAATGTTTTGTTATTCAGTCAACCTGAATCTTGATTTCACCTAAAACATACCATTCGTAAAATGAATTAATCAAGACTCGCGACTTTAGATTTGCATTCTAGCTTCACAGTAATTCACGTGAGATTCTAACCAAATAAATAAAAACATAATCTGCAACTCCCACTTCTAATTTCTAAAGAATCATTCTCATTGTGAATCTGTGTACTTGATGTGCTATTTTGTTCATATAGCCTGAATGAACATTAGGTTCTGAGACACAGTGGTTTCGCAATTCTAACTTCAATCAAATTTAGATGACATTGTTATTAGATTTTAAAAAACACTTATATGCAATAAGAATCAAGATTAAGAATAAAGATTAAAACAACAAGATTAAGAATTTAATACTCCCTCCTATTCATCTTAGGGGTCCCATTTACTTTTGGGACACTATTCATCTATCACTCTTAAATTGCTTTTTATTATTAATCTAAAAGTTAAAACATAGTCATGTGAGATCTTATTTGATTTGTTTTGATGTAAAGATTATTAATATCAACTTTTTATAATTTTTAATTATACATAACTCGATATATTAAGGATCGAATAAGTGCATTGGATAGAGTGCATAAAGTAAATGAGACACATAAGATGAATAGGAGGGAGTATTATGATTAAAGATTATAGCATAAAAATTAAGATTAAGAGTGAAAACACCTAAAAATTCAAAATTTTAAACATAGAGGTTAAGATTAAGATTAGAACAAAAAATGTCAAAAAATTTTCTCCCGGGGCAAGGCCCGTACATAGATCCGCCCATGCCTGCCAACGTAATCTGAAATAAGTGGATTTAAGTTGAGATTTTTGACCCAATTAATTAAAGATTGATCCGACCTGATTTGTTTATTAAATGGGTTATGTTCAAGTCAAAATTTTAAACATGAAAAAAACATGTATAACCCATTTAATTTTTTTTTTGAATTGTATATCCCATTTAATTAAATGTGTTGATTTCGAGTTAAATCAATAAGTATAAGCTAAACTTAGTTCATTTAATATTTTCTTATTTTTCATAGTAAATACAAAATAAAAAACAAAAAAACATAAAGTTAAAATTAAAGCCTAAAAAATTAGATTTAATCGACGTTCAAAACCTTGAAACGAACACAAAAAATTATTTATGGGTTAAGTGGGTCGCAATCAGGTCAACCTGATCTGTTGCAGGTCGGTTTAAGGTTGTGATTTTCGATCCAATTAACTAAATGAGTTGGGTTTGGGTTAAGGGTTTTTAGACCTGTTTATATATAACCTGAACCCAAAATCAGTACCAGTCCTACTATGTTTGGATATCAAATTAGGAGAGAACAGAAAGAGAGGGAAGGGGGAAGGATAAGAAGGGGAGGGAAAGAGAGGAAAATACTACATTGTTTGTATAGAAAAGAAATGAAGGGGAAGGAAAGGAAGGGGAAAGAAAGGAATTGCATTTTCCTTTCAAATCTTTCCCCTTATCGAGAGATTTGGATGTTAAGAAAATGAAGGGAGCTAAACCCTCTAAATCCTCTTCCGGATTTTCATTCCTCCAAATCCTTTCCTTTCTTTTCCCTCTATTTTCCTCCATCCAAACAAGGCCTAAGGGTGGGCAAGAGGGGTTATCGCCCCGGCCCCCTGTCAAAAAAGCAAAATTAATGGTTGTAGAAGGATCTATATAGGTGATAAACTGCAAAGGAAAAAGACCCTAATGTGCTATTTCGCCCAGGACCTCAAATATATCTAGGGACGGCCCTGCCCAAAACCGACCCAACGTGATCTGTTTGACAGACCTAATTTGTTTGTAGGTAAATTTGAGTGGTCCTTCACAAGAAATTTAAAGCTTTTGTGTATTTTGGATTGTAAGGTATGTAGATCGAGTTACTAGAAAAATAAAAAATTAAGTGATATTTAATTTTGAAATTTTGTTGAAGTCTCAGAATATATTATATGCTCTAATACGCTTTTTCACACGAGAGTCCTTTGAGCTACAATGTGGATGCAACACAAGTCCACCTCATACATAGCGCTAAATGTTCCTCTTTAAATAAAGGGTCATTAAGATTCGGATCCGTAATCTCTTGTCATGCTGACTTTTGTACTATTTCAATAAACCAACTCAACCAAAAAACTTAAGCTAATAATTAAGCCCGACAATATCTTAGAGGTCCAAACAAGATGATAATTTTGCATAGAAATACTTGTGTAAAAATAAATTGATTGTGTACACGACACATTATTATGGTTCAAATAATGATGCATGTTCTCATGTACTGTTCTATTTTGTGAAAGAAGCAGCTCACCAAACATTGATGCTGAATTTTGCCTTACAATCTCATCAAATCTAACACTTCTTTTGAAATTGGAAGATCGAAAAATGATAATACTCACTTTGTTTCCTATTGATGTTCCCATGGGGACCACAAATATTTAATGGAAGATCGAAGCGGGGACCACAAATATTTAAAAAGTATTTAAAGAAAGTTAGTGGAAAAAAACATGGGGACACAACTAAATAAAAAAGGTTTTTATGAAGTTAGTGGGAAACATGTGTGGACCATAAGCAATATAAAAATGTTAAAATGGAATTAGTAGAAGATTTGCATGCCCATAATCATTATTAAAATATTAAAATGAGGATGGTTGAGGTTATTATTGTCTAAAATTTGTAATATAAATGGAAAGATCCCTTATGGGAACAACAATTGAAACACCCCAAAATGAAAAGTTGGAACTTCTTGAAGGAACGGAGGGAGTATCTTATATTGTGTTTAATTAAAAATTATAAAAATTAATATTAATAAAATTAAATTGAAACGAGTACAAATTCAAAAAAACAATTAAATTGAAACGAGTACTGAATTATATTTGAACTTATAAATTATAACTGAATTACAAATTAAGATTGATTAATAAATATTATTAAAAAATTAAATGGGTTCTTAATAGCGAGTATGTAAGAGTAATTTATGTCGGTTATCAAATTTTACTAAAAATATTATATTTTTATAAAGATAATATGTGAGTGCATTTTTCTCTAAATTTAATACTCCATCCGTTCTGTTATGTTTGTCCACCCTACTATAATGGATAATTTCAAATGCTTGTCTTCTGTAGAATATACTTTCTATTTTTGAAAACTTTTTTTTCCCAAATATACCGTCATAATCCCTCCCATTTCCCCCAAATATACCCTCTCTATATTAATGACGATGATAATTTTCTTTATTTCTTTATTTTATATTTAATTTAAATGTTTTTTCTCTCTCGTAATATAAATACAATCATTACTTCACACTACTATTTAATTAAAATAATACTCACCTACTATAAAAATTTTAATTTTCTTAATTTGTGTGAAAAACCCATAATGAACAATCTTTTAAGAACATATAAAGTATATATAAGTATTTTTGTGACATTTTCTTATTTGGCAAATTCACAATTGTCACATTTTCTTATTTGTCAATCTTTTATTTACCTAAATACCATATGTTTACACAAGTAATGTCTAAAATACCTCCACTTTTACTACTTATAATACCCACTATCCCCTTTACAATTAATATAATCATTTAAAATACCCCAACTACTCACTTTTTAATGGACCCCGCACCACCCTTAATAACCGTGTCCAAGCAAATGGGACATCTAAATAGAATTAGAGGGAGTATACTAATTAGAATAAGAGAGGAAGTCAGATGAGTTGATAGAGAATTATAAAAATTAACTAATGCCATGTTTGGGAACGATGATTTTATTTGGAAATTTAGAATTGGCTAAAATCCATTGTTTGGCAAATCAAAAACTTTCGAATTCGGATTTGGATCAAATTCCACCCTTGTTTTCAAAGTAGTTATATTTGAGGATTTTAGAATAAATACCCAAACCTTGTCATTCTCAATTCTTCATTTATGATTTCATAATTGAAATTATGAAAGAAATATTTCTTCCCAAATCCCAAACACTACATAAAGGAGTTCGAGACCTCCTATCGGGTGCGATTGCCATTTTGACTTTTTTTACATTTTTTTTTTGTTTTAACGTCAATTTTTCGTTTTATTTGACCGTTACACCTCACTATTACCGAAACTTTTTATATTAAAAGTTTATTAAATGTAACTTTTTTTATTTAATTGTTGATAACACTAGTAAAAATTATAAATATTACTGAAAATTTTCAAAAAAAAAATGTGTGGCAAAATTTATCGGTATTGGGACATCAAATAAAGCACCTAGACTATCAATCCAGGTAGAGCTCAATTTGCTATTTTGAGTGATGAGTTTTGGGATTATTTTTTCCGAAAATTTATCGGTATAAAGAACAAATATGGCAAATTTCGAAAAACAAATGAAGTATTTTCGTTAAAATTTGTTATTTTTTCCTGAGCTAAGAAAATTTTGGAAAAATAATAACTCTTCAACATCAAATAGTTAGAGAAATGTTGACTAACATAAAAATTTGATGGACTACTCTTTTTATTCCAGATCGGATTTATGTGCAAACAACTCTCCTCTTATACGGGTCTTGTTGTGTACAAGTTCATTAACAAATTTATCATAGTATCAAAGCCGACGGTTTCCGATTAACTGGAAACAAAAATATATCAGTTAGTCTTCCATAAAAAACGATGAAGGGGAGTGTTGAAAAAAACTCACATGTGATTCCTTATCGAACAATTAGAAGGTGGTTGACTAGCAAATTTTTTTTATGGACAACTTTTTCTATTTCCAATTGGTTTTAGAATAGAACCTTATCAGATTTATGTGCAACCAACTCTCCTTTTATGCAATCTTATTATACACAATCCCGTTAAAAAAATTTTAAAAAATAACAAAGTTCAATCCTAGCGTAGTTGCGTAGGTCACTAATAAATTCGTATACATTAAATGTAATTTGGAGACTACAAATAATAATGTTAATTGTGACATTTAAATATCAATAATATATCATGATATTTATTAAATGTCACCAAAATATTTGATAACACTTGTAGAAAGTGTCATGAATTAAAATTGAAATATTAAGATAATAAATTAAAAAAAGTGATATTTTAATAAAGTGCTTTAAATACTGTGTCACAATTAAACATTTTTAATGTAAAGATCGGAAACTTTGTTTTAACAATTACAACAAAAATCATTTGGAAGTAATTCGTTTTGATTCGTCAATTGCATCGAGCATGCATACTACGTTATAGAACTTTTCTTTTAAACAAAATTTTGAAAAAAGAAAAGGAGAAAAGAGAAAACGAAAATATTTTGGAAAATAAGTTTCTTCCAAAATTATTGTCATGGAAGAGGTCAATACGGTGTCGCATGGCTATCAAGGTCAATAAGTTTTTATCTTCATTATCTTCATTTTAGTTCTTGAATTTTGTGCTCTTTGTATTTATAGTGAATTAAATTAAGTTTGTTTTTTATATTAGTTGAGAATTATATTTAATGTTGTTAGCATATATAATATGTTTTGGGCTTATGAGGAGTATCCTCATTTCTAACTCAAACGACTCCTGTGTTGAGGGGGTGTGTTAGAGTAAATAACGAATCTGAGACCTCAACCATCAACATAAGCTAATGGTTGAGTTGATTCTTTAATATGGTATCAAAAGTCAACGTGACAAGAGGTCACTAGTTCGAATCTCAACCGTCGGCCCTTCATTTAAAGTGAAATATTAAACGCCACGTATAAGTAAAACATGTGTTGCATTTACAATTCTAGTCCAATTAAGTGCTCTCGCATAAAGGAATGTGTTAGAATATATAATACTCCCTCATATTCACTTGAGTTGTCCCATTTGTTCACCTATCACTATTAATTTGTATTTTACTCTTAATCTATAAGTTAGAACATAGTCATGTGGGATCGTGTTTGATTCGTCTCAATACAAAAATTATTAATATCAGTTTTTTATAATTTTTAATTAACAATAATTTGAGATATTAAAGGCTAAAATGTTGTCTCGGCAAGTGTGAAAAATTAAATGGAACAACTCAAGTGAATAGGAGGGAATATATCATGGGGCCTCAACCACCAAATTCGCTAAATTATACTAATAACAAAAAGAAAAGAAAATAAGAAATTGAAAAATCAAACAAGAAGAAGCCACCTGAGATGAATAGATGATGATTGTCATTGAGAAATCAAAGAAGAGACACAACATGGTAAATTCTGTTGACCAAATTAAGCATGTATATGATCATTTTTTAAGTATTAATAATTAATAATTAATAATTAATAATATAATAGAAGAGAGAAGGATTTTGTATTAAATGGATGATTCGTAGTGTTAAATTAGTCAACTTAATCGTAAAAATTATCACTTCTAATTTTCAACCAGTCTAGTTGATTGTATTAGATTTATTAAATGGATGATTCGTAGTGTTAAATTAGGCAACTTAATCGTAAAAATTATCACTTCTAATTTTCAACCAGTCTAGTTGATTGTATTAGATTTATTGCATAATGTTTATTACTTTTCATGTAATCGCCTTTCTGAAGATTAATCAGGTGAAATTGCATCAAAATTACTCAAACAAATAAACAAATAGGAGGTTATCAAAGAGAAGAAGAGATCAACAACATGGTTCTAGAATCTGTTTCAATTCCTTCCCTTTCAAGCCCTCCTCCTTACGGCACAAGCTTCTCAATTGTAAACACCGATCCTCACCAGCCCATTTAGTTATCTTTTTGAACCCTTATCAAATTCTTGTCTTTATTTTTTTATAAGTTAAACCCTCGAATACAACCCTTACAATAAAGGGTTGGATTAGGGGCCCCAATGGGAACCCAGCCCATTGCACATGTCTAATGGTGGCATGTGTTTAATGCTGGATCGGGTCGGGCCTTATGGGCCTGACACATTTAGAGTCCGTCTTGTATTTTGTAAGGCTAGGTTGGGCTCGTTTTTACTAGAACCCAACCATGTCCGTATCCGGCCCGTTACACAGGTCTATTTCATGATATACATCATGTCATTAATTCTCATGGTAATGAAAGTTTGATGATTTTTTTTCGCAATTTTTCATTACCAACTAATAGGCTAATACCATATGTTCAAATAATAATGCATTATAATGAAATTTGTGAAGAAAATGTGATTGTTGAATTGAAAGAGTATAACCTTGATCAATAAAATTGTCAAGAGATATTCCCACAAAATTACACTATTTTTCAATTATCATTCCCACTATTTAGTTTTAGTTACCAAACAGCCTGTGAATAATTACATATAATCTTAATGACAAATTATAACTCGATGAAGTGATAGGTAGCTTTTGGATTGCTTATAGACTATAGTTTACTAGTGATGACGCAGTTAGATTTTTCATTTGATGTTGAAATTTTTTTAAAAAAATTCTTAATTTCCTTATTCTATTTATTTTATTTTATGATTATTCTGGGAAAAAATAATCGATAACATTTACCTAGCTATTTTATGGGATGATTGATTCTCTCTCAGTCTCTCTTTTTTAGTTTTTGTGTGAAATACAATCAGTTATTTTCTTTTATTTAAAGCAAGTGCCAATATTCATAACAATGACATTAACTTTGAACACTTAATCGAACATGTTTTGTCTTGTACTTTGGAGAGGAACGATAAGGATGTGTCGTAACGAATGATTTTTAAGGTTTAGAACGATCGATGAGGTGCTTAAAGTGGGGCAAATGAGGCTTTACTAAAGGGTGGAAACATGCCTTGAACAAGGCAAGGCATGGTATGAAGGTTGCTTGAACAAGGCAACTTGAAAACCAAGTCAAAAGTGGACTGCGGGGGTGTACTCGTTCAAGGCACAAAAGTGCTCGTTCAAGGCACATGGTGCAGGATGGTTCTGAACTAGGTGCTCGTTCGAGCACTGTGCCTTGGATTCTTTTCTGGTCAGTTTGGCTACTTGAATGGCAATGAAAGGTTGTGTAACTCCTTATTTAATGCTTGTTTATTGTGATGTTTATTGTCATACTTAATTGGTATGATTAATTGGTGATGTAATTGTGCTTTGATGGTGCATTGAGTGTGGTTCTATGAAAGATGCTTTCCATCATCTATAACAGGGAGCATCATTCATAAGAACAAAGCACCACAAACACACTTGTTGAGAGGGCTTTAGCTTTTACGAAACTTGAGAGTGTTCTTATTTTGCTTTAGTATTTTGTGATCTTGGGAGATTGTTCTCAAGATAGGGAAGGTTTATTATACTTGTAATTGTTGAGTTCAATATAATAAACATCATTTGAGGGAGAGGTATCAAAGATACCTCATAAAACACTTGTTTTCATCTTTTGCATTATTTTTCTTTGTGTTTTCATTGTTAAACCTCATTAGTGCCGTTATATTAAAGTTTATCGAGTTGCTTGTATGGATTGGTTTCATGGTGAGACTGTCTCATATAAGACAAGTTGTTAAATTTGTTAATGTTTTTTTTTCTATAGACTAATTCATTTTACAGATCGTCCGATCGTTTTGTTGTTGGTACTAAATACTGAAAATGATAATGACGAATTTAATGTAATTTTATTAGAAAAGTTACTAAAAAAGTAATTATACATGTTCCACTTCTATTAACTCATTTTTCTTAGCAAAATTCATTCTAATGCATTGTGAACATAAGTAAATACTCCTACAATGCTTGTAAGTCGTAACCAATTGCATAAAGATACATATATAAATATATATCATTATTTAAATACAAAATTATTAATTTCATTTATTAATTTTGCAAATTAACCTTAGAAATAAGGAAAAATTATCTACAATAATTAAGCCTTTTATTAATTTTCCAACAATAATTCAATTTTTAATTGACCATTGGTAATCTCTACTCTAAGTGGTATTTGCTAAGAGTGCATCCACGTGACCTTTGAGGCTTTGACTTGTAAAATAAGTCATTTAATCAAAAAATAAATAAATAAATTACAAAAAAATTTGAAGATAAAATAAACAATTAAATAAGAGTAAATATGTTAATTTTTTTATTTCACCTTTTAATCTTTAATATTTTTGTATGTTCATTTTATTTTCCTTTATTAGTGGCATTTTAGATAGAAAACTCATTCAACATTTAGGAACAATAATATTCATGGGTAAGATTTAGAATTATTGAAGGAAAATAATTGAAATATTTGGATTTTTCTGAAAATAATATCCTAGAAATAATTGTTGAACTTTGATTGCAAAAGGTCAATTATTTTTTTAAAATTTTATTTTTAAGTCTCTTGTAGATAAGGCTATAATATATATATATATATATATATATATATATATATATATATATATATATATATATATATATATATAGAGAGAGAGAGAGAGAGAGAGAGAGAGAGAGAAAAGAATAACTTTAATAGCAATCCCTTCAATAAAAATAAAGGACAAAAAGTGTAGAAAAAAGATAAAGGTTAAAAAAGTTATTATTTGCACAATTGAGTAGCTTTTAATATCAAAAGCTATTGAAGGATTTCCTTGGTCCTTAACATGGGCAGATTGGTATCACATTATGGCCAACCAAACAAGGCAATGTTTGCTTGTTTAGAAGGGGTATCTGATACCTAAATTGGAACTTGTTAATTTCTTAAATGTGTATTGTTTTTTTGAGGTAAGTTTAATTGATATATTTATTAGGTGATTATGTCATTTGCTGGTCTTAGACGAGATAATCTTATAATGAGACCTTCTTTTTGGGTCGGTTCAATTTGCGCATGTAACATCCTGGCAATTTTTTCATTTTCTTGGCGTTTTTCAATTTTGATCTTAAAGGTATTAATTTTGAGATCGTCAATTTGGACTGGCCCAATTCGCGTGTGTAACAACCTGGACATTTTTTTTTCATTTTCTAGGTGTTTTTCAATTTTGATCTTAAAGATATAAATTTTCAAAATTGATTCATTTAAGGTCAAAATTGATAAATGCCCAGAAAATTAATATGTTGTTACACGCGCAAATTGGGCCAGCGCAATTTGACGGTCTCATAATGAGACCAATTTGTCTAAGTTTTTTTGTTATGTCATACCTCATTCGTTCCAAAATACTTGGAATATTTGTTTTTTTACACAGTTCACTGCACTAATGCAATCCTTAACTTCTATGATTATGTATGATAAAAAATTATAAAATTTGATATTAATAATCTTTATATGGAGACGAATCAAACAAGATCTCACTTGACAATGTTTTAACTTATAAATTACAAATTAATCAATAATGAAGGGAGATAAGTAAATAGTGCAATCGGAGGAAGTATGTGACACAGTTTATATGTTTAGGCATTATATATTCATAAAATTATTTACTTTTTTTGAGCTTTATTTGTTTACAACGATTTTCATTTTCTTTAATTTCCATACGGAGTGCTAAAGTTAAAAATATCAGTTCAAAACGTTCATCATCGATGTAAAATTTTTATTGCTTTTTAATAACTAGTCTTAAATTTGACGAGGAGACTTTCAAATTTTGAGGATTTAATTCAATATTTCGTTGAGAATAGAATGAGAGCTATAAAAAATTACCTATAATAATCCAAATTTTTTATGATTTACCTACAATAATCCCACATATTGATTAACCATAGATAATTTCAACTTTAAGGTGTATTTGCCTACAGTAGGTAATTCACCAAAAAAACAAAACGGAAAATTAATTTTAAATTAGAGAAAAATTTTGAAAATTTACATAAAATATTTTAAATAATAAAAAAAATCATAAACTGTTTTTTGAAATTTTATTTTAATTTATCTTTTTTGAAAAAAATAAAAATTGCTAAAGCAAGTCATCTGGTCACCGAATTTACTATAGGAAAACACTCCTCAAAGTTGGAATTATTCATGTTTAGTCAATAGGTGGGATTATTGTAGGAAAATTACAAATATATTAAATTATTCTGGGTAATTTTTCTAAAAAATTATGCACTAGTTTAACATTTGTATACTATAAAGTAAGAAAGTTATAATTTTTTAAGTATTTATATATCAACTAAATTTCACCATGCCTTTTCTTATAATTTTGTCTTTGAACATGCAAGAGTAATTTCAACAATATTTTCTTAATTAGCGTTTTGATTTTGCAACACTTTATTTTGAATTATTATTTGATCGGTTTTACTGTATTTTAATTTTTTGGTTATAGTCCTAGTTTCTTTTCCAATCCAATCAATAAAAATATTTATCTTTCTTCACAATCATATAGAAGTATATATTTAAAAAAGTAGTAATTTAAATTAATACAAATTTTATTTATTATAGAAAAACCAGAAGAATGAGGATACGGAAAAGAAGAATTGACAAGTTCATAAGGAATAAATTGAAGTTGCAAGTCTGTCAGTGTCCGTGACCCGTAGGAAGTTTGTGAGGGCCGATATGTCTATTTATTCGTAGCTTTTTACCTAAAATAAAATAATGTAAAATATTTCGTTCAAAAATAATGTAAAATAAATAGAACAAAATACTAATAATTAATTACTTGTTTATAAAGAAAATCTAACACAAATCATGATTTTATAGAATTATTTTTGATTAAAATTGATATATATTTGATCGATTATTATTTTATTGTAAATGTTGTAAAACATTTTTATCAATGAATTATTAGGTTCATTTAAAAAAATTACTCTCTCTGTTTTTCAAATATTTTCATCATTTATTTTAAACTGTTTCATTTGTTATTTCACTAAAAAAACCTTTCTATTTATGACAATTTTTTTAACATAAAATGATAAACCATTATTCATTTTTATTTTAATATTTTATTAATATTTATAATCTCCACCTATTTTAGATATACTTCATTTTATTATTTTTTACTCCCTATAGGTCAAAGACATTCCCAATATCCAACACAAGGCAGAATTCAGATGAGATTTTTCATTTTTTTTTCTTGAAAGATACAGACAAATCATACTTATTCCCCTAAGAAAAAAGTAAAGAGAGATATACACAGTAAAAAAAAAAATCCCAATTGATAGCTGCCGCCTAATATAGTTTTTAATAATAAAAAACGAAGTGTTTAATTTCCAGGTTTTGTGTAGTTTCTTAAATGCAGTTAAAACAGGGATATTGCCAAAACTCTGAGTCTCAGTCACAGTCTCTCTCACATTACCAGCCTCCAAACTTCCCTCTAACTGTATATTTCTATTTTCTCCAATTTCTTCTTCTCTCTTTTGCTATTCTTCTCTGTAACAATTTAGATGGGCATGAATAATAACAATAATAATTCAACACCCACCATTTTTATTTTCTTTGCTTTCTCCATTTTTCTCAAACTTCAATTTTACCCAGTTAAGGCTCTCACAGGTAATTTGTTCTTCCCTTGTAATTTTCTCCCTTTGTTGTCCTTATTTTTAGATGTTTTGATTTTAGTTATTTGGGTTTAGTATTAAAATCTCCAATCGAAGAAAAATAGAAATATATTCTTTTTTTTTTGACCTATTTTCTGACTTGGAAAGAATAGATGGCTCCTTTTGTGTATAAAAATACTGAATTGTGTTTATTTTTTATTTTTTTATTTTTTGGATTTTTGGTGATGGATTATTTGTCAGAGTATGATACATAATTTTAAATTAGAGTATTATGTTGTATGATTGCATTTTGTTGTTGATGGATAAGCATGCCAAATTTTATAATATTTATTTCTGAATTTACTCTAATATTTTTCAAGGAATTTTATAATGCAAATGAATTATGAACATAAGGGATTATGTTGGTTGAAACTTGTGCTATCTGACAATGGAATTTTTAGGGGAATTAAGAAAATTGGGTTCTTCAAAGTGTCTGGAGGATTTGAATGCTTATAATGTACTAATAATACTGATACAGGGGAGCTGGGATACTTTATCTGGTTTTAGATCTTTCTCTGAACCCAGGGGCTAGGACTTTGTTTCTTGTTTTACACTAGATAGTCAATAGGTTACATTACCCACCCAATTGTATATGGTGATAAATGATGTTTATGGTATTGATTTTGTGTGTACATTTGTAGAGGATGTCATTTGGTAATTGGTGATTTCAGTTTTAGTCTTATGAAGAATGAAGAGGAAGATATTGCTTGGGTGGATAGAACATTGTCACATGATCTCATGGCCAATAGAAAATCGAAAAAAGCGAATTTTGGTCGGGTTTAGGCTAATTTTTGGCTTACTTTGAGTTTCGGGTGGGCTTGAGGGTTTGTCACACATCGATGAATTAACTCACTGGAACCTTGTCTCCTATTGTAATATGGTTTTGGGAAGATACTTTTTTGCCTGTGTGCACACCCGATCATGTGCTAGAACTGACATAAGTCCAAGTCAATTTAACAGGGCTGAACATTAATCTTTGATCACATTCCGCTTACTAGAGCCTTTTGTTGTACCAAATCCATCAAATTAAAGAATAATGTTTTATACTTCTATCTTGTGTCTGTATGGGCATGCCAACCCATTGTTTTAGCTCATTTTCTCATAGGATTCCCCATCCTTACCCATATGTTTTCCCCATTACGATCAACCTGGTGAGTGTCTAGGAGAAATGAGAGCGAAAATGAGAGGATTTAGTAATTTCCGGAAAACAAAAAGAACGACAAAGTGAAAAAGATTACTTGCCCAATTCTTAGAGACGGAATATTTGCAAGTTGTAACTTGTAAGTATGTACTTGACCTGTAGGAAATGTGCAAGTGGGAACAAAGAGTATCAATTTCAGTTTTGTAGTATTTCAAATGCACTCAAAAGAGGGTAAGGGCCAAACCTCCCAGTCTCTTTCACACTAGCAGCCTCCAATGCTCCTAACTGTATTCTGTGTGCCACATTTTTCTCTCCCTTATCCTTTGTTTGAATACTTCACATGTTTTTTACTTAGCTCATTTCTTCTCTCACAGGATGCCCCTTGGACTTAAATGGAGCCAATTTTACCCTTGTGGCTTCCATCTGTTCAGTTCCTGAGGCTCGGGGAAAATGTTGCCGTCACATCAATGCATATGTTGCACTCTCAGCTGCCCGTTATGCAAATGCAACAAGTAATCTCGGAGTCAGTTCGGATCTTTCTGATGTCTGTCTCCGTTCAATGTCACAAACTTTAGAACTCTATGGGGTGCCGGCAAATGCTACGACCTTTTGTAGATTCGGGACCAAAATTCCTATTAATTATGAGTGTAAGAGTAGAACCAGTGTTGCACAAATGTTGGAGTCTCCTGGCTTTCCTCATGTAGCTGAAAGTTGTCAACTTGCTCTTTCAGGAGATAGTGGGTGTAGAAGATGTATAAATGCTAGCATTACATATCTTCGTCAGAAAATAGTTGCTGTAGATAACATTACGCTTATCACTTGTCGAGATGCTCTTTTTGTTACTCTTGTCAGTCAATTAGACAATGCTTCTACTGTTCGATTTGCCAGCTGCTTCTTCGGAGTTCCGAGCCTTAGATCATTAGGTATGTGTTATCATCGACTCATGGACTCACTTATTTCAAAGATTTCTCGGTTGATGAGAGTGGCTTGGAAATCTCATTTTGTTGGAAATACTTCACATGTGAGGAAGATCTCGCATCACTAAAATAGTGGGTTGTAGACTTGTATATAATAGTTGTTGTGTAATCCTCCTAATACCATATGGTTTTTGGAAAGATGAAACTCATCAAGTTTTGTATGCAAGTCAGTGCTCATTACTACTGGGTTTGTCGGCTCAAGCTCACGGGTGCCCCATGGGGGTGTCCACACGAGTGGGCCCATGGGGC
Source organism: Amaranthus cruentus (assembly GCA_019425755.1). NCBI lineage: Eukaryota > Viridiplantae > Streptophyta > Magnoliopsida > Caryophyllales > Amaranthaceae > Amaranthus > Amaranthus cruentus. Next base: position 25,228,648 of record CM033450.1, on the reverse strand, counting down.
GATCATGTGATGAATAGTCACGGCCTAACACATATAATACTGTTGCACAGTCTTGATTTTTTTTATCCTTCTCATTTATGCCAGTCCCCGAGGTATCATCGCCTCCTTTATCTTCCAGGACATCTCCAAGTTCAGTCGTTGCTGCAAGCCCGAGTCATCCCTCATTGGGCATAACAGGCACACCTCCAAATGATAAGCATCACCCTTATCAACTTAAAGCTATAACAGGAGTCGGGATTGGCGTCACTGTAATTTCTTTCACTCTTCTTCTAGTCTTGGTATTTCTGATCCGCAGGAAGAGTAAAGAGCTTGACGACTCTGAAAGTAGCTTCACAAGTACAACATTCGGAGCTCCTTTTGGACGATCTGGACGAAAGATTCAGGATGGTATGATAATATCCCAATGTATTATGTTTTTTCTTCTGTGAATATGCGTGTTTGTGTTTTGCTCACTGTCACATGATTCACTAATCTCCTTGCTAATCGCAAATCAGAAAAAGCGAATTATGGTCGATTTTAGGGTCATTTTGAGCGAATTGCGAATTCAAAAAGCGAATTAACTGGCAAATTATGATATACACTTTTGCTTTTCCAATTTATCTCTCGATGGGGCACTACAATCTCAACTCATTGTGTTAGGCTGTCCTTTTAAACACGGGTAGAAATTTCTTGCAGGTCCTTCTTCCATGTTTCGGGAATTTAGCTACAAGGAGACAAGGAAGGCAACTAACAACTTCAGTACAATCATTGGACAAGGTGGATTCGGAACAGTATACAAAGGCGAATTCAATGGTGGTTTGATAGCTGCAGTGAAGCAAATGAATAAAGTATCCGAGAAAGCGGAAGACGAGTTTTGTAAAGAAATTGAGCTTCTGGCTAGATTACATCATCGCCATCTCGTAGCTCTTCGAGGTTTTTGCATTCACAAGCAAGAAAGGTGGTTACCATTGATTTAGAAGGCTAACCAAGTGCCTAAAAATGGAATTTTTTAATGACATTACCGTTATTCCTTGCAGGTTTTTGATATACGAATATATGCAACATGGAAGCTTGAAGGATCATCTTCACAGTGAGTTTGTCTAGCCTCTAGAAAAACTTGTAGAAACTTCGATTATAGCGTCACTTATCGATAATTCTTTGTTTCGCCGCTTTTTTTTCCCAGCTCCGGACAAAAGGCCGCTTTGTTGGCAGACAAGAATCCAGATTGCGATTGATGTAGCGAATGCTCTGGTAACCTCAATTAACTCTCATTGTGGTAGTCATTTGGTTTATCGGTGGATCATGCTATTTCTTTACTATTGATTACAATTTAAAACCTCGCGTGCAGGAATACCTGCATTTCTATTGCGATCCTCCTCTTTGTCATAGAGACATAAAGTCCGGCAACATTTTATTAGATGAAAATTTTGTGGCCAAGGTACTTTCCGCTTCTTGGCCTGATCATATATGTGTGTGAACTTGACATGTTTTTTCACAAAGTTCATTCCCATCTGTTGCTAATTGGAAAGGTGGTATTAGCTAGTAATAGTAAATTATGAAAAAAACACATGTTTGAAGGCGAGAACTTCATTGCCGTGGGAATGTCATCACATTTTATGAATATCAAATTGAAATAAGCGATGGAATGGGGAATCGGGGAAAGCAAAAGAACACAAGATTCCGTTTTACTTCCCCTTTAAACCAAATCCTTATGTCGGAAAGTAAGGAAAACTCACTCCTTCCATTACCTTCCTATGCCCACCTTGTTTCTATGATCATTTCAACTGTATAATCTGTCTTCATCCCCTCCACGGCTCCCCTCCACGGCTCCATCCCAAAATACTTTCGTTGTAACCGAAAAAAGTTTCCAAACTCCTTACTGATTTTTATTTCTGCGACATCTCGTCAGGTTGCCGATTTTGGTCTTGCATATGCTGCTAAAGATGGCTCTATTTGCTTTGAGCCAATAAATACCGAAGTTCGGGGAACTCCAGGTAGGAAAAATATCATCTTGATAGTCTTGGACCTGCATTTTATTACTCATAATTTTCGGGGAAGCGACAAATTTCTAATTTCTTCAGGTTACATGGATCCAGAGTATGTAGTCACACGAGAACTTACAGAAAAGAGTGATGTTTATAGTTACGGGGTGGTGCTGCTGGAATTAGTGACGGGAAGACAAGTTGTACAAGATAACCAAAATCTAGTCGAGTGGGCCAAAGTTTTTCTTTCTTCCGAATCCAAACTTTCACAGCTTGTAGACTCCAAAATCGGAGAGTTTTTTGATTATGATCAGCTCCAAACCATTGTGACAATCATAAAATGGTGCACCCATCCAGAGTCCCGAGGTAGACCTTCTATCAAGCAAGTTCTTAGGCTTCTTTACGAGAGTTCTGATCCATTGCATAGCGGTTTCATTCGAGCAATTCAAGATGAAGAGTACGAAGAAACTCAAGGGAAAAGACAAAGCAAAGGGAAGGCGCAAAGGAATGATTTGCTTTTCAATAGTGGTGAGGGAAGGTATCTTGCATCTTCGTCGAGTACAAATAGGTCGTATTGTAGTAGAAGCTTTCTACTTGAAAACGGATCTCCCCAGTCCCCATCAAACATTCTGTCGCTTTAAACCAAGACGGATAATTTTTTGTGTTGACGTGATGATTTTGTATTTGTTCCGAGCTATAATTCGTTTCCTGCTAACCGAGTTTTGGAGATGGTAACTCCTGCATTGTATTTGTATATGTAATGTATCAAGTTAACTGTACAATTTATGTACAATACAGGTAACTGGTTGAAGTATTTTGGAAGCAATAAGAAATTCTTTTGATTGGTGCCAACTTTTTTGTGTAAATGGAAGTACAAGCTTCTGTTAAAGAGTGTCTTATTTGTGGTCAAAATCTAATCAATCGATGTATATATACGGTCCGCTTGGTTAGTGGTACTAAATTGTGGTAATGAGAAATATTTATAGTGTAAAATTTCATTAAAAGTTTCATGTCATGCCCATGATAATGAAAAATTGATCACAAAAAAGTTTTTTTGTTACAAATTTTCATAACCACCTAATACCACATCTCCCAATGGTAATGCATTAGAATGAATTTTACGAAGAAAATGAGATGATTAAAGTTGGACAAACATGTCCATCAAGGTAGCCAAGAGATTTTTCAACTAGAATTATACTAATTTTTTATTTCCATTACCACCATTTATTACCACCTACCAAACGGGCCGATAGGGTGTTTAACGACTAGATGTTGATTTATTTTATGTGATCAGTAAGTTAAATGTTAAGGAGATGTTAGGTAGAAATTAACAGCCGGTCTTGGCCGAGACCGTCTCATTCTGAGACGGCCCAGCCCACCTTCAGCAAAAATTAAAAAAAGGAAAATGAAATCAGAAAATATATAAACTTCCTCCTTTAAACTCAGATCAAAATTAGGATACTTCCATATTCAAAACTTCCCATTTTAAAACCGCCAACCACGAATGAAAAAAAGGTAAGAATAATCTGCAAATTTCTCTCAATCTTCTTCGGAATTCCTGCAATTCATTCATTCCTTTCAAGAAATTACTCAAAAATGTCTGCAATGGAAGATTTAATGAGCGAATTTGACATGGAAATGACGTTACAAGCATTGAGAACAGAGCACGAAGAAATTGAAGGTGAATTTGACGAAAACGTATGTTTTAGTGAGATTAATGACGAACGATTTATATATCTAATTCATAATGTTTACATTTCAGATTTTATGCTTGATGAAGATCAAATGATGGTAGCGTATGATGAAGACGAAGAAGATGATGAATATGCTAATATACATAACACAGGTATGATCAATTGTGCCATTGGAATGTCCAATTTATCGTTTAAAATACTCAGTTCTTCAAATGCGCAAGATTAACTTATCTGTCAATGTTATTACTTAGTCATTAAAATGTATCAGTTTCAATGTTAATAGCCTCAATTTGAATCTTAACAGGGTCTGGTTTGAAGGCTATAATGATGTCAACATGCATGAAGTTCAATACACCAAACACAATGACGCTATACATGTTGACTGTACTTATAAGAACTTTGAATCAAATGGATGGTTATGTTGCCATTGTTTACGGGTTCTACACCTGCATTCTGTGCAACAAATACCATTCATGTATATTCTACCAAGATGGACAAAGAATACAAAGAAGGATATATGGGATACACTTTATGGTAATCAATGCCCCCCTACGGCCTTGGAACCCCCCTGAATTTCTACTCTTACATGGAGACAAAGCATGGGACGTAAGTTTTACAATCTTGTCTTGAAGTCACAAAGCAAAGAAGAAACAAGAAAGGTAGTAGAAGCACTATACACTGCAACAATTGATGAGGTTAGTAAGATAATTGAAAAGGATAGTAATGAAATTGGCGTTGAGGCAGAAACTTCACAAGCATCAGCAGCCTTACAGTTAACACAAGTAAGAGATCCAGAAAGAACGGTCACAAAGGGGAGAAAGAAAAGATTGAAGGGACATTTTGAAACATCTCAGAAGAAAGGATCTAACAGTTCAACTCAAAAGGACCCTCCAACAAAAACAAGAAACAAACATATAATTTGATTGCATACCATTCTTTGTTAAACATATACAACTTGTACAACAAATTTTTGCATCAATTACATACATCAAGTAATTTGTACATCAAATGATTTCTATAACTACATATACAATATGAATGGATAGTTAACATTACAGCCTATAAAATTGAGTGTTTGAACAGATTATGTTAAGAGGAGAATTGAGTATTTTAACATATCAATTGATTATGTTAAGAGGAGAATTGATTATTTTAACATATCAACTGATTATGTTAAGAGGAGAATTAAGTATTTTATAATAACAACTGATCACTTTAGGGGGGAAACTGAGTATTTTATCATATCAACTGATCATGTTAAGAGTATAATTGGGTATTTTATCATATCAATTGATTATGTTAAGAGGAGAGTTGAGTATTTTAACATATCAACTGAATACTTTAAGAGGGAAAATTGAGTATTTTAACATATCAACTGATTACTTTAAGAAGGAAATTGAGTATTTTAACATATCAATTGATTACTTTAAGAAGGAAATTGAGTATTTTAACATATCAACTGATTACTTTAAGAGGGAAATTGAGTATTTTAACATATCATTTTAGTAAGTTAGCATTACAACATTACAGTTGGTTAAAACATAATCACTGTTCTACTAACATAATCATTAACCTTCATATATTAACATCAATGTTTACCCCCAGAATTTAGACATACATGATCTACTAACAAAATAAGATAATCTAGATATAATTGTTCAACATTCCTTCAAAACATTCCTTCACACCAAAATAAAAACTGTTTACTATTTCTTCTTTGTAATCTTCTTCACCGGAACCAGCTTGTTCCTGCTTGTTCTTTTTGTTCCGTCCTCCGCATCCAACTTCTTTTTGTACTCATGCAAACACTTTAATTCTTCCTCCTCCTTCTTTTTTGCATAGCTCTCTCTCAACTGTCTTTCGGCAATAATCAGTGGCACATTGCCTTCTTTCTCTTTGTTGAACTTCTCAACATTCTTCAAGAGTTCATCCCTATTCTTATTCACATTAGACAACACCAGTCTACTACATATCAACCCCCTGTACCTTATCCTGTCCTCGTACGATGAAAGAGGCCCAAAATTGTCATCGCCCATGAATTGTTCCATAAAGAAAGCAGCATACACACCACAGTCATTTGCTTCATTGACAGTCTAGGGCATTTTTACAATTCTCAGCTTGTAATTCAGCACTTCGTCAGCACAGGAGTGATCGAATGCATCCAGAAAATCAGAAAAACAACCCACAATAAGCTTGTGCAGGGTTGCTGCATCCTTATAGTCCTTTCTTCTCTTTATGTTGTCCAAATAATGAACAACCTTGCCCCTTGTATCAATCACAAACACCACATGGTGTTCTTGTTTTTCCAAAGTCACGGGGATGAAAAACTAGAAAAAAAAAATGCAATTACCACATTAGATTATGTTCCATCAAACTGACATGTATAATACCATTATTGATACATATACTATAAAAACTGAAAACACAAACACCATATAAATTATAATGTAAAGTGCCTCAATAATCATTTTAAGTCTACAAATTCATCAAACCAACGAATACTAGAAAAAAAATGCAATTACCACATTACATTCTGTTCCATCAAACTGACATGTATAATACAATTATTGATACATATACTATAATAACTGAAAACACAACCACCCCATAAATTATAATGTAAAGTGCATCAATAATCATTTTAAGTCTGCAAATTCATCAAACCAACGAATACTAAAATCAAAATATACTTCTTGTATCAGAATAAACATACCATGTTCCTTTGATCTGTTCCTGGATTGTTTCTCCTTGACAACAACAACATTCTTAGATGAATCTGTGTTCTTCTTTTTGCTTTTATCATTAGGTTTTTTTGAGACTCCTTTCCCCTTCGAAAGGACAACAAGTGGAAACTCTTCTTCTTTGTTCTTACCTCTAGGCTTCACCATTGTTTATGTATAAAACTAAAGATACAAGAAGCAACACGAAAACAGAAGGAAAGAAAAAATCAACAAATGTATAAAATCAAAACTGAAAAAATAAAACGATGAAATGATGAAAGAAAATTACACAAAAACTGGAAATGATGAAGAACAACATCAAAAACGCATAAAAATATATACGATCAAATCAAAATAAACATGCAATTATCAAAAAAAAAAAACAAAGAAAGAGGACGTTACTAGTGGAACAATGGAGGAGTGAACTGGTGCGGCTGATTGGAAGACGACAATCACGAAGAAGACAATGGAGCAAGGGCGAAAATGGAGCAATGAAGACGAAAATGGAAAAGTTTTGAATTTGATTGATTAGAGAAGGAAGTTACAGAGTTTCCAAAAAAAAAAAGAAAAAATAAGGAAACTTGGAGGAAAAGGCGGGCGTGTACCACACGCGCCTAATATTGGGCCGGCCCAATTTCCGTCTCAGAATGAGACGGTCTCGGCCAAGTTTTTGTGAAAAATTAATTGTTGATTATTAGCTATTTATTTGAGAAAAAGTTGTTCAAAAAGGTAAAAAACGTTTAAAAGTAATCTTTTTATCTTATTTAAAATCATTTACTAAACACATGATTCGCTTGTTTAAGTAAAAAATCAATAACCAACTAAAATACAACCCAAAAAAATGTTTTCCAAACACCACCATAATATTTTGGGATGTCCTCTTTATGTTGTCACACTTCTAATTTTGACAATAAGCTCATAGTTTTCATTCTATTCTAACATGCAAACTTATTCTCCTACTTTATCTCATTCGCAATTTTTTTTAATCAACTTGTTTTTTTTATTTGAATTAATTGGTCATAGAATTTAGAAAATGGGCTTGGGCAACTCAAACAAAGAGAAGAAGAAGTAGTCCACTAATAAATTCAAAGAAGATTCACTACTAAAACCAATTGGTAACTGTAGGAGTTACTCCTTGAGTTTATAAAGTGATGCATACTCTTCTGACTTCTCTTTCTCCGGTGTGGGACAACTCACATGTGGGTAACACATGGACACTTCAACACTCCCCCTCACATGTGAGTGTCCTTAGAATTTTAGCCCACCAGAAGGGTTACAAACCTATTGGGAATGAACATCCAATTAAAGGCCCCTTAACCAGTGGTAAGATTAAATGCCCAGTATAAAAGCCCAACAACAAACCGGGCTTTGATACCATGATAGAATTTAGAAAATGGGCCTGAGCAACCCAAAGAAGGAGGAGAAGAAGTAGTCCACTCATAAACCCAAAGAAGGTTCACAACTAAAACCAATTGGTGATAATAGGAGTTACTCCTTGAGTTTATAAAGTGATACATACTCTTCTAACTTCTCCTTCTCCGATGTGAGACAACTCACACATGTGGGTAACACATGGACACTTCAACAATTGGGGAGGTATTATAAGGTGGAGGGATGATAGATTAAAGTAGAACCTAAGAATAATGTTTTATCTGCCTCAAAATATAACTCTACTATTATACAGGTGCTCTCTTGAGAGAGCGTCTTTTGTAAAGACGACTCTTAAAACTGCAGCCCAAATCTATATTTAGAGTTGTAACAATATATATTTAGAATTAGACTGGACTTTTGAGAGCCGTCTTTACAAAAGTCGGTCTCATGTAAGAATTTGTGATTATTGTTAGAGGTATTGAGTCGGTCTAGACTTAATCACTCAAACAATATATAATTTGATTTAATTTAAGGTTCGTCAAGCCTTGAAGTTAACTTGGTGTTCAATAACTGGGTCGTTCCGTTCATTTATGAGCCCCAAAGCAAAAGAAAAAAAGGGTCCTATTTCTGCTGAGAAATCGAGTCAAGTCTCCCTGACCGGAAGGTGTTGCTTTAGGATGTGACATCGGCTGTTTGAAGTGTCCGAATACTGGATGAGTGGCAGAATACCTACAAAAACGAACAGAGTTACTTGTCCGGGGGCTGCTTCCCGGAAAGCTCCTCCGACGCTCAAGTTAGTGGTCAGTTAATGAAACGAGTAATGAATGCTAGAGAGTAGTTGTAGAGAGAGAAAAGCGTACTATAAAGGGCAATAAATGCGGGTATTTATAGCCATAAATGTTCCGGTTGACGGTTTCAAGGGCATTTTGGTTATTTCATCTTAGAGATGGACTTTGCTGAGACGTTGACTGGGTTGTTGGGCCTCTTGACTTAGCCCACGAACTTAGGGTAGGTTGACTCAATAACAGGCCCCTAAAAACTTAAGGCGTAGACTAATATAAAGCACTTTTTTTTTATTATTAATATTTAAACTACTTTAAATAAAAAGCACTAAGAACTCACATTACACAGCAAATAATGTTAGTTATATATAAATTTAATTCAAATTATTATCACTTATATAAATAAAAAAATAAGTTTTTTGGGCCCTAAAAAATTTAGGGCCCCGGACGGTAACCCGCTTTACCCTTACTAATCGACGACCCTGTTCAATAACATGAAAATTCAACACGAACAGATTCAAGAACTGAAATTTACAAGAATCCTAAGAGCACTCACAATGATGTATAAAAAAAATTTCTTCACCAATCTCTCTTTACATTTTTCCTTTCATCCATATCATATTTTTGTGTGGGACTTTTTGTTATTCCAATGGTAAAAAAAAAAGGTTACCTCACCACCTTCTCTCCTACTTTATATTTTATCTCACTTTATTTTCTCTCTCTTCCTTATTTTCTAATTTCTTACATTTATTTTTTTATAGAGTATTTTTGAATTGTGTCAAAAAATAGGAAAATGGGTGTCTATTTATAGAGAACTTTTTTATGAATTTTAGTATATATATATATATATATATATATATATATATATATATATATATATATATATATATATATATATATATATATATATATATATATATATATATATATATATATATAATATATTATATATAGTAGTGACGCGAAAACACTTAAAGTGTAAAACCGAAAACCGTATAGAGGTATACATATTCTAGCAAACGGTACATATTATGCTATAGGTGTACATATTTTTTGAAGAAAAAGTTCATATTATTTACAAAAGCCATCCTAATATGTACCTTTTAAGCATATATGTATCTTTTAGAAATGCTCTAATTATTTACAAAACGCCACTCAAATATGTACTCCATTTGAGCTTTTATGACTCTTAAAAAATTGACCACCATTTTAATTGGTTTTCACATGATCCAAATCCTATATATATATATATATATATATATATTAAAAATTTGGAAAAATTGACATTAATAATCCAACCTTTTACTCATCCGCTGTGAATAATCCAACTTTTTGATTATTTTTTAATAATCCAACGTTTGTCCTTAGTTCGCTGTGAATAATCCAACCTTTATTTTAGTTTGCTAGCAACATACCCTATTATTACCTATTATTAGTAATAGGGTATGTTGTGGGCAAATTTATCACAAAGCTTGGATTATTAAAAAATAATCTAAAGGTGAGATTATTCATAGCGGATGAGTGAAAGGTTAGATTATTAATATCAATTTTTCCTAAAAATTTTAATAATTCACGAATTATGGTTTTAAAATAATTTTCTAAAAGATATTATGGTAGGGCCCATTGTGATGAACTCTCTAAAATTCCCACTCAACAAGGTTTTTTTACAAACATTTGAGATTTTTTCGGAAACATTTACCAATGAAATGCTTGTAACTTGAAAGATGATCCATCCTAAAAAACATCACTCAACATACTGAGTTATGGTGATCCATATTGATATCTATTGATTAGATGTTGACTTTTAGCACAAGACATCTATTTTGGGTCTAAATTCGAAAATTTGAAAAAAAATAAGACTATTTAACAAAAAAAGTCAAAAATCAAGCCTTGGGTAAACTTTAATCCTAAAATAAGTGTGCTTGCCTCCAAAGCTAGGTTTAGTATATACTCTCTGTTATTAATAGCGAACAATGTATGTGCTGAAATTTATGTCAAGGGTTTGTTCGTTGTAAGTAACAACGAACAAAGATTCTGGTAAAAAAAGTCAACATATTTGTTCGTTGATACTAACAGCAAACAAAAGCAAACCTAGTCAAAATAGCTCAAATCTTTTTTCATTGTTAGGAACACAGAACAAAGATTTGACCTGCTTTGACCAAGTCTGCTTTTGTTCGCTGTTACTAACAGCGAACACAGACTTAACAGCGAACATAAACTTGACTATTTTTGACCAGTTTTCTAAGTTTGCTGTTAATAACAGTGAATATATACCAAACCTAACTTTTAAGACAAGCACGCTTATTTTGGGATTAAAGTTTGTCGAATTGATTTTTCACTATTTTTGGTTAAATAGTCTTATTTTTTTCAAATTTTCTCTAAATTCAACATATTATTTTTCACTATCTTTTATTAATCTTTGTATTTCAAGTTAATATTTTTTGCTGATGCTTCAACAATAATATATTGATCCATTTGTTAAGAATCTTTTTTATAAAAATCAAAATAAATATTTAATATTTTTAAAAATATTTTAATCAAGAAAAAATAATTTAAACCCTACTCAAACGGGTAAAATACAATCTAACCTATAAAGATAATAAACGATCAAAAAATGACTCAATCGAAAACCCGTCAACTTCCTCCTCATTCTTACATGAATGTTACTCAACGAGCTCGCTCAGTCATCACTACTGACGCTACAACACTACTGAAATCCTCCATTTCAATTGATTCTTTTGAATTGAATCTATTACAGTGGAATAAAGAAGAATCAAGAAAGGTATTCAGTTCTCTCCAATAAATCTTTCATTTCAATTATTCATCCTTAAGTAATTAGGTATATGTTTCTTTTGTTTTATTGTTGTCTGTTCATTCAATTTTTAATGTTCTGGGCGCATAATTTGTTGTTTATAATGCTAATAATCAATATTTATGTCTTGTTTGTTCAATAATGGAATATTTGTTGTTTAAAATCAGATTCAGTTTTTTTAGATTGAACAAAGAAGAATCAAGAAAGGTTTTCAGTTCTCTTCAATTAATCTTTCATTCAAATTAGTCATCCGACACTTCTACCCTTTCTCATTCACCAGTCGCCTGAGATTTCCACCGTCACCTGGTCGTTGCTGCCGCGACCGCGTGCTTGACATTAGTTGCTTTCAATTTCTATTGATTAATCTCTCCTATCTAGTAATGTCTGAATTCTAAAACTAAAAATATCTACTAAGCCCTCAGCCCCTCACGGTTATTGCTACAGGGGATTGAAATGGATAATAAAACACTCTTCGGGCATTTTTTTTGAACTATGATTTTTGAGCTGTTAGCATATTTTATGTTTCTTCTCTGTTGCTAGGATTTTAGTAGGTATTTGGTTTATTGCTTTAGTGTTTAGGTATTAGCTGTGCTTTTCCATTAAATGCATTTTACAATTGAGTTAAGAATTAATTGAAGGCATGTAGAAAAGTACATCTAATTCTAATAGTCATCTGACTTCTGAGTATGGTAAGGAAGAGATAGGCATTAGCTAAGTGGATCATTAGGATACGTATTAGCTGTGCCCTTACATTGTGTGAATCAATATTTGTGTTGGGAACTTGTTAGTTGGCTAATTGCTTTACAATAGTTTAATCGGCTACTTGGAATCAATATTTTAATTGAATATGTGTTTGTGTTGGAATCGATATTTTGAAAGTGAATTGTTTCAAAATTTGTCACATGATGACATTATGCCGTTTTCATAATATGAAAACTCGGCGTGGACAGTGAAAGTTAAATGTAATTATATTTTTATTTAAAATATTGATGTTTTTTTCTAGATCCACCACTGTTCTTTAGTAATTTGGTATATATATCTTTTGTTTTCTTGTTGTCTGTTCTTCCAATTTTAATGTTCTGGGCGCTTAATATTTTGTTTGTAATGCTAATACTCAATAATTATGTCTTGTTTGTTCAATAATGGGATAATCGTTGTTTAAATCAGATTCAGATTTTTAGATTGAACAAAGAAATGCTATTCGATTTTTACGTACAGGGTCCATCCTGAACTAGTTGCTACCTGATTTGTTGTTGTCCCAAATGGGTTGCCATATTTTTTGGTTGGCAATTTGATGATTTGTGATTAACTATTGAGCTAGAAGTTTTTTTTTTTTTTTTTTTGAATTAAATTGTTATGTTAATTTTTGTTGTTTGAAGCTCAATGAATGGGCTTTTTAATAGGGGAAGTAAAGAAAATATTTTAACTCCTGGAACAGCTGGAAAATCCGATGAGTTTGTGAATTTGATTATGTAGGTAGGCATAGGCTATGATTCTAGTCAAATGGAAAAGTCTTAAAGTAATTAGAAGCTCATGAGATAATATCAAGGATCCCTAGTTCTTTGACCATTGAAAGGGTTGATAATGTTTTATACTGAAGGCATATGAGTTTGTTGTTATAAACATAGTGCATTAGTGAGTATGTGTGAAGATCAACATATGTTTTCTCATGTGTACAGCTTGTTTACTTCAATGCCAGGTAAAATTGTGTAACTGCCTAACTAAAAAAAGGATTTGAGTTTGAGTTTTTGTGGCTTGTAGGTTGTAGAAACTTTAGAAATTCATATCATGAACTACAAAAGGACTCACGGATCATGCAACTAACTCTATCGTTTGGTTTTAAGGCTTTGACATTGTTGTGGTCGCTCTTCACTAAACATCGACTGATAGTCGTACTTGGGAAGCTGTAATTGGTTCAATGCTAATCTTGTTATGTGATGTTTGACATTGTTATAATTTGTTAAATATTGCCAAATTTATTATGGAAGGAACGAAGGATATTCTTAGATCATCAAAAAATTTGCTAGTAGGTTTCTTTATAAGTGTTGCCTTTTGTTTTTTGTTAATCGTAGACGAATGTATAAATTAAGTGCGGTCTGCTTTTGTTATCATTTGGTGGATTGTTGTTAATTGTTGAGGGGAAATGATAGGGATGCCCAGCATTGCATCAATTAGGCTGAAAGTTGAGAACTCAAGTTGTGTCATTGATTCTAAAGCTGGACTAATTATTCAAATTTGACCTTTATTTGGAAGATATTGCTAAAGCAATGAGTGATTCTCTTGAACTGAACTTATCATTAAGATATTAACTATGCTTTGTTAATATGTAATACCCTTCTCAAACCCGTATTGTAACACTGCCATTGTTTTCGTTCAAGTACGGACCAGTTACATTTTTGATTTTTTTTATATGGTTCACTGGAATCTGTTATGACTTATTCCATTCTCATGTAGTTTATTTCACTTATTGGCTTAGGCATTCTATTATTTATGAATTTTCGAATCATCTCAGTTCTGGTGGTTATCGTCGTTATTATATTTATTCTGTTGTAGGTGCTGATCTGTTGACGTAGGGGCAGCTGCCGCTGCTAGTTATTCTTGTGTGGGAGTTACTGCTGTTGTAGCCTAGTGCTGTTGATGACTTGATGTTATGTGGAGTTGTTGTAGTGCTGCTGTAGTCACTGCATTGCTGTTGTTATATTGTGAATTCTGTGCTTGTTGCTTCTTTTATTTTTAATGTTGTTTGAAAATTGAGATGTTACAATATATAACTACAATGGAAAACATTAATCCCAATTCCCAAAGTATTAGGATCGACTATTTGAACTGACAAAAAAAAATAAGATAAATGAATTTGCGCCTTGCCTGACAAAAGCTTGTTCTCTCGCCTTATGCCTAAGGCCCTTGGTTCAAGTGGCTCTTATATTTGACACACCTTTAAACTAAGCCACACATGAAACTATTGCACTACCTCTCAGAGCCTCACCTCAAAGCATCCTCCTCCCTACCTGTCAATACTTCCTTCTCCCTCCCTCCGTAGTCTCCTCCCTCTACGGTCGCCACTCACTGGCCGACAATCTGCTGACAGCCATAGCATAGGCCCTTAGACTTTTAATTAGGTTTTTTTTTTTGGTCGGCTTGTTTTCTTTTTTTTTTTTTTCCCGAATGAAATTGTTTCCATATCTTTCAATGTGTATTTTTTTGATAGAATTGGGGGCTTAAATAGGAACCAATATCAGTTTCGTGCTGAATATCTGGTTAAATTAAATTGGGTGTCAAGTGATTCGAAATTGTGCTGTGTTGGGTAATTGAATTTTGATTTGCTTTGATTAATTAAATTGCGTTGTATTTGGTGCAAATGGTGTTCTTGTTATATGAAGTTTGACATTGTTACGCTTGTTATTAAATTGTTAATTATTGCCAAAATCATTATGGAAGGAATGAAGGATATTCTTAGATCATCAAACAAAATTTGAGAGTAGGTTTCTTTATTAATGTTCAACTATACAACAACAAAAATAATTCCAAAGCCTTAATTCTAGAAGACTGGGGTCGTCTTCATGAACCAATGCATTATTTCAATAGTGTCGTCCGTATGTATTCTTCTCCATTTATTTCGTTTTTTTACCATATCAATTTGTAAGCCTAGATCTTTCATATCTTTTTCCACTCTTGTCCTCTAAGTCATCTTCAATCTTCCTTGCCCTCTTTTAAGTCATGAGCTCCATCTTTTTATTTTCCTTGTCAGTTGTTTAGTACCCTGTCTTTGTACATGCTCAAACCATCCTAAACGATTCTCTTTTATCTTTTTCTCATTATTTGTTTAAACTCTATCCTTAAGGTATGCCCACTCATCCATCGAAACATTTGCATTTCCACTACTCCCATCTTTCTAAAATGATCCTTTCTAAAAGCCCAACATTTTGATCTATATAGTAACACCAGTCTGATGATCGTTCGATAAAACATGCCCTTTAACTTTAAGGGCACAACTTGATCACATACTATTCCAATAGCCGCTCTCCACTATTGTCACTCACACTTTATTTTATGGGTCACATTTTGTTGGATGTCCCCACTACCAAAGCTCAACTAGAAACAACCTATTTTTATCACTAACAAGAGTAAGATTGCGTACATTCGACTCGCAAACCCTACTTGGGTGGGATCCACTAATGGCATTGGGGTAATGTAATTCTGTTATCAAAGGTTAATTGTTATCTTCGTTTGCTGAATTTTTCTAATTACCAATACTGGTGCAGCATGAAGCTTTATGTCGTTTCATCACCTCTACAGTCAACGGAAGGATTTAAGCATTGATTCTTGTAATTCTTAACCAAGTAGGGTGTTTTAGAGTTGAACACAAGGAGATATCATGCATACACTTCTGTTACTGCGGCCGTTGCCTTGCTTATCTAGCAGGTATCTCCTTTATCCTCATTTAAAATTTCTAATCGCGTTTCACACTGTTTCTATGATTTTGAGGGAGCTTTTTGTTTGCTGCTGTATTTTCTGCACGGCTGTACCTAATGGTTGAATTTGAATTCTTTTCCAGTGTGAACTGGACCAACTGCAGAATTGGTACTAGCAGTTATAAATGGACAGAAATTAGAACTCACAGCATCACTCGATGGGCTCAAAGGCGCTATTTTTCTGGAAGACATATTAACTTAACGACTCCAATCATACCTCAAGCATTGTCGGCCATTCCTAATTCAGATGATGGTCCCCCAGCTTCTGTACCGATTGATGAAAGCACTAGCATAAACCATTCTCCTGCTCCAGATATGGAGACATTATTCACCAACTGGTCACCTCCCAGGTACTTATGGAGAGGACTATCAGTTTTCATTTTGGCCGGGCAAGTCATTTTACGTGCTCTCAAGGGTAAAATCCACTGGAAGAACACTCTCCAACAGCTAGAAAGAGTTGGTCCTAAATCAGTTGGGGTCTGTCTTCTTACAGCAGCTTTTGTTGGCATGGCATTCACCATCCAATTCGTCAGGGAATTTACCCGTCTAGGGCTAAATCGTTCCATTGGTGGTGTCCTAGCTCTCGCCTTCTCTCGAGAACTGAGCCCTGTAGTTACTTCAATTGTAGTGGCTGGTCGTGTTGGAAGTTCTTTTGCTGCAGAACTTGGAACCATGCAGGTATCCGAGCAGACTGATACTCTCAGAGTTCTTGGGACAAATCCTGTCGATTACCTCGTCACACCAAGGGTTATCGCTTGTTGTGTGGCTCTGCCATTTTTGACCCTGATGTGCTTCATAGCGGGGATGGCATCTAGTGCGTTTTTGGCCGATAGTGTTTATGGAGTTAGCTACAGAATGATATTGGACTCTGCTCAGAGAGCTCTTAGGTCATGGGATATAATTAGTGCGATGATAAAGTCCCAGGTTTTTGGCGGAATAATTGCAATCATAAGCTGTGCTTGGGGAGTAACCACCATCGGTGGTGCTAAAGGTGTCGGGGAGTCTACTACTTCAGCTGTTGTTTTATCTCTGGTTGGCATCTTTATCGCGGATTTTGTTCTTTCTTATTTTTTCTTTCAAGGGGCAGGAGATTCACTTAAAAACTGTGTATGAACAACCATCAACCGTTTCTTTTCTTTGGAGTTTTCATCTTACCTATTGATTCTTTGTGTAATTACATTTACTGATTAAATATGGGGCACATTTACACACTTTCTGTGCATTCTTTATTTTTAAGTTCTGAGAGATGTTGTTGGCTTTCAACATTTGCCCAATAAGAATTCACATAAACTTAATAATTGATCACATATTGCTGGTTGGGATGTGCCAGGGTCAGGTGTGGCTCGAGTTTATCTTTCACAAATTCTTGTGAGAGACGGTCTAAACCATTTCTAATTAGGCAGGCCAATTATATATTTTTTAAAATATTGCAAATAAGCATTAAAAATGATGTAAGTAGACATTTAAAATATTAAAAGTAGACATTAAGGATACGATAAGTAAGCATTAAGGATACCGTGAGTAGGTGTTAAGAATACGCTAAGTAGGCATTAATCTTTAATGGACTGGGCATGAATTACATCTCTCAAAAAGTCAGTCTCTCAAGAGACTAGCTGAATCTTTTTTGACCCAGATTCGTACTCGAACTTAAATTTATAAGGTTTGAAAATTTTAGACCTAGATTTTGCCTACTGGGTCTGAATAATTAGAAATTTTGACCAATTCAGAGAGGAATCTAACAAGATCTTGAATCAATGACCAAATGTATATTTTTATAATCTAATTAAGGATTATAAATTCTAGAGATACCTATTCTATATTCTACACATTCCTACCCAAAAATTCTTTTCTTTGTTTAAACACCATTTGTAATGTCTACCCAAATAAAGAAAGTATGCCCCCTTTTGACAAAAAATCTCAAGGGTTTAAAGTAATTCAACAAACATGCAATGTTCCCATTATAAAGATAGGAGATGATAATAATTAAGAACAATGAAATACAGGAAAAGCTATAGCAGATTGTGGAAACAAAGAGCTTTTATCCCTTTCATTTCACTGTTTTCTCAAATAAAATTGTTTGAGAGCAACTGTCATAAAGTGAATGTTATATAATTTCACAACCAATCTTTGAGAAAAAGACATTAATATTTTTATTACTTAATTAAACAATTAGAAAACACATTAATATTTCTAATCTAATTATTTTTTGTATTACATATCTACTGTTTCTGTTTAGAAATTGTCAAATTTGTAAAGGGGATGTTAGGAAGGAAGTACCTTGATTTGTAGGAAGTGAGATGACCTGACCGCCGCAAGTGGTGGACCTGCAACCACAAAGAAAGACTAAATCGAGGGCTAATGTCTCGGAAAAGCCATCCGATGCCTAAGTCAGATCAAGGAGGAAGTAATATGAATATGTGTATTTCGGGAGTAAGATTGCGTAACCTGATTTTTGTGGTATAGTGTCATATTTATGAGGGAAGTCCCTTGGGAAGTTGTAACTGTTGGGTGGTTACTCCCCTAAAGTTAACTTCTGGAAACTGCTATGGAGGAAGTGACATAGTGACTGCACTTTTTCGGGGTAATGGCAGTTATGTGTGGAAGTGTCTTCTGAAGGGAAGAAACTGCTTAACTGCTGCTCAGTCATTCTACTAGGGTGACAGCTTGATAAGGTGGATGTTGACTCGCATACTTGACCTTTGACCCATTAACCAGGGGTATTTTGGTATTTCAAATAAAAAGGGACTTATGATCCGTAACACCTACAATTAGACAAACATCTTCTTAATTAATATTATTAAAAAATATTCTAACCAATAAATTCAATTGAGTGATAGTTGGATCATAAATATTAAAAAATATTTAATTAAATTTAATGAAAAAATATAAAAATTACAATTATTAAAAAATGTTTAAATAAAATTAAAGTGAAACATATAGGATTATAACAATATAAAAATATTTAAAAATAATAAAATATTAAAATAAGAATAAATAATACTACCTCCTATTCAGCGGGAGAATAAATTTTTTTGGGAAATTCCACGTAGTGACCCTGACATTTTGGGTTTTCCACGTGGTAACCAAAACTTTTAAATAATCGGCGCGGTAACCCTGAGGTTTACGTAATTGTCCCACCGTGACCTTTTGCACATAAAAACGTTAGCAAACGTTAATTTCGAAGCTTTAAGACTGCTGTACGTCTATTTATGCGACTTACCATTTAAAATGCCATTAATTTCAATCTTTTTTCCCAAAACATAAACCTCAATTCTACCCTCTTTCATCCAAATCATACCTCAAATCCAAAGATGGTAGAGTTAAGGTTTATATTTGGGGAGAAAATGTTGAAACTGATAGCATTTGAAATGGTGAGTTGCATAAATAGGCGTACAACAATCTTAAAATTTCGAAATTAACGTTTGCTAACGCTTTGCTTACATTCTATGTGCAAAAACGTCATGGCGAAACAATTTAGTAAACCTCAGAATTACCGAGTGAATTTTTAAAAAGTTTTAATTACCACACGTGGTATTCCACGTTAAATCTCCCAAATTTTTTTTATAAACTTTTCCCTCCCATTATGATTATACTTGTCGCTGAAACTCTGAAATGAGAACCATCCTCCCTAATTCTCAATACTTCCTTCTCCCTTTCTCTGTAGTCTCCTCCTCTCCGGTCGGCACTCGCAGGCCGTCCATCTGCTGACAGCAATACCATAGGCCCTTGGAATTTCAATTAGGTATTCTTTTAGTCTGCTTGTTTTCTTTTTTTCTAATGAATTTGTTTCCATTTCTTTCAATTTGTTTTTTTTTTGATAGAATTGGGGGCTTAAATAAGAACCAATATCATTTTTGTGCAAGAATATATGGTTGAATTAAATTGGGTGTCAAGTGATTCGAAATTTGTTGTGTTGGGTTATTTGAAATTTGATTTGCTTTGATTAATTGAAATTACTGGGTAAATGAATTTTGTTTTGATTTGATTAAATTGTCATTAGTAAATGGGCTGAAGTTTTTGTTTGCAACTATTCTTAAGACATCTCTTTTGTTTCTCATTTCCTGGTGAAAATTGTTTCACATTGAATATGGAGTATAAAATTTTCGACCCTGAAGAGTACTGAAGAGACTGTAGACTCTCGACATTTCACCCCTACCTGGAGGCGTCCCTCTGTATTCTCTTCTACCCTTCCCAATTTTTTCATCAACTCTCAATTGCTAATTTTCAAGGCGGAATCAAGTGTAGAATCTTGTAATGTAAGTATGCTACTCTCTTGTTGATTTTTTCGAATTATTATTTATTTTTTCATGAGATTTAAGGCTGTGTTGTTTGGTTTGTTTTGTACTTTTGTTTTACTTGATTTTTCGATTTTCAGTAGATGAATTGTGTAGTGTTCTTGATTTTTCTTGATTATTCGATTTTCAGTTGATGAATCTTGTAGTTTTTTTCCTTGTTTTCGAATTTCAGTAGATGAATCCTGTAGTTTATTCCTTGTTTTCGAATTTCAGTTGATGAATCCCGCGTTTCCAATTTCTCAGTCTGTAGTTCTTTTTTTCGAATGACTGTTTGGGATGACTATGGGTTTTTGGATCTGTGTAAATTTCAGTTGATGAATCCCACAAACAGTTTCATCCCAAACAGAATTTGTGGTCTATTGGACTGTATAAATTAATTTGGCGTTTAAAAAGAAAAAACCATATACCAAAGAACAATGGGTCCGGTCTGGTGTTATAAATAGATTGGTTAGGTCTGGTTTGAAAATTTTTCATATTGGAATTTTTTCTTTGGTATGATTTTTGTGACAAACCAGACCGGACCTTGTGACCCCCAAAGTAAATTGTAGCTATAAGTTTACATAGCGCTGACTCATACAGTTGACTTATTAGCTAAAAAGAAAATCATTTTCACCACTTGAATCAAATAAGTCAACATCTAATTGTCAAACGTCCTGTATATGTGTAAAATTTCTGAAAGAGTAGAGGTAATGATAATTTGGTGAGAAAGAGGAGTTTTATCCCTTTCCTACCCCCCTTCTACAATTCTACTTTATATCTTCTTGAACACATTTTTTAGTTCTATTGAATGGTCCATTGTCATTTTTAGGTGCATTACTTGTTTAACACTATTAAATTGTTTGCCTTGGTTTTATTTCACCATAAGGAAAACAATTTAAAGTTAATGAACAAAGATCAAATATTTACATATTTAATCTTATATTAATAATATCTAATGATTTTATGTTATTCTAATAATATCTCAATGATTGTATGTTATTCTAATAAACACTGCATTTTCTACTCGACTATGGTGTTATTACCAGAAAATCAAATCACTGCTATCTCAATGATACTCCAAGTTTCTCCTTCAAACTTTTCTCTGTTTTGTAGTCATCAATCTGATAGCTTTTCACCAGGTTTTTCTTCTTCCTTTCTATCATTGACTTATACTCTGTTTTTTAATAGCTACAATTTCCCAAAAAGCTCGGAGAAGTGTAGCTATTAAAAAAACAAAAGTAGTATAATAACATGTAGAAGCATGCTAAGTTTTTCATTATTATGCTCTTGTTCTCGTTTCATGTTAAAGCTTTGGTGCATTTACATTGAAAATTAAGTTAGGACAATCATGCGTTAGCTTAATGGTTGAGAGTTTTTTCATTCACCTTTCTAACGAGGTTTGATTCCTAGCCTACTACCGATCAAAAAATTACACATTAATCAATATTATTAATACTAACCTTCAAAAAAAATATTATTGATACTGATTTAATTTTGGAAAAATTACCTAGAATAATCCAATCTATTCATGATTTTTCTACAATAATCCCGTCTATTGATTAACCATGTATAATCCCAACTTTGAGGGGTATTTTCCTAGAGTAAACCCGGTGACCAGATGACTTGCTATAGCAAGTTTTATTTAATAAAAAAAAGAGGATAAATTAAAATAAAATGTCGTAAAAAATGTTCATAGAAAATTTATGATTTGTTTTATTATTTAAAATTTTTTACATGAATTTTAAAAAATCTTCTCTAATTTTAAATTAATATTCAATTTATTTTTTGAGTGAATTACCTACTATAGCAGGTCATCGGGTTACTCAGGTTTACTCTAGGGAAATACCCCTTAAAGTTAGGATTATTCCTGGTTAATCAATAGTTGGGATTATTGTAGGAAAATCATAAAAAGTTGGATTATTCTTGGTAATTTTTCCTTTAATTTTTAATATTGTTCGAATTGAAATACAAATTAAGTATGTATTTCCAATTTCTCTTTATATGTGCAATCTTAGCAATTTTCTATGCTTCTATGTTTCTATGTGATCATTAGCGGTTCTGTATGCGAAATACAAATATAGAATGTGTATGAAGTTGTACATCCATGAGAATGCCTTTTGCCTCACTTAGAAATCAAGTACCACATTCCTTAAGTAAACGTTATGAATTCGCTTCTCAGCTAGCCCTTCCCTTTCATCAATCTTTCAGACTGCAATAATAAAAAAGATAAAAACTATAATAATGTATAAAAGTCCAAAGTTTGCTATATTTTTATTGTTATTCGTCTGCTTAACTACGACATTACTTTTTTCTAAATATCTCTACTTTTTTAAAAAAAAATTCTATCACACATGGGATCTTTATTACACATGTCTTAACTACGATATTTTTATTGAAATATCTCCACTCAATCTTAAGTTTTTGTCTTATTCTTTAACAACTAAACTAGTTTTCATTTCTTATAACTTTTTTGTTGTTGTAAGAAAGTCAATTAATGCTATAACTTTTTTTTTATGGAGCATGGAAATGCATAATTGTTATTTACCATTCAAGTAATTGTTTCTTTCTTATCCAAAAAAAAGAAGTAATTGTTTCTTTTTTACATATATTGGCCTTGATAGCCAGCTTATTTTGTTTGTTCATTCATTTTTGCTTTTTATTAGCTTTCTTTTTTTGACAAAATTATTTTCTTCTTGTGATCTTTTTATAATGATATTAGATAATGGCCTGTGGGATTAAACTAGCAGTCATGATTAGGAATCATTGTTGATACGTTACTTTAATTACGATTATTATTTTAACTTTTGTTATAAAATAATTTTTGATATGTATTTTAATAAAATATTTCAATCAAATTGTGTTTAATTGTTTGTTTTTATTTTATTTTGTAATAATTAATATTTTAGTGAGCTGGCTTGAGTAGTAAATCATTGTGAAAGTATACTGATTGTAAATTTTGTATTTGTTACTTTATAGTCGCATGGATAAAGTTGAAATGTCAAGTACAATCGTTTTATTTGCCCCATCTCACTTTACAATTTGGGTTCGTTCCTTTACTCCACAAGATTTAGTAAATTTAGAGTATTAATGATTTGATGAATTGATGCTTTTTTCTTCTTAGCTCATTTGGTAGCTACCTTATGATATTAAATGGTGAAAATAGTATTCCTAATAGAATGTAATGTTAGTAGAAAATTTGCTTGACATGATTAATAATTATGCTTGTCAGTTGCCACCTTATCCTACACTAAAACTTTTATTTCCTTCACAAAATCAATCCGTATCCATTAACACTTGGAATTGTGGTATTAGGCACTAATAGCAATAACATAAGTATCCTTGTGAATACCATAATTAATCAAAGAAACTAATACTCTCTCCGTTCTTTTTTGTTTTTCCCATTTACTTTTTGCACAGTTTTCAAAGCAACTTTCGAGCCTAAATATCTCTAAATACGTATTATAAAAAATTATAAAAAATATATGATAAAAAAGTATACATTAAGACGAATCTAAGGAGATCTCATATGGATATATTTTATCATCTATAAATGTCTTAAAATTCTTAATCAAATTTCTCTCTCCAAAAATGGAATATTCTAAACGGGAAGAACAAAAAAGAACGGAGGGAATACTTGAACTTTATATGATGACATTTAATTTTCCGAATACCATTTAATGGCTTCCAACTATGCAATATTTCAGGATAAATTTGTCCCAAATGAAAGAAACTTCATGTATCATGGTTTTTCACTAAAAAAACATAAAGAATTGTGATTTGTATGAGCATGTGACTAGAATGAAATGAATGTAAATTTAGATGACTATTGGAATTGATTTTCTTAGTTGCAGAAAAGTATAAGATAGAATAGAATAAAACATATATTTGTTAACGATAATTTCCCATTTGTTTCAATTCATATTATCGACCCTATATTCTTGGGATTAGGCTTTGGTGTTGTGTTGTTGCATCAATGTTTTACAAATGTATCTAAGCAAAAATTTGGCACTTCCTTTCTATGACTTTGTTCTTGTTTTCAGGATTCAACTTATGTTCACAGCAAACTTTTTTAGGAACTAGCTGCTTTTCAACCAAAGCATCAGCTGAAAGCATCCAGGTCTAATATTCTAGTATTAGAACTTATTATGCATATTTTTTTTAGAATACAAATGTACAATGACTTATGGAATATATGTAAAACTCGATGATCAGAGATTCGAGGATGCCAAAGAAAAGATCAGGAAGATGTTTAGCAAAGTTGAACTTTCAGTGTCAGCTTATGACACAGCATGGGTAGCAATGGCTTCTTCTCCTGCTGCTCCGACTGCTCCTTGTTTTCCAGGGACCGTAAACTGGATATTAGAAAACCAATTGAAAGACGGCTCGTGGGGTTTCCATGATCATTGCGATACTTCTCTTGTTAAAGACGCTCTTTCCTCGACCTTAGCTTGTGTTCTTGCACTGAAAACATGGTCTATTGGTGAAGAACAGATGAGGAAGGGTAAAACTCTTGAGCACTCGTGATAGAACTGCTTAATATGAACTTACTGATGGTTTTTCATATTTGACAGGGCTTGACTTCATTGTGTCGAATTTTGCTTCAGCAATGGATGAAGACCAGCATTCTCCAATTGGGTTTGATGTCATTTTTCCTAGCATGATTGAAAAAGCTCTTGATATGAATGTAAATCTTCATTTGGCTCCCACAGATATTGATATTGTGCTCCAAATGAAGGATCAAGAGCTCAAAAGGTATGGAATTTGCTTATAATCTCGTTTTCTCATGTCATAACTATGAAACAACCACTTTGTTATTACTAACAAGGGTAGAAAATTGCATACATCCGAACCCCAAACCCCGCCTAGATGGGAACCACTAAATGACATTGAGCCATTGATTGAGGCAATGGCCTCGTTCTCTTATCAAGCAACCTAGATCAAGTGAGTAGTTTTTATGAGCCTTCCTGAACTTTCAGTGTCTTGTTTTTCTGAACTTTTGACTTAGGATTGTGTTGTTTACAGCTCTGATTTTCATAGTTGTGATCTTTAACTTTCGAGATTCTTAATCCTCTATGTTTCGTGGTTGATATAGATTTGATCATGCTAATGTCATTAAGCGGCTCTCAATTGAATAGGGGTTGATGGGTCGTATGTACACAACCTTACTCTTATTAGTGATAGCAGAAGGTTGTTTCAGAATTGACCATTGGAGGGTCAGATGCACTTGTTCTCCATGTTCAGTGGTTCAAGTAGCATTTTTTGTTTCTTTGTTAGCATTCATGGGAAGAACTTGATAGCAAGGAATTACTATTTGGCATACATTTCAGAAGCAATGACCAAATCAGAAGATTGGAGAATGATAATGAAATATCAAAGGAAGAATGGTTCACTGTTCAATTCACCTTCTACAACAGCAGCTGCTTTTTCCGAGCTCCACGATACACAGTGTTACAGTTACCTGTCTTCAATCTTGCAGAAATATGGAAATGCAGGTTAATTTAACTGTGTTTCTGTTAATTTAACCATAACTCTTATGTGTTGAACTTACGATTAAAACTCTTGTTTGGTTCTATAGTTCCAACCATATGCCCAGTCGAAGCATATTTCAGGCTATATTTGGTTGACACCCTACAAAAACTGGGAATTCATGGGTACTTTAAGGAAGAGATTAGTTCTGTACTAAATGAAACTTTCAGGTAAAATGACGTTTGATGATTTTTTTCTTATGTTTGTGATGATTCTTGTTTATATTTTCTATTTTAATTTACCATCATCGATGATGTTAATGTTAAAGAGCAGACAGTGGAAAGAAGGCGATGATGAAATATTCTCCGATGTTGTTACCACCATGATGGCATTTCGGCTGCTGCGAGAGCATGGTTACGATGTCTCTTCTGGTTTGCTGCTGCACTTTTCTAGCTAGTTGGATAACTAAACAAAATGTCCAAAAATAATAAGCATAATATAGTTCGACAAAACTACACTATTTATATTTCGCTGCATGTTTGTCGTCACACTATATCCTTGAGTGAATGTGTTTTTTAATGCATGTATAGAACGGTTGGCTGAATATCACGACAAAGGGTTCTTGTTCAGCAAATTTGGAGGACACTTTGAAGACACAAAAGCTGCTTTGGAGTACTTTAAAGCATCGCAGCTTAGAGTATATGACCATGAATTTTATTTAGAGGAGCAAACATTAATTTCAAGGAACTTTCTTGAAAGAAAATTTTCAGAACATCCAGCAATGGCAGACAGGCTCAGCAAAAATCTACTCCAAGAGGTAATTTTTACATGATTCTCACATAGAACATTGAAAACCACCTTTAAAGGTTCAACCTTTCTGTTTCAGGTAGTTGACGCCCTAAAGAATCCCGTCTATAGCCGTTTAGAGCGATTAGAAAGCAGAAAATTCATCGAACGCTGTAACTTGGCCGAATTTAGAGTTCTCAAATCTTCTTTAAGGTATCCCCCGAAAATTTACTCGTTTTGCTCGCAGATTATCTGACTATGGTACTTTTAGTTACTATTTGTGAATGTTATTAATTCACATAGTTTCTCAGCTGTACCAATTTCTGCTACAAAGTTCTCCTAGAACTAGCAAAGAATGATTTCCGATATTGTCAATCAATACATATGCAGGAATTCAAACAGCTTCAAAGGTATAAACTGGAAACTTCATTTTTCGAGTATCTACTATAGTTTAGCTTTCATACTTATGTTTCTTCGTTGAACTAACTGAACTTGTGACGCACATACAAGTAGATGGCTTGCGGAGAGTAAACTAGACCAGCTAACATTTTCTAGGCAGAAACTCAGTTACTGCTACTTCTCTGCTGCAGCAAGCCTTTCATCCCCCAAACTATCTGATGCCCGCATCTCATGGGCTAAGAACAGCGTTCTCACTACCGTGATTGATGACTTTTTTGATGTTGGCAGCTCCAAAGAGGAGCAACTAAATCTCATACAGTTGGTCGAAGCGTAAGCATCTGCTTCCCTCACTTTCCTCGCCCCTCATCCCTCACCCAGACAACATTAATCTCTTGCATTAAAAACGAATGAAATTGGCAGATGGGATTCAAATAAAAGGCTTCAAGCTAGTTCAGAGAAAGTTCATATTATATTTTCAGCTCTCGAGAACACAATTTGTGAAATTGGAAATAAAGCATACACATGGCAAGATCATAGCGTCACGAAACACATAGTCGAGATTGTAAGATTTCTTTATCGATATAATTTTTGCATACCATGAATACTAGACGTGTCTGCAGCAGATTTACAATAACTTATTGCAAGACCAAGATGAATTTTCAAATCTTATTGGGCGAGTTTTTTCTGTTTTAGAGGGTCAGAGGCTAAATGATTATTTCCACACAATAAGTTTTTGTAAATCTGTTTTACTCAAGAACCTACAAGTTTTGCATTCATTTTAGAGACATCTAGTTGCTTGAAAATTTTCTTCTTTATACTTATTCTTGAATATTAGACCCATGAACGTAATTTTGACTTGCTTCTCGGGATTGGTGGTTTGACAGTGGCTAAGTCTATTAAAGTCAATGTGGAAAGAAGCAGAGATGCAAAGGAACATGTCGGTACCTTCAATGGTAGAATACATGGAAAATGGCTACATATCTTTTGCCTTGGGACCAATAGTTCTTCCAGCACTGTATTTTATTGGTCCCAAACTGTCTGAAGAGATTATTAGAAGTGAAGAATACCATGATCTATTCAAGCTGATGAGTACTTGCGGACGCCTCCTCAACGACTTTCAAGGTTTTCATGTAAGTCGCAAGTTCAGGTTACAACTAATTTACTAAACATTGAAACTGCTCGGGATGTTTTTCTCGTATGATTTTACTGATTTTTACTAAAAAGATATATTCTTATCGAATATTAGTTGTGCAAAATTTCTACCTTATTTTTACTGGGAATATTTTTTAAATGTTTACTTCCATTATAAGATTGACACCGTGGCTGTTGCCTCAGAGGGAAGCAGAGCATGGAAAGCTGAACGCTGTGTCTCTGCTCATGCTTCAAGAGAATGGAAACGTCAGCAAAGAAGATGCGATACGAGAAATCAAACGGACGGTCGATAGCAAAAGAAGAGAGCTCCTAAAAATGGTATTGCAACCAGGCAATAGAGGTGTAGTTCCAGAAGAGTGCAGAGAGGTGTTCTGGAAAATGAGCAAGGTATTGCACCTATTTTACTTGAAGGAAGACGGGTTTACTTCTGAAGAGATGGCGGGTGATGTGAAGGCAATTCTCCATGACCCATTGAAATAACTTAATGCCGTGTTTGGTAGATGGTGGCGTAGTGGCTAATTTTACCGACTGTTTTTATTGACTGATTTGCATTATAAACTTATTATAATAGTATCTTTTGAAAATATTCGGTAAAACTGTTGAGAGCTAAAAGTTAATATGTATAAATTGAAAATTACAGGTACCAAATATATTGACATTAATTAACTATTTGCAACAATAAAATCGTTTTGGCCCAAATCAATGTTTATCAAATACTCGGAGAATAAAAGTTTTAAGATCTCATCCAGAAATTCTTTTATCTAATAGAAACTTCTTTCCATTAGCTCCTTTTCATTAGCTTATTCAATAGCAATACTTCCTCTAATTTAGAGTTATATCTCATTTCCCTTTTAGATACTATTCATATTTTTCTAGATGTGTATTTAACTATTAATCTAAAATTTTAAATATAATCAAATGGGATCTTATTAATCTCAATGTGAATGTTAATACTAACTTTTCATAATTTTTAATTATGCAGACAGCACAATTAGAGATATTAGAGATTAAGTAATGCACACAAACATGCAAAAAATAAACATTCTACCTCTGAATTTGAATCAAACCACCAACATAAGTTTTAAGTAAAATAAAAAATCTACCCCTTTTATTCCACACAAGGGATAAAAATGGCATACATTTTGACATAAATCAAGGCACGGCTCTACGCCTCTGCCTACTGCTCCCTTGGATCCTGTAAGCATTAAAATGCCTTCTTCTCATAAGATACCAAACCATGCACACCACCTTCTACTTGTGCTGCACCAGTTCGAGCCTACAAAGGGGACATTATTCATATATCAACACCAAACAGATTCTACTGAATATAAGATAAAACTAAAACCAATTGTTCTTTTTGAAAATGTGCAGAAACATATAATGTTAATAATTCAATCTTAGATTAAAGATTCGCAAACATGGTGATTAGCTAGAGCCATGGGAAGGAGTGAATAGGTTATTCATCTCAAGTTAAACAACTCGTCTTATATGAGACCGTCTCACTATGAGACGGGCTTATACAATCAGCCTTATAAGTTATAAAATTTAAGGCTGACAATCTACATTGAGTCATTCCAATAAAGATGTCTCACCGTCAAACCATTTCATTTGAGAACTAGTGTTAAAGCTATTAAAACTATTAACATTGGATCTGGGTCCAATGATCATAGCTTTGTATCCACAACCCCCCTTCTAGTTATCGAGTTAATTGGGGAGGGGAGGATGTCAGCACGAGCAGCAAACACCACGTAATCGTAAAAAACAGAACAGCAATAATGCGTACCTCTAATCTTAATACTTCTGATCTCAATAAATCATGCGCTGACTCAACTGAAGAGGCACCAAGATCTTGGAACCCTTGTTTAACTGCATGCATTGTGTAAGGCACAAACTTTAAAACTGACCCCTTATCTGCAACAGCTCCAACAACACCTTGTGCAATTTTAAGTTTAGACTTGTCCCCGAGATACCGTTGATCACTTCCTTTCGTCATTGCTTCCAAAGAACCCATGCCTCGATACTTCTTAACACGACGACCATCCTACAACAAAAATCTCAAATAAATCGAAAACTAGATTCTCGAGTATAGCTATAAGATAAGCTACAATCTAACTGTTGAATATGTGGAACAAATCAAGGAAGATGCAGGACGTACCTGAACAACATAACCGCCAGGAGCTTCAGTACTACCAGCCAGAAAGCTACCCATCATCACAGTAGATGCCCCCAAAACCAAGGCCTTAACAATGTGTCCAGAGTTTGATATACCTCCATCAGCAATGATGGGAACACCACTTTGTGAGGCAATAGACGCAACTTTGTATACAGCAGTAGCCTAAGCATCCAAGAATAATTAGTCGACGAAATAGAAATCAACAAAGAATTTGAATGCTCCTGATCATAGTTTTCCTATGAGCGGGATAGACTGGGTATGATTATGATGATGATGAAAGAACTTGAATGCTAGAGGGAAACACCCCTCAAAGTCGGTATTAATTATGGTTAACCAATAGTTGATATATAGTAGGAAAAAAGTTATAAGTTTATATTACTCACGGTAATTTTTCCAAATAGTAATTATAAAGTGCTATGAAATTTTTTTTGCGTTTAAATTTAAAAATTAGTTTTTTAGGGTTGGCAAAAAATAACTTTTTAAGTCATAGTTGTGAAAATTTGGCTCAAATTAGAAAAGTGCCAAAATTATTGTAGATTACAACTCGAAAATATAGACTAAAAGCCAAAAATCCACCAAAGTTATAAAAAGGTAAGGTCTTGATAGGGTCAGGTGCAGTTGAGTTTCTAAGTCGGGTCAAAATTTAACAAGTCTAAAACTGAGCTAAAGCCTCTATATGTGGCTAGGTGTGTTCATAATCGAGTATCTAAATGCTCGATTTTATCGTTTTTCATTTTCAATTTTCAATTGTTTTGAAAACTAAATCTCAAAAATAGGAAACAAGAAAAAAATGGTTTAATTTTCAAAATCATCAAGTTCTAAATAAATTTGATTATTTTTCCATTCATTATAGGACATATATCACATGAATTTGAAAGTCAAAAAAATCAAGAAATATAAAACCACAATAATACCAAGCAGGCCCTTATTTAAGGACCCATGTCCCAACTCAGATTATTTGGGTTCTCGAATAGTTCAGGTTGGGACAAAGGGAACCCAATTGACCCAAAATAATGTAGAAAAGGTGGGTAATGGAAAAAAAGGAAGGAGAAATCACAAGACTATAAGGATTTCTCAGGCCTTGAAGAACCCAGAAATCATGTGCAGTAGCAAGAATATTCATCCAAATCCTCTTCCAAAATATCACTCAAAAAACTTTATGCAAGCAATAGAAAAACGAAAGGTGAAATGTGGTGATTTTTTAAACCACTATTGTGGTTGCTCGGCAAAGCAGACTTGAGCCTTTTTATTCTAGTACACATATTATTATCACGGGTCAATGGTTACGTGCCAATTAGCCAAATTCAGCCTATGACCCGACCCGATAAAGCTGGGTCGGCTTTTTTGAACACCCCTATATGCGGCAGTATAATGAAGGAAGTTTTTGATGTTGTGTTACATTCTCGTGGCTTCCAAAAATATGCAGCAGTCACAACTCACAAAGATACAATCAAAATCATACTCATAAATTATAATCCTCATCAATCAATAAAAAAACTGCAGTTCCATATAAGGAATCAAGAGTATTCATTTCACATCATCTAAGTACCTCAAAATGCTAAAACATATCCTCGTACATATAATACAATTCAAATGAATCAAGTATAGACAGAAAGAAAGAACTGAAGAGCTACCTGTCCTCTGCCCACGGCACACACCTCCTGAGTGGTACAGATCGACCCAGATCCCATACCAACTCGAAGTCCATCAACTCCCGCTTGAATCAAGTTCTGAGCTTGATATTTTGTCACTACGTTCCCTCCAATGACATCCAAACTCGGGTAAGTCTTCTTAATATACTTGATCATATCAATTTGATAAATAGAGTTTCCTTGAGAACTATCCAAAACCACTACATCAGCCCCACCCTTAACTAAATACTCCAACCTCTCTTTATCCGATTCTCTAGTCCCTATTGCAGCACCCACCAAAAAGTCCCCGTTAGACGTTAATGACGGCAAACCCCTCTTGGGAAAATCCTGAATTCTCTCTATATCCTGCAATGTCACCAAATCTACGACTTCTCCGTCACTCTGTCTCACAGTCGGAACCAATTGAACGCCTTTCTGCCCCAAAAACCCCGCAATTTGATCCAAATCATAACTATTGGGCACTGAAACATCCAATTTGGACATGTATTCACAAACCCTAATCTCCTTTTTCATTAACTTCTCCCAATCAGATTTCAACACATATCCTAACACTCTAGACTTCCTAGTACCTGTCTCAGTAATTAAAATCACACTCGATGAACCAAAATCAGACTCCGAATCAATCACATCCACAGGGGACTTAATCTCGAAATCTGAAACAAAAGGGATGCGACGGGATTTGGCTGATTGAAGGATAGAAAATTGCTCTTGAGGGGTGTTATTAGAGTGTAAAATCCCAACCCCACCGAGGGAAGCCATGGCTACAGCCATGTAAGACTCAGTAACAGTATCCATTGGTGAAGATACACAGGGTATTGAAAGAGATATGTTTTTTGTGAGCTTGGTTTGAAGTTGAACTGCATCAGTTGGAAAATCTATGTAATGAGGAAGAAAGATAACATCATCATAAGTATATGAATAGCCTTGATTGAAAAGTCTCTCTGCTGCAAACCCATCTTCAAATGCCATGGCTGCAATTTTAGGGTTTAGGGTTTAAGGGTTAGTTAAAGAACTAGATAAGGGAAAAGCACAAATCTTTTTATTCCAAATGCATAATTATCTCGTACATTTATACTTAAAAACCCAGAAAATGAAGAACAGATAAATGAAGCTAGGAGTATATTCCTATCAAGTACCCAGAAAAAAATTGATAAACACTCTTTTTTGGTTTAAACAATTTTAATAAAAAAAACCCTAGTAAATTGATATATGTGTAATTGAAAAACAATAAAATCTGATAAACTATAAAATAAATAATGAAGCACCCATTTAACAGTATTCAATTTGATAGAGATAGCGTTAAACGATAGAAAGGATGATGATGAATAATAGTAGAACCATTAGAAGGAAAGGAAATTAAAAATTAAAATGAAATAAGAGAACTTTACCAAATACTCAAAAAGTGCAAGATATTAGAGAATTAAACAGGCAATCCCAGAAAATGAGTCTGAAAGAGAAGAGTTTGAGTTGTGTATTTAAAAAGTGCGGCGAAGTGAGAGAGTTGCCCTCAAGGCTCAAATACTCGTGCAAAATGCCTTTCTTTATGTTTTATTATGTTTTGTTTATAGTGCGTCTTTTGCTTATTAAAAATATTATTAAAAAAAATATTAATAAAAATCTCTAATTTAAAAATGAGACGGTCTTATAGTGAGATCATTTTTATTGGGCTGATCTGATATATACTTTATGTCTTCAAGTGATCGCTTATAGCGTTAAAAACTTAAAATGATCACTTACAATCATAAAATATTCAATTTTTGTTGTTTTAGAGTGATTATTGATAACCTTAAAACGATCACTTATAATCTTAAAGTAATTCAAGTAATGAACTAATTATATGGGTCCGTCTCACCGTGAAACGGTTTCATATAATTCGAGGTCAATAAAAATTGAATTTCACTTGTATAGGAGGTAGTTTTTAAAGATCAAATAGCCGTCCTACAAAATGGGGACATATAAGGATGGTTTACTAATTGTCTAATTCTTAAATAATCGTTATTTACCTATATTAAACTTCATAAATTATTTATATAAGACGTTTTCAGTGAAAGACGCTTCATACTTAGTTAAATAGCGCCTCTAATATATATTATGAGAACATGTGTTTCTCATTTGAAGTCGTCTCCACTGAGATAGGTCTCTCACAAGAGTTGCTCATTAACCTTTGCACGATCTACTGAAAATAAACTCACATATGGATTATTTTTAAATAAAGTCATCTATCCAGTATAATTGCTGAAAATAATTTCAATTATTGTTTATTTCTAATTGATTGACTTACAAAAAAACCTTTGAAGATGGTTAAATAATATATGTGGATTTATTTTTAGTAAATATACTTAATAGTCCCTCATATTCATCCAAACTGTCTCATTTTCTTATTGGGTCAAAGCACCCTAAAATGTGTCATTTCCTTATTCATCCAAAGTGTCTCATCTCCCTATTAATCTCAACTTTTTTACACCTTTACATTTACTAACGACACTTTGCACCTATAAAAATTTTAAAACTCTACATTTTTCTCTTACACATGTGGTCCCATTTAACCACCTAAAAAATGATGAAAAGTCAGATGAGACACTTAACAAGATTAGGAGAAAGTAGGTGAGTTTAGAGATGGCAGTAAGTCGGATCTAGATCGGGTCTAGGTGGATTGGAATCCAGATCCTTTTTCAAGGGCAAGACCCAGATCCGGATCCGCGAGTCTCATTTTCATGACCCAGATCCGAACCCATAGACCCGACAGATTCAGTATCAGATCCAGGTCCAAAACGGGTCTAACTTATTTTGACATGTTTGATGAATTTTAGATCGCATTGAGATTGCGATAGAGATCTATTCATTAATTAATGATAATAATATATTTCGTATAACACACAATCTCCTTCAAAATAGCATCGTACAATTAAAATTGTATTGAAGAAACCTACGAACAAATTAAAATTATTTTTTACATAATCAAGCTTTGCTACAAAACATATCTTACTCAAGTACACCAACAGATCATTCAATCCTCAATCGTCAAACTAACAATGACATAACTAATAAACTAATATTCTTACTATTAAATCTCAAAAACAAGTTTACAAACAATAATAATTCCATGTATTAAATCCCATAAACAAATTCTCCTGAAAACCAAATGCAAAACACATAAAGCAAATATACAACTACATAGCAATCTCTTAAATCGAATAACAAAATATTATGTTAAAGTACCAAATTAGGGTTTATTTTTATTATAATCGAATAACAATCTGATCAAAAACAAAGCATAAGTTCGTACCTAAAGTCGAGTAAGCTGATTGCCGGTGGTGCACTGGTGGCGCATGAAGAGAGTGGGGGAATGGGGAGGGTGCGCCGCTGGGAGGAGAGGGGGAATGGGGAGGGTGGGTCGTACGCCGCAGGAGTCGAGTGGGGAAATGGGGAATTAGCTACTAGCTAGGGTTTGAACTTGAACTTTTTGAGTTATTAGTGTTACTGTATTAGACGAAATTTGCTTTGGGGTATTTGGGTTTCTAAGTAAATGGGGAATTAGTGCCCCCCCTTCTCATATATGCATTCATTCATCGGAGAAGTGTGGAAAATCTTTCCTCGAACTCATTGTATTACCTTCATGAAGGTTAGACTATCTTAATTCTTTCAGTTCTTCACATTTTTACTAAATTTTGCTCAATTTGGGATAATGGCTTCATCTGTTTAATATTTATGTGGGATTTTGTGTACATAATTTGAGTTGTTGGTTCAAAGTTATCAATTTTTACGCTGGTTGTTGGAGCATATTTATTTATGAAACATCACAGGGAATCAGGGATCAGCTTTTCACTCTACTACTCAATTTTGATTTATTGTTTTGGGGAAACAAAATCATTTCAAAGCTTTGTGTGTGATGTCTATGCAGTATGATTGATGAACTTTACACTGATTTTTGGTAAACATGTAATCTGCTTCTGAAACCTGGATAAAAATTGGTGGAACCCTACAGTTTGTAGTTTAAAAAAGAATAATTTGAGAATTACAGACTTAAAAAATTTAGCGCGAATTACAACGTCAATGTTTAGTTTTTGCGAATTATAACCACCGAAGTATCAAAGTTTAGAAGTTCAGGCCAAAAACACAAAAATGACCACTTAACCAGAAATTGTGACCACCAAAATGGTCGGAATTTTGTATTTTAGTCTGAATCTACAAACTTTGATACTTTGGTGACTGTAATTCGCATAAAATAAACATTAAGACTGTAATTCGCAAAAGTACCAAACTTTAAGGCTAATTCGCAAATTATTCTAAAACATATAAACTTTTATGAATATGCAATAAGTTCTTTGAGCATAAATGTATTGAATATTTAGGAAGATCTTGATTTGCATAAAATTGTCTTTTGATACAAATTACAAATGCAGCCTAGAAGAAAGAAGGAAGGAATTATACATGACTGATGTACTTCAGTAACCAAACTCCCATCTTTCAATATGAAAGAAATTTTGCATGGCCTATTTTGTCACAAGCATATCATGTTTTACCATCCCTCTAACCAACCATGTACCTAAGTAGAAAAGGAGGATGAAAATAAATGGTGAGGCCCCAATATATAAAACATGAGCCTTTTGGGCAGGTCAAAAATGCATATTATTTGGCCTAAAGGATGGACAAGAAGCTTCAAAACAAAGGTAAGGTTTGCGTCACAGGGGCCTCTGGGTTTGTAGCGTCTTGGCTCGTCAAGCGTCTTCTTTCTTCCGGCTATTTTGTCGTTGGAACAGTAAGGGATCCAGGTTTGTACATATATCCATATTGCTGTTGGTGAACCTCGGATATTGATTAACTGATAGCTTCAACTTTATTGGCAAGCCCACAAATACAATCGTTTGGCTGAATATAATTGAAATTGATGCTACGAAAACAAAAATAATTTTCAATGGTAATTTGATTTGATGATTTTGTCTTTTCCTTTATGGACAATGGTAATTCTACTCACTCTTACGAAGTGTAAGAACGAGAAAAATTGTTAATTTTTTGCCAAATTAGTATTAGAATTGAGATGGTTTGCAAGTATCAAGGACCTAATGTAGCTTATACAGTCTGTAGGATAACTTGATTTTGTACTTTCCGATCAATGACTTATACTTTTATATAGGAGATGCCAAAAAATTGGAGCATTTGTGGGGGCTTGAAGGGGCGAAAGAGAGGCTGAAATTAGTTAAGGCCGATTTGATGGAAGAGGGAAGCTTTGATGAAGCAATCATGGGCTGCGAGGGTGTTTTTCACACAGCTTCCCCCGTAGTAGGAATTTCGTCAAATCCAAAGGTCAGGATTCTACTGCGTTGTTCTTCCATTAATTATGTGCGGTAGTACTTTGAATTGACAAGTATCTGGTCTGATAAATATTGTAAATGATTGATGTATTCAAATACTCAATTTAACACGAAGGGAGTGTACTATTTAGTATTAGGTGTGCTAACAATTTAAATTAGAATGTATGTCAAGCGAAGTACTTATGTTGGACCCTTGAACTTTTTACATGGTTACAACACTTCATTACTGATTAGCCCAAATCATGTAATTGTATGTAAACAGCTGAGCTGACAATAGAACACAACTACTGACGTACCTGAGTATGTAGCAAATATCTCTAAGAAAGCAATTTCTCTACGCTTCATTTATTGAATATGAAATTTTGTAAACTATCAGATCGAGATATTGGAACCCGCAGTAAAAGGAACTTTGAATGTGCTGGAGTCATGCAAGAAGAATCCATCACTAAGACGTGTGGTTTTAACCTCATCTTCTTCGACTGTTAGAATAAGAATGGATATTGACCTGGATGTCCCTCTTGATGAATCCGTTTGGAGCTCCACAGAAGTTTGTGAACATTTCCAGGTACTTATTAGAGTATATAACATATCCCGAAGCCTCAACCATCAGCTTAAGCTTTTCGTTGAGTTGGTTCCTTGACATGGTATCAGAACCAACGTGACAAGTGGTCACGGGTTTGAATCTCAACCACCCCTCATTTAAAGTGGAATATTCTGCACCTATGCGCATCGACACTTCTAGCCCAAAATGGGCTCTCGTGTGAGGGGGTGTGTTAGAGTATATAACATATTCTGGGGCCTCAACCATCAGCTTAAACTTTTGGTTGAGTTGGTTCCTTGGCGGTATTTGTAATCTTATTTAAGTATCTCACAAGTAAAGTCTCATTTTATTTTAGGGGACATTTGATGATATTGTTCTCTATGAAGTAGCTATTAAATTTCTCATCCTAACATGTTAGTTATGACTTTTGGCTTTGCAAATTCTTTGATTACTGACTTCTATTTTTACAATCTGCCATATATCTAGGTATGGTATGCACTGTCCAAAATTCAGGCAGAGAAAGCAGCATGGGAGTTCTGCAAGGAGAACAATATTGATTTAGTGACTATACTTCCTGCATTCGTAATTGGACCAAGTCTCCCTCCTAACCTTTGCTCTACAGCCTCTGATGTGCTTGGCTTGTTTAAAGGTATCTGTTGGAAGATTTTTCTATAGTTAAAATTAAATGAGTGTTTTGGATTGACGTAATTTCGTTTATATAAATGACAGGTGAAACAAGCAAATTCGAGTTTCACGGAAGAATGGGATATATTCACATTGATGACATAGCTCTATGCCACATTTTGGTTTATGAACACAAAGATGCTCATGGTCGCTATCTATGTAGCTCTACTGTGATGGAACATTATGAACTAGCGTCCTTTTTGGCATCTCGATATCCATCTTATCCAATTCCAAGAAGGTACTCTATTACTTTCCTCTTTAGCTGTTTAAATGCCAATTAGAAGGCAAGCTCATATTCTTACCAAATTGAGGGACTTACTAGAACTTCATACCCTATTAGCAAAGGGATACTAGTGTGGTATAATTTCTCAGAAACTTGTGCTCCCTTCTTTCAATATGATATGTCACCTGTAGAAAGTAGTTTAGACTTGTTTGACAGCATGAGGTAGCAAATTGTGATGCCCGGGTGCATTAGGTACATATATAGTAACCTATCACTCCCATGTCACTACGTAGCCTGCCACATTGGGTTGGATTCGTGTTCGGGTCATATATAAATAATTTAAAACCCCGTTGATCCAAACCTAACCCATTTAGAACCTAATTAGAGCTTGCCTTTGAGTTTTACATGTTTATTTCAGGTTTAAAATTTTGACTTTAATCTAACCCATTTAGTAAACAGATCAGACGAGTTGACTTATGTACCTAGTTGGGTTAAAAGATTCAACTTAAATTCACTCATTTCGGGTTAGGTTTAGGTTAGGTTAGCAGTAAGCCTATCATACACTATACACTTCCTACTTTGGGTAGAGTTTGGAGGGTCGGATGCACGCACCCTTACCCTTATTTGTGATAGCAAAGAGATTGTTTCCATGACCTTTTGTAATAAACATCATCTACAATTTCACATAAATGAGTATTCCCCATGTAGTAACCTATAGAACGAAGCAATACTACCCAATGTTTCTCATGCCAGAAAATGGATTGTGTTTGTATTTTACAGTTTTACAAAGCTGGACAGACCGTCCTACACCTACAACACTTCCAAGATTGAGAGTTTAGGATTCAAGTTCAAGACGATGGAAGAGATGTTTGATGATTGTTTGAACTCACTTATAATGCAGGGCCATCTCTAATCGCCTCGAATATTCGTTGTGACTTTTATATTTCCCTTTGTTTTCTTTGGTAAAATATATACTGTGGACTTTAGAATTGCGATCATAGTACTTAAATAATGTTCTGGTTCATGGTATCCAAGAATTAGTATGAACTTTTGCCACATTAAACCAAGTTATAACTCACACTAAATATCAATGACTTTTTATAGGAAACATGCTCTAAATTCAAACTCTAGCACATATGGGTAGTGTATTGCTCTTGTGTGCTAAATTTATCAATAAGACTTTAGAGTTGAAACAAGGAATGAATTGCCCGGATTTTTTTGGGTTTAGACCGGACCGGAAACCCGGAATGGTGAATAAGACCCCGGGGACTGGACCGGATGCAACCGGTCCAGTCCGGTCTCATTTTGCACACCCCTAGTTGAAAGTGTAAGCTATTTTTAGAGGTGTTCATTCAAGTAATCGGGTGGAGTTCGGATTCGATTTTTCGAGTCGACACAAAATCGAGTCTTGTGCCACATTGGTTTTCATATAATTGTAAATCCAATTTTAAATTGGGTTATATCAGGTTTGGTTACAAGGTAAGTTGAATATAGAATTATTAGGTTTGTTTTGGACAAGTCTAGTTATTTTTGTTGGTTTTTAAACTAGTTGAATGAACCAACTATTTAAGGAAATATTTGGTAAAATTAGTTATTACTTAAATAAGCCAATAGAAAGTCAACCAATGTAGTTTTCCATTTTCGCAGGAAAGTTATTACGAAATAATTTTGTTAGTTTAGTGACCAACTAACAAGTCAACAAAAAAAGCCAAATTCCAAAATCAGACTCCAATCCTATCCAAAAGGGAGTCATTTGGCATTGAGATAATATTGTGTTGTTGTAGATGTGAACCTAGTTCTCTATGATCATTTTAGTATAACTTTAAGTTCACTGACAAAAAAAAAAAGTTTTCGCGCCTCAGTTTGGCAACAAAAATAGTGAAAATAGCGACAAAGGGCTTGTTTTGTTGCCAAAATTGTTGTTCTAAATTTTAAAACGGTTTAATTTTTAGTAATTGGGCGGGAAACTATTATGCGACAAAATAGCCTATAAAACTCTTTGTCGCCAATCCCCAAACTATTATGCTACAAAGAGTTTTGTAGCCAAACTTTTATGCTACAAAATTGTGACAAAACTTTTTTTGTCACATAACCTTATTCATTTTATTTACTCTCTATACGTTCTTTTCCCATCTTCTTTCATCCTCTTCCAACTTTTTTTGGCCGGCTGTTTTACATTTTTTCCGGCCATTTCTTTGTGGCTATTGTTTGAGCATTTCACTTGTGGATCTTTAAACTTTTGATTTAAAGGTAATTTCGATTATTTTTGTTTATTTTCATTCAATTTTTCCCTTTATTTTTTATTTTTCGAACATGAAACTAATTTAAATTTTAGAGAATTTAGAGTTTTTTTGGGTGTTTTAAAATTGTAGGATTTTTTATGGGTTTTTAGATGATTTTGAATATTATGATTTTTAAGGCTGGTTTAATGGATTTATGGGATATTATTGATTTTCTTAGCTTTGTTATTTTTCTGATTTTTGGCTTTTTTCGAAAAGTTAGAGAATTTAGAAAATTTGGGTTTTTAGTCTTGCTTTTTCTGATTTATGGAGATCTTTCTGCTTTTTAAAATTTTTTCGAAAATTTAGAGACTTTCTTAGCTTTTAAAAATTTTTCTGCTTTTTCGAAAATTTAGAGATTTATGATTTTTGGCTACAGATCATATTTTTTCGGATAAATAGGCGACAAAAAAGCCATTATGCGGCAAGATTTTAGGCGACAAAGGTTTAGGTCACCTATTTTGTCGCCTAAGGGCTTATGTGACAAAATAGGCTACTAAAACCTTTTGTCACCTATTTAATATGTATTTGTTGTGACCTACATTGGACGAAGTATGTTATTGGTACATGTATAGGTCTGTTTTACTCGACCTGGTCTTGGACCTGATCCGGATGGGTGCCCCATTTGGTGTAATTAGGGAACACGAAAAGAAAGATGAGAACCCTACAAGTATCAATGTGAAAGATGTAAAGAAGACATTTTAGACAAGAAGATACATTGCATTAATGATTAGTTATCAGAATTAATAACTTGTGGTTGTAGCTTCCCCCCCAAAGGGTAATGCTATTCCCATGCATGTGGGAGAAGACCCATTCTTATTTCTAATTTCTAGCTTTACCATGTGATATGTGCTTCATTTTATTTATATTCTTCCAATTTAACAATCAATCAATCAATGTAACTTCACAATTGATAACATTTGAGGCATAAGACAAATAACTAAACTTCTAAATTGCAAACATACAATTTTTGGCGTATTGCCCTACCTTCATTTTTTATACTTCTTCCCTTCTCTTTTACGATGGTTATTAATATTAAATGGTGGTATGGGTATAATTTATTCATTTGTATATTATGTTATTCCTTTTGTATAATGGTGATGAAACTTTGATTCTATAAAAGTATATGTTTACAATTTACCAATATCAACACATCTCCAAATGGTTTGTCATAAATTCTGTGAATTAAAGATTCAAGTTTTTTTTGTTTTTGAAGTAAATGAGACGATTAAAGTATAACAAGCATAAACATTAGTGAAAGAGGAGGACTTGGACCCTCAAAGGTGGAACTATGGAGGAAGAAGAGAAAGAAAAATAGAGTATA
Source organism: Amaranthus cruentus (assembly GCA_019425755.1). Classification (NCBI taxonomy): domain Eukaryota; kingdom Viridiplantae; phylum Streptophyta; class Magnoliopsida; order Caryophyllales; family Amaranthaceae; genus Amaranthus; species Amaranthus cruentus. Next base: position 25,186,571 of record CM033450.1, on the reverse strand, counting down.
AATCAAGAGAACCAAGCAAAACAACAATGAACAATGTGTTTATGAGGTATCAAAGGATACCTCCCCCTCAAATAAAGTATCTTATCATTAATATAATCACAATTACACTACTGACTCAACTTACACACTTGAGAACAACCTCTCAAGTTAGTGAATCCATTCAACAATGGAGTTCACCCCTAAACTAACACAAAGAAGGAGAATACTCTTAGGGTGTGTTTGGATTGAAGGAAATGGAGAGAAAGGAAGGGGAGAGATTTGGAGGGAGGAGGTATCCCTTGTTTGGATAGCAAATTGGGAGGGAAGGGATTTGGAGGGGAGTGATTTGGAAAGAAAAGTTGGACAAGTTTTATTAAGAAGACAATCTCTCCTAAAGAGGAAGATTTGGAAGGAAAACACTTTCCTTTCTTTTCCCTCCCCTTCCCTTCTAAACAAACAATATACAATTTCCCTCCTTATCCCTCCCTTTCTTTTCCCTTCCTTTCCTTCCCCTTCCCTTCCTTTCTTTTCTCTCCTAATTTGCTATCCAAACATAGTGTTATGGTTTACAAACCCCAGCTTTCTCTCTTGTGTAGTCTCTCAACACTTTTAATGGTGCTTTAAGAACCCCTTATATAGTCCCACAACATAATAAGAAGCCCTAAGACCAAAACACTAAAAGCCCACAAAAAGGAACACGTGAAACAGAAACTTCTGTTTCTTCGCTGGCAGAAGTGCTCGACCGAGCGTGTATTGCTCGACCAGGTCGAGCCAAGTCCTCTGACCCTACTGGTAAGTTGTTGCCTTGTTGCTCGACCCTTCACTCGACCATACACTCCAAGCTCGACCACTCGAGCGAGATCACAGTGGCTTCTGCCTTGCTACTGCATTAGTGCTCGACTAAGTGAGCACCTCAATTTGGTGCTTATGATTGCTTCACTCTTGCAACACCAACCCTCGTTCTTCGTCGCAATGGCACTCCGAAGACCCGTCACGTGGTGGAGATTTGGGTCTTGCTCTAAAAATTAGACTTGCTAAAAAATTCCTATTAAGGGGTCGCTTGGATTGCGAGTAAATATTTAATGTAGTAAAAAAAGTCAAACTAACGTAACAAAGGTAATTAGATATGCAAATGAAGTTATTGAAATAATTGTGATAGAGGTAGAATAGGAGTAGATTAAAAATGATGAATAGAAAAAGAGTTTGATTTCACTAATTTGGAGGTAAAGAATTCCCCCACCTCCCCCTAGGGTAAATTTATATCCCAAAATAAGGGAACTTATTGCTATTTTCTCTATTTTTTCATTACCTTCTAATTCATTCTTCCATTTCTCCAACAATTAAATTCCTTTAATCACCTACCTAACTAACCTTAAATTCCTACTTTGACTTTTATTACCCCTTAAATATTTACCCTCAATCCAAGCGACCCCTAATACTACACTAATTTTCTTTATCATTTCTACCATTTAATACATACTATCAAACGCACCATAAGAATGTGTTTGTTATAAGTGAATGGAATGGATTTGCTTTAAATTGAATTAAACAGATTGAGTAAAAAAGGTGAAAGCAAATGTCTTAAGTTAAATTAAGTCGAGAATAATTTGAGACATTTATACTTTAAAGATAAAAATATTTTTTATTCAAAAAAATGATTTTTCTTGATCATCTCATGTAATTGTGTTTATTTTTGTGACGTGGAAGTACTCTATTAATTATCTCTTTGTCTTGATGAAATTGCAACGTATTTCTTAAAACGAATAAATATACTAAGTGATTGGTAGATGTGGGCAATTTTGTTTTGTTACAGCAGGGAATTTTTTAGCCTCATATCTCAATTGTTGGTGTTAATGTGCTAGTGTGCTTCCTTGGAGCCACATATATCCTTTAGCAATTTAGTTATCTTCTATCTCCTTTTCCCCGTCCTTTGCTATGAAAACGAAATTACAGATATAATTACATGGTCCATTTTCCCATTCTTTATTACTTGGATTTATCACTAGATGGAGTATTTCTTTTGTCCTTTTTCTTTGTATTTATCATTATAATCATACAATCATGTAATAAGAAATAATATAGTCTACTAGTATATCCTGATACCCATGTAATGTACGAAATTGTTAGTATAAAGATATAATGAAACTCATGCAATTTTTAAAGTTCTTATTTACTGTTTTCAATGTTGATGCTTTTTTGCTGGAATAAACACATTTTGTAAAAAATACTATCATAATATATAATTTAGGAAATTCTTTTCCAATCAAAAATACTTTTAGATCGGCATATTATTTGCAAAACATGTGAAATAAGTACATATAATAATGCTAGTGATGATATCATACTAATTAGAATTACTTAATTTAAAAGATTTTAAATTATGAATCATGTCAAGTATTAAGTCAAAAATTATTTTTTATTTGCAATTGAACTTCAACATGACCATCCCCTTCTATTATTCTCATTCACATATTATTATATTAAAAAATATTATATTAAAAGTTTTTTATATTTATTTTAAAAAA
>CM033450.1:24434067-24581567 GCA_019425755.1 Amaranthus cruentus | reverse complement strand
AATACTTCTGAATTGGTTATCACATAATAAAAACAAACATGATATTGGATATGATTGTTGCACTAATAGTTGTAGTATAGTAGTAGTAGGTTATTTTGGTAGGAAAACTTTCATAATTAATAAGTTTTCAATACTCTTATTTCAAATTTGAAATTAAGATTGTTCATGTTCATCAAATTGAGTAGATCATTACAATAACACCAAGTGTGGTGTAATCTGCATATGAACTTAGATCTGAACTTGGATTGTAGGGCTAGCGAGCTTTAACACATCTTTGTCATTTTATTAAGAAGCAAGTAGGCCACATGTTACAATTATTTTAAACATGGTTAAGGCATTCTTACGATTATTTAAGTTTTACAATCTTAGTTTAAAGCGGTGGCTAGAAACACTTTTAAACGACGAACAATAAAATTATAAGAAGCTAAACATTATGAATTAAAATAAATTTTAAAGTCTTTTAATGGTAGGATTAGCTTAACAACGATATTTAGCCTACTCCCACATATAGTGAATCTTATATGTGTGTGGCATCATGTTGGATAGACCATAATTGATTTATTCAAAAACGAATAATTGGTTTTGAATTAATGTTTGAAAAACACAATGGTAACATAAAAAGGATTAATAGAAATATTAGATATATGATTTTCTCTCATTCTAAAATAATGTCTTGACAAATATTAATTGCATGAAACTTTTAGATGACGAACTAACTTTTAGTTTGACCCTAGGGGGTCAATTATTACATATAAGATGTGCTCTTGTGATCTACTTATATTGTCAAGAAGATATTGAAAAGTTTTCTAGTTCAAAAGATTCCATTAGAAGTATAGTTAATTGGGTTAGAACATATAAAGAATAGGTACAATCGATTATCAAACAAAAATGTGAAAACCCAAAACCAAATTATTCCCAACTTGATCTTCGGACGAGTCAAATCTAATGCAAATCAAAAACTTAATTAATCAATCATTTCCCACAATGCTCAAATTTTTTCTATCACCAGTGGTGGACATATAACGAGGCTTGGGAATGCCCATGCCCCATCATAAATAATAAAATGTTAATGTTGAGAATTTCTATAGTTAAAAAAATGTTAACTATTAAGTAAAAATATTATGACCCTTTTAATTTTTATTTTCTGTTATCTAAATAATATGATTAATGTTGAGAATTCGTATAGTTAAAATTCCAAATGGTGACGAGAATGTGAAAACGATGATGCATTAGAGATCGAACGTTGTGTTACAACCTCTAATATCACCAAGATCGAAAGTGTGAAGTCTTGTATGAAACAAATTACGCAATCAAATGAAATCAATATTTGTAGAAATTAATTAATAATGCAATAAAATGACATAAAGATGAGGTTCACCCAATTAAGGCTACGTCCTCCGGTGTGTAGTATCTATTATATTATCACAAATGAGAATTACAATTAGAGAAGAGATAATAGACTAGTGTTTGGCTTGGGTATTTTGTGGATGTGTTTAAATAATCACTCTTACTCACTATTTATAATGCTAGATACACTAGGAGTTACACATGATTCAATATAGGTAGTAAATTGCATAATAAACAACATTAAGAGAATTAATCAGCTGGTATTCAATGAGTTGTAGCTTCCCCAAGCATTTGATCCGTCGAAAAACAGCATCCTATGCTGTCCGAGGGTCCGCTCGACCAGATCGAGCGAGCAGGTGGGTCGAGCGGAGAAATAGAAGCTACAGGATGCACTCTGACTTGTTGCTCGACCAAACAGAACAGTTTGCTCGGGTCGAGTGGCCGGTCGAGCGACCATCAAATCCTCAACTTGCATAGTAGAGAATCTTGTATTAAACCATTACACTTCTTCATTAAGTCCCATTAATCTATGTTTTAACCATCACATTCAACACCAAATTAAGTTACCAACTTAAATCACCAATTAGCAACCTCATAGGATTCCATCCTAAGAGTCACTCATGAATGCACCTTTTAATTTATGCACTCAAGTCACACTTAATTATAACAGAATGTCATCACTTGGCCACCACCTGTCCGTCTCTGTTGAAGTGCCCATGTGTTACCCACATGTGAGTTGTCCCACATCGAAGAAAGAGAAATATATGCATTACTTTATATACTCAAGGAATAACTCCTACTATTACCAATTGGTTTTAGTAGTGAACCTTTATTTGGATTTATGAGTGGACTATTTCTTCTCCTTCTTGTTTGGGTTGCCCAGGCCCATTTTCTAAATTCTATCAGTCTCTCATAACGATAAAAAGGACACCATCGCCTTTGTACCGTCACCATTTTGCATTTATTTGTAGTCTTCCAATCTAACCTAAAATACCACCTATCCAAACCTCAATCAAACCAAATTACAATCGATGTCTACACAATAGAATAACTAGTAAGTAGTGGAAGAAGGAATCATAATTCACAATACCGGGGACAAAAGGTATCAGAAACACATAATGAGCCAAAAGACAAGCTTAATTGTTGGATATTGCTTGAGCACGTTATCAACCAATTACTTGGAAAATGATAGGACTTTACCCTTATTTTCAACAAATATATTTATTGTACTTTAGAATCATACCTTACAGAAAAAAGACAAATGGGGGGTGAAGCTCATCCTTCCTTCAACTACATAATCATTTCTTCACTCATCATCAATTTAGTCTCATGTCTTCTTGTTCTAGAGGCCAAGTGGGAAACAAAATTTAGGACGACCGGAAAAATATGAAGCAATATAAAAATTGTTGGATATTTAGAGTATAATGAGTAGAGTTTTTTGCCAGCTACTGTCTTAGAGTTTAAGCTTTTTACAAACAACTACCTCGAATTTCTTTTGTAAACAACAACCTTCCTTTTTAAGAGCACGATAATGATAAAACTACTTTGCTAGATTCAGGTGAGATGATCTGCTAAATAATCATTAACTTAGGTAGGGACCTTTGACTTTCAATAAAATTCATTAATTTAACTTAATTTACCTAATTACCCCAATTAAATCTCTCTTTCCAAGCTCTCTCTACCCTCACCACCATTACCTCACCCAACCTAATTTACCTAAATGATCGGATTGGTGTGGGACTTTCATAAAGCACAATAAATATTGGTTCATTGCTACTCAGTTTTTTAAATATATTACCTCGTGGCTAAATAATAAAATTAATACGAATAAAATATCAAAATATAATGAGCAGAATTTCTTGGAAGAGGATGCGTGTAGCATGCACCCCACCATCTACTAAGTTAATACTTCTCATAATAAACTTTTTTGTAGATCTCCATGAAAAAGTCTTTCAAACCCTTAGAACCATCAAACCATGATAATAATGAGTACAATGAACAAATAACTTCATGTAACATATATAAGATTGAAAACTTGATAGTTGTTTCTTAGAAACAAAAAAACATTAAAAATTATTAGAGAACTTAATTGAAATTATTGGAATTATATTGAACAAATAAACTTATAAGGTAAAGGCAAAGGACACTCTCAGTATCCCACACAAGGTAGGGTCCGATGGGATTTTCCTGAAAGATGATGCAGACAAACCATATTTGTTCCCTGCAATATTCTTGTCCTATTTGTTTTTTTACCCTTATCAATGCACTATTTAAGTTATAAATATCTCAAATTGTACCTAATTAAAATTATAAAAATTAATATTAATTAAATTTACATTAACATGAATCAAACAAAAAATTCCACTCTGACTGTATTTTAAATCATAGATTGAGAATAAAATTGAAAAATGTATATAAAACATATAGAACAATAATAGTGATTGAAGGGTATTAGCATTTGCTTGAATATCTTTCTAGTGTGTTTGGAAGCAAGGCATGGGTGGGTTTCCGAACGTATAACTGTATAAGATGCCGAATCGATGACTGTACATGACCTTTGAAAATTAAAATAAGGGGTTTTAAATATTAGTTTACATTACTTATGCTTTAGTTTACATTAAAAAAATGGTTAAGTTTAAGAAACTTCTACACAAATAACCACAAAAATCAATGCACAACATCAACTATTGTAAATTGAGTGGGAAGCAGCAACAACAGCAGCACCAATTCCTGATGCATCTTTGAATTGTTTAAGTACAACCAACTTCGATACTTGTTCATCAAGCAACTCATCGGCTAGCGTCTTTTGTAAGCACGCTTTGAACTCGTCGTACTTCTCAAACAATGAACCGTCAACCGCAACAACAGTCTCGCCTTTGTTTGCAGTGTCTTTTCCTAGCCTCTTCAGGATTGCTAGTATAGCTGCAGCAGCAAGTCGAGCACCTCGTGTTGACACGATTTCACAAATCTTGACTACAAGCTTCCTCTTCTCCAAGGACACATTGGTTATCTGAATACAAGAAAAATTGATAATCACATTACATATTCAACTTCTGTTTTTATTTACTTACATCTTTCAGCGATCATAAATGTCCAAAATCAGTGTCTGCAGATTCTGCTAAGAATCTGTATCACTTGAATTCTATCAAAGTGTGTTGAGCTTGAGCAGATAACAAATGAGCGGTGCTATACATATGCTTTCTTGTATGGTTTCGATCAAAACTCCGTTCGATTTCACACTAACAATGTTATTTGATAAGAGTTTTTTTGATATTGAAGCATCTAGGGTGATATGCATTTCACAAATTCTTAAATGAGACGGTTTCACGGTGAGACCATTTCTATTGGGCTGACTTAAATGTAATCTTAAAGTGATTACTTACAATCTTAATGATCAGTTAGAGACGGTCTCATTTCATGGTGAGACGGTCTCATACAAGACTTGCTCATACCATTTAGATGTATGAGTTTTGAAACAATATTTTAGTAAAACTAAAGTTCCATATGGATTCAGAACCGTACAAATCCTTTTTGCTTTACCAAAAACTTCTCAAATAACAAGTGCAGAGAAAATCCTCTACCTATAGATTAGCCAAACTAGCAGAGTGAATTCACCAAAATAATTCTAGAATTCCCAATAAGCTCAAATAAGACTTTCAGGTGAAAAAACATGAAGCCTTAATCGTTATTAGCGAAGTATGATTGTTTTTATAATCTGATGGTTATGGTTTAGTTCATTACGGGTAAGAAAAACGAAAGACTAGCATTTACAGTAAATAGAGTTTAGCACACGCGCAGGCACGAAAAGTGCGAGGAAACAGAAGAAGTTTAAAAAGATATGCATAATAGGATAAGAAAGCATACCTCTAGAATGTCCTCTAGATATTTCTTTACAACACTTAAGTCCGTGGACTTGTCACTATGCATTGCTGAAACAATATCCGTCCTGAATATCACATGACAAACATGCTTATCGACAAATTCTCGTGCTGTAAAAATTGATTACAAATTTTGCACTTACCCTAATATATAATGCTGTTTAAGTTTCAGAGGAATTATGTCACCAAAAAACAGAGCATCTTGGGCTAATTGTAGCAAAATTCTTCGCACAATTTCTCCCAAATATCTTCCGGATAACATCTTCTCCAAAATCTGAAAGATTAGATTGAGTTGTAAGTTTCAAGAGATACAAAAATAGTCGTTTCTTCATGTAAAATGTGAATACGACGGTAACCTGCTTGTGTTGGTTCGGAGTATCTTTGTCTAGTGCAATATCATATTCCGTCAATGGAAGAAGCGGAGAATAAAAGTTTCCCCATTCGGTGTTGATTACCTATAGTTCGACAATGAAACCTTTTGAATTACTGAAGTTCCGAAATCAATATTTCTTAAATTCAGGAAAAGTATGCAACTTCATATACCATATGTCTTGATTCTGGTGGGGGACCATACGGCTTCTTTATGTTGTCAGATTGTTCTACATAAGCGGCATTCAATCCGGTACCCAAAATGACAGCCGCAACAACATTTTTGTCGTAAAACAGACCTCCGGCCAATGTGCCAACAGTATCATTGAGCTAGTCGCCATGTAAACGTCAGTAACTATGGAAGTTCAGAAACAGAAATGACAGAAAATGTTGACAACTTCACTTGAAGAACTGGTCGTTTGACTTACCAAAGCAGTCACGTTAACATCAATAGCTCGTTTCTCTAAAGCCTTTGTTAACTCTTTTACAATGTCTTCGCCAATCTGATAAGATTTAAACGATCAAATGTTAGAATAATTGTTCATCAATTTAGCAGTACTGGATGAATATTAAGCAGTATGTTAAAATATTTCCCTTCATTTTTTAGGAGCAATCTTCTGTATCCCATTAGAAGTTGACATTTGCAAGCTTATACGTGAACTAGAAAGTTTTACAAGATTGCATTACAAATGAAAAGAAAAGGTCATAAATGTGCATGTTCTATTCCACAAGCACTTCACTCCCTGTTGTACTTTTGATCAGTGATGGCCACGGACCGGGTTGGGCCAGTTCTGGTTCTTAAAAATTGGAACCTGATTTGGACCGTTGGGTTTCGGTTTTGCTTATGGTTTCAGGCGGTTCCTGATAGTTCCTTTACAGTTTAGGAAGAATTTACAAATATTGTACCTTTCAAACCACTCCAAGGTGGGAGTCACTTAGTTGCGTTGGGATGATGAGATGTTATTGGGTCTAAACAGTGTCCAATATCAAAAGTGTAGAATCAAGGACAAGAGACACATCCATCGTTTGACAATAGGTAGTTTGAGAAATTATACCCACAGAAAAGCACATCCTAAAATGAATTGCATGCATTATTATCATTACCAAACCCAGATCCAAAAAAAATTTACAAAAGCCCAAACCCAAGATGTGTTATGTACCCTATCACAACCCTCACACGAGAGCATTTTGGGCTAGAAGTGTAGATACATCACAGACATCCCCATACCTGACGCTAAATAATACCACTTGAAATGAGGGTGTGTGTCACTTTGGCTTATGATACCATGTCAAAGAAACAACTTAACCAAATGTTTAAGCTTATGGTGGTAGCCACAAGATGTATTACATACTCTATCAAACAGTACATAAATAGAAGTATAAGAGACTTACAGCATCTTTTACATTAAAGTCTTTAGTCCAATTAAGGAGAGTCCCAGAATTGATCCTTGTTTGGTGCACTGGAAATGAAAAAGTAAAGCCAAGCTCCCTCTTCTTACCAGGAGGAATCTCATATAAATTATCTTCGTTTTCAAAAACATGTGAAACTTTTTCCGCTATATAATCAAACAGTTCCTGAAAACAGCTTATTTTAGATATAAATCCAACATTTATTTCAAAGCAAAAAAGAGAGACAGAGTTTACTTACATGTAATTTCCCAACCTTAATTGAAGCAGGAACCTTATAGGATTCAGACTTAAGGTTAATAGTCCTATCTCCTTGCAACGCAACCCGCATTACACGTAGGTTTGTCCCTCCCAAATCTAATGCATAAAAGCATCCCTCTTCATGACTGAAAGGCAGCAACCAGAAAAATACTATTCAGTTTTGTTAGAATTGGTGGTGAGGAGCAAAAGCCACAAGGAAACGGAAGATCGAGGCGATTTGTACAGTACTGACTAACGAACTAGACTACTATTGCATGTAATAAGATGAAAATGCAATAAATAAGGCAAACAATAACACCAGATTTTCAAGTGGTTCACCAGCTTGTCTATATCCTCCCTTAGGGGCGGGCTAGTGCTTTGTATCACGGTGTTTAGAGGATAGCGTTTGAAGTTCACTAATGAAGGTATTACCATGGAGTTGCAATTGAGTATGAAAAAGAATAGAGAGGGAGCTAAGATTACCCAAGCAAGCTAAGCTAATGGGCACAAAAGTATGGTTTTTCGCTCAAGTTTAGTGCTCTCACATAGGGATGGCAATGGGTCGAACTCGGCTCGGATTATACATACTCCAACTTTGTTCCGGACAATAGTCGGACTTTTTTTTCAGTCCACCTCCACTCGGAGTCGGATTATGCATACTCCAAGTTTGCCCCGACTTGGACTCTCGGATCTCCAACGGAGTAGGATTATTATCAAACAGTATCGTTGTAATATTGTACTAATGATTTTAAAGCATAAGCATACAAAATTAACAAAATATATTTTTCATATACAATTTAACAAATAAATATGTACTTTAATTTGAATTCAAATTTAACAACAGAAATAATCATACTACTAAAATTTAACAAAATTTTCTCGTATTTTGATTTGGCGTATTTTATTCCTCTTGATTTCATTTGTTTTATCTTGATTCATTAATCTAAATAAATATAACAAGTACTTTTTCAAAATCGAAAATTACAATTAGTATAAGAGAGAGCTTGAATTAGTTACATCTAGAGTTTTAAGGAAACAAAATATTAGTGTAAAAGTCAAATTCAAAGTCGGATGTCCTTCAGGGTCAGAGTCGGGTCGGAGTCTCGGATTTTTAATAAGGTCCATCTCCGGTCCGTTTTTAACTCGGACTCGGATCGTAAAGTCGGAGTCGGAGTCGGATGACTTTTTCCTCAGACTCGAATCGGATTATTTTCCTCAGATCGAGTCGGACTAGGGTCGGATTCGGATTGAATCGTCATCCCTACTCTCACATATGCCCATATATAGCAAAATGGACTAAAAACAAAAAGTGCACAAAGATGGGAAGAAACTGACATAGGGCGGCGTTGAGGGCTGCTCGTCCGAGTGTGCAAGGTGCTCGTTCGAGCAGCTTGATGGCAGAGGCGACTGTGTTAGTGACACCCATGTTTCTACACCCAATAGTCTATGCTTGACAACCACAAATGGTACCTTAGGCTCCCTTCACTAAGGTTCACCCATGTCAGTACAAAAAATCAACAAAACTCCAAAGCTTAGCTAAAATTAGCCAAGTCAAATTGGGTGACTCAATTCACCAACTTTAACAACAAATCACTTGAAATAGTATCAAACACCCCAAAAGAAAACATATATTGTTAGCCTTGTTTCAGTTGTTCTAATTTATGATTACAAATATTAGGTTATAATAGTATAAGATTAAGGATTTGAGAATATAAAAATGCCAATCACTGAAATACAAGTATAAGACCATCATCATTTCAATAATGGCAATGTTATACTTCATAGTTTTACATCTGTCTTACTTTCATGTAGTACTCCATATCACAAGACATTCCATTTCTGTGTGTTTAATCCTCTAATGAAAAATGTTATGTCTACATTGTAGAATGCTTGTTATGCCCATTAGAGTATATAACATATGTGGTTTCAACCATCGCCTTAAGCTTTTGATTGAGATGGTCCTTGACAATGGTATCAGATTCAACGTGACAAGACATCACGGGTTCGAATCTAAATCACCCCTCAAGTTCAAGTAAAATATTTCGCACTAGGTATGAGGAGGCCTAAATTGCATCCACACTTCTAGCCCATACTCTCGTGTAAGGGGCGTGTTAGAGTATATAACATATCTAGCGTATATAACATATCAAGCGGGCTCAACCATCAGTTTAAGCTAAGCTATTGGTTGAGATGTTCCTTAACCATGACATTACAAATTGATGCTAATATCAGTCCCATTTGCTAGAACTTAGTCCCAAAATGACTATATACTCAAATGTTTTGAATTTTGTGAATGGCTTGAAATTCCCAACAGAATCGAAGCAAGTTAACAAAGCAATTTAACATCAAAATTAAGAAAAAACAGTAGAATTTTACTTAAAATAGAAAAAAAAAAAAAAAAAAAAGTACCCAGAAGGAAGGGAATCGACATAGGAAACAAGCATCTTGATAAAGCTGGTAGATTCATCTTGCAGACCTTTTCTCATCATCAATTCAATATCATCACTCAACTTCTTCAACAATTCTACTGGTACCCAGAATTCATCTTCTATTTTCTTCATCAATTCTTCCAACCTTTTTTCACCATTATTATTAATTTGACAATCACCCATTTCTTTTTATCTGTTCTGACTTTTCTTCTGTTGTATTTGTAAGCTGCTGCAATGAATAAACAGATTCCATTGTATGTATAAGTAAGCAAATTTGGGCGTATGGCGTGGAACTGGCAACTGGCATGGTGTTCATAATTGGACCAACTTTTCGATGAAAATGATGCAATTATTATTATTATATTATCATTTGGATTATAAAAAAACTTAAAAATCAAGATCGGTGGTTTTCTTGGTAGGAAGATGAGGTTGCAATTTGCAAATTGGCGGCGATAAAACCTGTATACCCCAATAAAACAAGCAACTATCCTTTTTTTTTTTGAGATAAAAAAAGGCAACTATCCTAACTTAATAGTATTTGACTTTTCTTTTTACACCATATGAATAAATCAAATAAAATCAAAATTATAATACTTTTGCTTATACTTCCTCGTTTCATTTTACTTGTAACACTTATCGTTTTTGGAAGTTTCATATTACTTGCAACATTACTATTTTTGGCAAAAATAATCTACTTATTTTATCCTCACTTTATTACTACCCAACTATCACCCTTAATCATACATCATCTCATTAATTATTTAATATACCCACAAGTCACAATCACAATTTACTTATAATAATTTTTTTATTTCTACCCCACATATCACCATCAATCATACATCATCACTACTTTTACCATACTAATTTGACCGCCCTTAAAAAATGAGTCAAACTCAATGATGCAACTAAAATGGAACAGAGGAAGTAATATTTGCTACCTTTCGGATATTGCTACAATTTCACACTTTTTCCACTTTTAAATTACTTTAACTTTGTAAGATTATTTGATATTTATTATTCGGTTATCACCCTTAGTTTATGATTATTTTTTAGTCTATAAATTAAAATAGTTTGATTCATCTCGGCAAAGATTATTTTTACACAAATTGTTGTGAGAGAAGTTTCTTTAAGAGACGCATTAGGTATAAATAGATCAATTAATACAAATTAAAGAGAAAATAAGAATGTAGACTTCTTAATCTAAAGTCGTTTGTTTGAGGGGCGGTCACTCAAAAAAATACCTGTTATTTATTCTAATAATTTCTATTATAAATTATTTTTGCATACTTCTATTATAAATAATTAGAAATATCAAGAATTAAACTAATGCATTCAACTGAATGAAAAATCAAGCGTTATAAACAATTTGAAACAAAAGTTTAAATTTTGTATGTAGATCTTTATATTACTAGTTTCCTTTTTTAACATTTTTCTATCCACTTATTATTTATAGGGAAAAATGTCAAAAAGTACCTAATAATTTTTTTTTCTAAGAAGTACCTAATAAAAAAAGTTTTGTCAAAAAATACCTAATAAAATTTTTTCTTTTCCAAAGAGTACCTAGTGACGTTTTCCTTCTAATGACCGTTAAATATAACGGTTAACTAGTCAAAATTGGAAATTCTTTTTCCTCATCTTTAATTTTTTATTCAATTTAACTTCGATTTTGAGTAAAAAGTAGAGGAAGAAGACAGTGAGGAAATTGAAGATGAGGAAGAAATTTTTTTTGATTTTGACCAATCAACCGTTATATTTGATGGTTAACTGAAGGAAAACGTTAATTGGTACTCTTTAGAAAAAAAAAATTTTGTTAGATATTTTATGACAGAACTATTTTTATGAGGTAATTTTTTTAAAAAAATTTATTTGGTACTTTTTGACACTTTTTCCTTATTTATATTATTATTTCACACTCAACTAACCCATATGTAAAATACACTCTTTTTTTTTTTGAGGTTAAAAATACACTCTCTTTATCACTCTCAATTTGCACTATTTTGCCGAATTTTGCCAAAAAAATATCAAACAATGCAACAAAGTTGCTCAATGAAAATTTACACAAAAATATAGCATAAGGCACCTCAATGGCCATTTATTTAGGGTTATGATAATGGATACCATTAGGAAACAATTGAACTTACAACATTACACAACTCCCCATTATTGATCTCTCATAAAAATCTATGCATCAATTTTTCACCCACATTTGTGTCATATCTTTATGAACTCATCCAGGTGCTCATTACATTGGGAGGTCAAAAATATGAGAGAACAAAAATACCAATCAGTTTACAGACTTGTGTATCGAGTATTGACCTCTCGTTAAACCTCGGATACCATTGACGGAACGACTACAATGTCTTCTTGATTCTCCTTTACGCCAAGGTAGCGCGAGTGAGAAGCAGCGAGAAGGGAAGCTCCGATTCCTGAACCATCATTAGCATGTTCGATGGAGATGTTTTCCCAGACTGCATCCCCGAGAAGCTCATTCAATGTTTCTTCTAAGCATTCCCGGAATTCAGTGTAATGCTCGTATAATCCCCCGTCCATGGCTATAACAGTTTTTTGCTTCTCATCGCTGTTCGACAATGTGTCTCTACCCAAAACCTTGAGAATCCCCAAAATGCCCGCTGCAGCAAGACGGGCTCCACGTGTTGCGACAATATTGCAGAGCTTATGTATGACTTTCCTTTTCTTATGTGAAAGGGGCGGTATCTGAAGGTTGAATATACGTCATAAAGTGAAAAATAAAAGGGCGATGAACAAAACGAATCCAAATAGATCATATAGAGATCATTTGCATAAAGAGTATATTTTTAGATGAATATCTATACCTCTAAAATGTCCACCATTTTAGACCCTACGACACTAAGATCGGGAGATGAGTCATGATGCATAGCTGACATGTGAGGCGTCCTGCGATAACATTTTTCAGTCAGTTATTCAAATCTTTCGAAAATCCAGAATTTAAAACTAATTTTACATTCCACTCAAAGGCCTTTACACATCTAACCCATTTTATTCTTAGATTTTCTTTATGGAGATGATTCTATGGACTAAGGAGTATGGACAGCAACCAACTTTTTGCAAGGAAATTTTAGATTTTCTATGCTCCAATTGTTTTTACGGTGCTCTAAAAAGCCAACAACTTATAGAACCACCATAAAATCAATTTGTAATTTTCTCGGCATAGCACCAAGAAAAACAAAACGATGAATGTGGAAGAAAAATGATGGGCACAACTCAAAGTTCTGCCATGATATCATACCTCAAAATAAACGGAATCAGCAGTTTTGGAGGGACAGTATTACCAAAGAAGGAAGCTTCTTCAGCCATATGGCACAAAACTCTACGTACAATTTCACCCAAGTACATTCCAGAAATCATCTTTTCATAAATCTATCAGAACCAGATCAGAGATACAAAAAGATCAGCATTAGTCCTTCCCGTTGAATAAGCATATGAACCAAACGATTAGAATCGATCAAAAACTAAAAATGAAAATTATTATTTTTTTTTTTTTAGAAAAAAAACCACCTGCTCACCACTGTTGGGACTGTTATAATCCAAAGCATAATCATAATCTGTCAACGGTAGATTTGATGACTGAAAGTTGCCCCATTCCATGTTAATAACCTGCAGCACAACATTATAATTTTTTATAAGCTAAGACGGTGGACATTGTTCGAAACTTTGCCAAAAAATTCAAAGATAGACAACTTTTCATTTTAGTGGGAATAATTTGCGAGTTACAGCATTACAATTGAGGACTTTAATACTTTGTTGGTTGTAATTTGCAAAAAGTAAACATTAAGACTGTAATTCGCAAAAATCCTAAACTTTAAAAGGCTGTAATTTGCAAAATATTCTTTTAGTTGATGTCTTTGTTATGTACCATCTCTCCTGATTTTGGTAATGGACCCTGCCATTTAGGTATAGCTTCAGCACTTTCCACATATGCTGCATTAGTTCCTGTGCCCAATATCACGGCAGCAACGACATCTTTGTTTGAGAATCTACCTCCAGCTAGTGTACCAACTGTATCATTAACCTGATTTGTATAATGTGCATCAGAGAATCTAAAATGCAAAAGTCCTAATCAGAAAATGGATTCTGATTTGATTTGCGAAAAATGTATTATTTACATGACGATACTTTCATTGTGCAGTATCGATATATGCGGATCCTAAGCTTACCAAAGCAGTGACATGCATATCAACGCCTTGTTTTTTCAATGCTTTTGATAACTCCTCCACTACATCCTTTCCAACCTAAAACAGCAAAAGATAAAACGGATTTAGTTAGTGAATTTCTACGGTGTTTCGTAATGAATATTTAAATAGTCATCAATCTAAAAAATTGATAAGGTTCCCCTACATGCTGTAGAAGCAAGAAAGAACTTATCTTTGCAGCATTACGGTATACTCCTTTATCCCACTAATTGTATTACAATATGGGTATGATGTTTTTTAAAGGAAAAACTGTCAATAACTACCTACAAAAGCTCACTCTTTGTCAAAAATTACCTACTAAAATACATTTGTTGTCAAAAGCTACCAACAGATTTTGACAAACAAATGTATTTTAATAGGTAATATTTGGTAAATATTTGGTAAATAAGTGAAATTAGTAGGTAGTTTTTGACAAACAAATGAAATCTAGCGACAAACAATTGTATTTAGCATGACAAAGAAAAGAAAAGAAAAGGCAGTTCTTGACAAAAACAAAAAGAGTTTTTATTGCATTGTTGGGGAACAGTCCGATGTAAGGTTACAAAGAGGTTGTTACCAACTAATCTACAAGATAGCACCTCAACTTTACACAGATAAAGTAGTTTATGAGAAATTTAATTTTAATGTGAAATATGCAAAGCTCAAGCATTTTATGATAAATTTATTTTCAATTCTTACTTACAAGATTAAGGAAAGAAATTTTCTAAAACAGTACCTCAACTTAAAATTCTCAACAATATTCCCTTTTAACTTCACTTTTATTCCTTAACTTCCACTCTAATTACCAAAAATTGAAATACAAAAATACAGTTAGGCAACAAAGCCACCAACAAACTAAAAGCCATCCACATGGAAGGAGACTAATATTTGTTTAAGTTCCTTGGATATACAAGAGCTCAAATGACATGCATGATCTGGACTAATATTAAATCTAGAAGTGTTATCATCGGCTCATCGCCTGGTCATATGACGAGAAGAAATTTGAAGTTACTACGGAATAAACCACTTATCATAAGAAGCTCGAATTTATATTGGAATTACCTAAGCCTAGCACTAATAGTCAAAAACAAATTCAAATTGAGCAAAAGTATCAAACAAAAAACCTTCAACTTCTCACGGAGAATAATTTATCATGTATGAGATACCTCCATGCTAGGCCCAAGTTAATGTCAAAATACAAAACCAATGATGTACTGAATTTTATTCTATTTTCACCATGAAAAGGAAGTAAGAAACACTCCATTTACCGGGATGCATTCAATTCAACGTTAGAAAAAGGAAAAGCAACTAAGAAATAGATGGAAAAGGCAAGGTAAGGTCTGATTGTTTTCTTCTTCTTGAGCTAAACAGACAATGATAACACTTCTTTCTAATGCCATAACTCAACAGCAACTTTAGACCAAACAAAAGATAAGTGACATATGTCCTACCCGAATTTGGTTAGATGTCAAAACCTTCCTTCCACTCCACAAAACTATTTCTAACATAGTGTCTGTCTGATTTTTTATATGAATAAGAAATCCATTTTAATTATCCTATATATTCTTTTATGTTTGATAAGAAATAATATAGTAATAATATTAAATAGGAATGAATGGATATCAATTTTTATTCCAAAAATTTGTAGTTCTTCAGTTTTTAGTTACAAGTGGATTATAGTAAAATGGTTCGTAAAATAATGTGTAAGTTGCATATGATGATTGCTACTAAAAGTCAACTAGAAACAATCTTTTATTTTGAAGAATAAGGTAGTGTACATTCAAACCTCCCAAACCCCACCTAGGTGGAAGTCTCTAATGGCAGTGAAGGTAATAGAATGATGTTGACTTATAGTTGATAGACATGAAAGCAAAAGAATAATATAAGTGGATGGCCACTAGAAATGATTCTCTTAGTTGTAAAGTATTATTAAATAGATCTGAATATAGTGTGTATCTTTAATACCGATGATTTATCCGGTGATTTAATTTTGTTCAAGTAGTCAACCCATTGCGATTAAGTCTTTGACACTATTGGTGTTGGGTTGATGCTGTTGTAGTATTTAAGTCATAAGATAAACAGAACAGAATTTGTTCATTCATACCATAAAGGCAGGAAGAAGAGTGAAGGGGCAAGGATTACATTTACATTCTCACCCTCACACAAAATCCATTAGGAAGAGTGAAGGGGCTAGGTTAAGGGTCAAATATCCTCCACAGCATGTCATCAAGGTTTGGCTACGAGTGAAGCTGGTGTGAAGTCTGAATACTAACCTTATGCATGAGAATACTCAACACTCAGCAGATAAATTTGCTACCAATATTGAAGGGGATAGAGTGACGGTGACAGCACACACAAGAAGGGAAACAATATACAGCTTTTTGGGGTTGTTAACTTGAACCTATCAAGGACAACATGCATCAACCATGATCAGTGGGAGAACTATAAATTTCACCCTTCCGAAAGTCCATTATAAGAGATTATTCAAACCAACGATAAACTTGCTTAATATAGGCTAATGCACTAATATTCTATTTTTCAATGTTACGTATTTCTAGTTTTTGCACTATGGTTCAAATATCTGT
This sequence comes from Amaranthus cruentus, assembly GCA_019425755.1. Taxonomy (NCBI): domain Eukaryota; kingdom Viridiplantae; phylum Streptophyta; class Magnoliopsida; order Caryophyllales; family Amaranthaceae; genus Amaranthus; species Amaranthus cruentus. The sequence continues at coordinate 24,565,098 of CM033450.1, read as the reverse complement.
AGATGATCCTCCCTCGTACCACATTGAACAGCCCAAACCCGGTGAAATTCCCCAAAAGATTGCACGGTGAATGTTTATCCCCTATATCTTACATAATAATCACAGTCACACACATTCAAGCTACAGAGAAGGGGCTAAAGAGCATACAACATAGAACAATAAAATCTCATTTGCAAGCACTTAATATATTCCAAAAAAAGTAAAATGACACTTTTCAATTAAGAATGACCGTAGGTAATAGTGTTGATTTTTCACAAACATTTTTCACTCGATCATATAAGGCAACAAGCCTGTGTAAAAGAAAATACCATTTATGCATCCAAGGAACAAAATTACAAGTTGTGGTTCTTTTATATTGATGCATATAGCTTTTAAGCCTATCAGGTGCACAAAAGCGTAACCAAACACAAAAAGAGAACCTATACTTCTATTAGCCTATTCGAAATAAGCGTAAGATGTTAACTGAGCTTACAGCTGCATGTACCAAATGAGTAAACAGGTTGACATAACCCCTCACAAGCTTACAAGTAGCATATTCCAAGCATGCACCCTATAACCTTAGTAACACAAAATCTTCAGCAAGACTATCCTCATTGCACTACAAGTATAACTCGCACCAAGGCATACCATATTAAACCGAAAAGAATATGAAGTAGTTGCTTATAAATAGCCATGGCCATAAAGATATTCTATAAACATAGAAACACTACAAAGAGGTAGTGAGAATTTACCGCATCATCTATAGAGAAGCCTTTGGTCCATTTGATTAAAGTTCCTGAGTCAATGGATGTTTGCATTACAGGGAATGAAAAGGTAAAACCGAGTTCTCTTTCTCTGCCGGGACAAAGTTGAAACTCTGGACCTTCTTGGGCGACAAATTTTGCTAGTTCACTGGCAATATAATCAAAAAGATCCTGACATCCATAATTATTAGTGAGCATCATTATAACCGAGAAGTGAGTAGCATCAAAGAAATCCATTCAAAAAATACAAAATCACATACATCGGAAGTTCCAACCATCAATTCCCTAGGAATTGGAACTTCTGCAAATTCCTGATGCTTAATACCACCATCCTTGCCACCCAACTGAACTCGAAGAACACGGAAGTTTGTTCCGCCAAGGTCCAATGCATAAAACAAACCCTTTTCATCCCTGATTACACCAACGAGAAATAAAACATGGGATAAGAACAACGTTTAGAAGCACAAACAAAAAGTTAAAAACAGAAATGACTAATAAACATGACAATAACTATAATCTACATACTTGATCCTTGAACGTTTTTTATATAACAGTCATTTTCTAAAGAAACTTTTGAAACCTTTGAACTTTCAATAACCTTTACTTTCCAACACCTAAACAACAAATTGCCAACATCAAAGTCCACAAATGGGAGTTGATTACACACAAACTTAATGTGGTTCTTTCCCAAACCATATGGGACACCAAGCTTATATTCTACTGAATATCTCACTAAATCACTAACGTCGGATCACATGTGAGCATTTTCTTAACAATAACAAATATCATTCCATACATAAAAAAAATCATCATCTTGTGTTACTAACTGATCCTCATAGTACTAATTGTGTCACTAAAAGGAATACGAAGATGCATGAGAATTGAGTACTGAACGTGCCTAAACCATGACCCTGGTCATTTGATCAAAAACTTTATAATCTTGAATCGTGTAACATATAACACAAAATTCTAGCCAATTAGTTCATCACGTGACGAGTGTTCGATCCACCCTATACTAACATAGTGAATTCACCGCTGGATGGATGGTGATGGTTGTTTACCTCCAAACATCCTTTTTCTTCATAAAACCATTACCAATCATTACCACTTTGAATAATGGAAAGACACATGCTTGCAGAAAGAGATTTATATACCCTCAAAAATAACATAATGCTCTTGCAAGTTTAGGCTAAACCCTAGAATCCTCTACCATGACCAGGTAAAAGTATCATCAAGTGCAAGTAAAATAGTCAAAATTGATGTTCAATTTACCAACAAAATTGTAAACACATAAATGAAATTCATAATCATCAATAATTACAGCAACAACAACAAAATAAGAAAATTTTCAGTAATCAACCAAAAGCTTGGATATAAATGGAACAATTTAAGCCCAAAATGAAAAGAAAGAGAAAAATACCCAGTAGGAAGGTTATCGACATAGCTAATAAGCATCTTAACACGGCTAACATTATCAGCAACAAGTCCAGCATTCATCTCAGCAACCATGGCATCAGCAACCTCCTTCAAATTCTCAATGGAAGTCCCACATTTCTCTTCAAAATCCCTCAAAATTTCCATCGTACGACTCCATTTTACCCCATTTTTAATCCTACGATTCACAATTAACCCACCAGCGGCACAAATTGCTGCAGCTCCTAACACAGTTGCAACTATTACAACCTTACCCATCTTCACAGAAAGTCCAATTTCTCTCTTTAATCTTAAAGAGAAAATCCCAAATAAAAACACCCAGAATTTAGAATTTCAAGAGAGAATCAAAATCCGATGTTTTGGAAAGAGTGAAGATATAATTGTATTTAATATTGTTAAGAGTATTATATATGTATATATATATATTCTGTAATAATTGAATTATTATGGATTACAGAAACTAAAAAAGGAGGAATTTTTAAAGATTTTTTAAGATTTTTTAAGAGAATTGATAGTGATTGGAAATGCTACTGATTTGGATTGTTGCTTGACTTTGGGTTTGCTCTCTAAACCTTCTTTTCTTTTGGTGCAAAGTTGGGTAAAACCAGAGTTGTTCATGGGCGGGCTATCCGCCAAGCCCGACCCATTCGGCTCGAAAAATGGGCGGTTATGAACAACGGTTTTCAAAAAAAAATAAAATTTGGACAGGTAATACCCGCCCGCCAAGATAAACGGGCGGGTAGCGACACCAAAAAAAATAGCCGCGGGTATATCCGTCCGCCCGCTTAGTTTAATATATTATTTATTAAATAATTAATTATTAAACTATACTACTACATGACCCATACCCAACTTTAGTTTATTACTCTTCTACTAGCCTTAAGGTTACTTCATTTAGACTTTAATAAATTTTCTAATTCTACTATCTACATTCGATATTTTTAACCCTCAAAGCACTCAAGCAGTCGACTATCAAAGTTCGAACAATTAGTCGACTCCACCGTCTATATTCAATATTCATGTAATTTGAGTATTTTGAGACTTTATATATATTTAGAGTATTTTAGATAATGTATTATAATTGTTTGTTCTTATAAAAACTTAACTTTATAATATGATTTATGTTTTTAATTTTTACATAAAAATACTCGCGGGTCCCGCCCGCTTTGAAAATGGGTGGGTAACGACAAAAAAATATGCCCGCGAATGCGGGCGTGCTTTTGAATATTTGAGCCCGTGGGTAGAATTTTTTGGTACTACCCGGTCCGCTACCCACCCAAGCCCGCCCATGAAGAGCTCTAGGTAAAACGTAGTTCATATGAAAAAGTTATTTTTATATTTCATCCATTTTTTTTTAAAAAAAAATTGGGATTAATAATTCAATTCTTTACCTATCATGGATAACCATTTGGATTATATTCTAATAATTTAATATTTGTTATACATTTGTCCTTAACATACTATATTATTAATAATAGATAATGAATAATAGTAGGATATATTGTCGGTACACTAGGACAAAAAGAAATCTAATAATAGAATTATTCACGGCAAACAGTGGCGGACTTACTTTGGGGCACAAGGGGTCACGTGCCCCTAGAGTGTTCAAAAAAAAAGAAAAAAAGGGTAAAAAAAATTTCACGCGCGTTTCATTCCTGCCTTCAGCCTTCTCATTTCTCATTCTCAAACTAAAAAAACCCTAATTCTCAAATCTCACATTCTCACCCATGGAGAATTGACGGCACCGGCACCGGCTCGCTTCTCCTGCCCACAACCCACCGCCACCGGCCACTACAGTTCGGTGTTTCTGTCCTGCGTCACTGACTCTCTGCGTGTTGCTTGCTTCTCTCTTTTATTTGCTTCTCCTTGCTTCTCCTGCCCACAGCCCACCACCGGCCAGGCCAGAGGCCACCACTGACCACCAATACGTCCCCGTAAGGCCACCTCCGTCAAGGACTCAGGTATTATTATTAATTTCATCATTAAATGTTATATTTTTTAAATCCCTAATTCCCAAAAATTAGGGTTTTTATTTTCTTATTTCAAATTTCAAGATAGTTCTTTGATTGAATTATTGAATAAATATTATATGTTATTATGTTAATGTTATTGTGCTTAATATTATATGTTATTATGTTAATGAATGTGTTTGGATTTTGGAGTTTCATCATTAAGTGTAATTGATCTACAGCTACAAGAACTTGACAATCGATTCAGCGAGAGAACCCAAGATTTGGTTCAAAAAAATTGGTTCAACTTGCAAAATTTTATCCAAACGAGTTTACAAAACAAGATTTGATATTCTTTGAGGATTCACTGAAAATATTTGATATTCTTTGAGGAATCACTGAAAAAATTGGTTCAACTTGCAAAATTTTATCCAAACAAGTTGCAAAATTGTATCTGTAACTGTTAAAAGAGCATTTTGTTGATTTGGTTGTTCATTTTGCAAACGAAACTATGCCGAAATTTTTGCAAACTTTCATCTATAATATTGGTGCCCCTAGGGAATGTGAACCCTAGATCCGCCACTGACGGCAAACATGTAGAAAATTAGATTATTAATATCAATTTTAACGTTTTCATAATAATTTCACCTTTTAATTAATTTTAAATAATCTTAATCTTAGAGAATATTCTCTCCAATAGGACATACTATAGATCCCACTTTCCTAACACTATTTTTTTGGGAAATTCTAGATGGTAGCATTGAGTTTTGATGAAATGCTAGTGATAGCACTTTTTAAAGAAAATTTCACATGGTAACATCCAGTTTATGCACAAACTAATGGTCGTAGCATTTTGCGTTAAGTTCTTGTTAAATTATGTTAAATTCATCATTTTGTAAGTTTTTTTCCACATGGTATTAAAAGCTTAATAATGCAAAATACAAATTATAAAAGGGAATTTGTATTTAACCCTTTGTTGATGACAAAATTGAAATTACAAATAACAAAACTAATTTACTTGAAGATTGCTTTGTAACGACAACCGTTACCCGGAAACTCGATACTTGTTGTAGGCGTGTGATCACTTTCCTTTTGTGATATTTCCCCCACAAAGGTACTTGGGTTGAAGCTTGGAAATTCACAACGAGATACAAACAACACAATATACTCTTAGTACTTAGAGTATACCACTTAACAACAATGTGTTTGAAAATTATAAGAATTGGAAGCCTTAATCAAAAGTTAATTACTCTCTTGACAAAGCACAAACAAATGAGAAAAGAGTAGAGGAATTTCAGAAAGGTGTGTTTTCAACTCATCACCAAGACCCTATTTATACTACAAGAGTATAGCTTAAGGGTCATGGCACAATAATCACCCTTAATGATCAAGTTGATGATCATCCAATTCAATGCCATAAATCCATGACATTCATGAGTATTATTCTCCTTAATACTCCCTTATAACTCCAGAAATCAAGAGTTATAAGTATAGGAATCCAAAGTAATTACTCAAAGAAACGGGAAAAAAAGACCAATGGTCATGACAGCAGAAACCGCCAAGTCGGCGGTCATACCCACACCAAGGAAAGCCGACTCGGCTTTTCCTTCTGGACAAAATCCTATTTTCCAGAAACTAAAACCGATTCGGCTTTAGTTCCAAACCAAGGAAAGCCGAGTGGGCTTTTTGTGCTGACTTGGTGTTCCTTGTATCCATTTTGTCATATCCTTTGAACTCCTTTTGGACCACGTAATTTAATACATATTGTCCCACCACTTTAGTAGTACTTAGTGATTATTAACTTAGGATTATTAGACACTAAATGTTCAACACATGGTAGTATCCAATTTTTGTTTAATTCACTATTTTAACCTTTAATTCACCATTTTAACATTTAATTCACCAATTTAACGTTTAATTCACCGTTTGATTCATTAACGCCCATAAATATTGTAATAATTTTGTTTTCATTCAAAAATGATACGAATTATTTTGCGATACTAATATCACTTGTATAAAAATGACACGATCTATTGTCATTTTAGCGACATTAATGTTAAAATATTTATTTAGCGACATTAATATTACTCGTATAAAAATGACACATTAATGTCGCTAAAATGACAATAGATTGTGTCATTTTTAAACGACTAATATTAATGTCGCTAAAAAAATCGTGTTGTTTTTTAATGAAAACAAAATTATTACAATATTTATGGGCGATAATGACTTAAACGGTGAATTAAACGTTAAATTGGTGAATTAAATGTTAAAATGGTGAATAATGTTAAAATAGTAAATTAAACAAAAATTGAATGCTACCATGTGGAAAAAAACTTACAAAATGATGAACTTAACGGAATTTAACAAGAACTTAACGGAAAATGCTACGGCCATTAGTTATGTGTATAAACTGGATGCTAGCATGTGGAATTTTCTTAAAAAAGTGCTACCACTAGCATTTCATGAAAACTCAACGCTACCATGTAAAATTTCCCAAATTTTTTAGAAAACACCATACTTTTAATTTACTCAATTTTTTAAATTTTAAAAATAATTTGTGAATTACAACATTAAAGTTTTTGTATTTTGCGAATTATATAATTAATCTTTTTTTTAACACAGTTTAGCCACTAAAATATCCATATCTACAACATTCAGCCCAAATCACAGGACTCTAATTATTTTACCAAATATTTTAACCACTAAATTGATCGAAATCCTATGATTTGGTCTGAATGTTGTAAACATTGATACTTTGGGGGTTATAATTTGCAAAAAAGAAACATTGAGGTTGTAACTCGCAAAAATTATTAAGGCGTTAATTCGCAAAAATCTTTAATGTTGTAATTCGTAAATGAGTCTAATTTTAAATATTTTCCCTATTTTTTTTGGTTATTTTCTTAATAAATCATGTAGGGTTAACCATTTTAATATATATAATAGAATATAAATTTGTAATATTAAATAATACATAATACTATAATAAAAATGTTGAAAAATGACAAATGACACTCTTAGAGAGCGTTGACAAATGGAAGTATTTGGATGATAGATGATTACACTACAATATCTACCTAATTTAGAATTTAATTTTTTTACATTGGAGCTACAAGGTAAAGTATTTATAATATTAATAATTCTATATGTCTAACCTAGAATTTGATATATTTAATGAATGAAAAAGTGATATATTCGATAAATTTATTTTTAAAAAAATAATATTTAATTTTTTCTTTAAAAATCATTTATTCGATAAATTTGAGGGAAATTATCAATAGTACTATTGTGTTATAGCACTTTATCTTTGGTACTCTTGTGTTTTTTTTTAATTACAGTGGTACCCAATTTTTCTTGCTAATTACAAACGTGACTCTTTTTAAATTTTTTCCGTTAAGTTGTCGTTAAATCTTGAATTTGACCTAACCATGATTACTTTCTTCTTCTCTTTTCTCTTTTTTCTTCCTGCTCTCCTTCCATGGCTGCTGCTTCAAATATTTCTAGTTCTCTTAAACCTTTCTCTCTTTGCTCTTCTTCACTTTCAAAAATTGACCAATCTCAAAACTCCATTTTTGGGTCTTTTTTTATTCATCAAAGTTTACTTTTTGTTCTTTATTATCAAGCCTGAATATTTCCTTTAATTTATTGGATTCTTCTAAGGATTTGAAAGGTGCTCAATCTGGGCATCTCTCAAAAGATTGGATGTTTCTATTAGAGATTCTAGAAGAAATTTTCAGAGATTCTTGGAAATATAATCAATGGATTTGCTATTCCCATGAAAAGTGAGCTTTTAGAGATTTTTGAAGCCATAGAAGGAGAGCAAGAAGAGGAAAGGGAAAAAGGAAGAAGAAGAAGAAGTAAGTAACCATAGTTAGGTCAAATTCAAGATTTAACGGCAACTTAATAGAAAAAACTTTAAAAGGGTGGCGTTTGTATTTATCAAGAAAAACTGGGGGTACCATTGGAATTAAAAAAACACAGGGGTACCAAAGACAAAGTGCAATAACACAGAAGTACCATTGATAATTTTCCTAAATGTAATCACGATGATGTATATTTTGCATTATTCTTTGAAGTTATATTTTTATATATTCTGTAATAATGAATTCGTGCATTGCACGAGTTTCTATACTAGTTTATGAATATTTATAGTTATGTATTTACAAATATTACAAGCTTGTGTGAAAACATAAATTCATTAAAATACTCCCTTTGGTCCCTAATAAATGCCTAATTTAATGTTACATGTTTGTCAAATACACTAACTTAATCCCATATAACTCCGGATTTTCGTAACAGACATATTTTAGTGTTAAACCAAGCAAAAAAATTAATGTTACTAGTTGGTATAACGATTAACTAAAGTTAAAAGCAAAAGACACTTTCAGTTTCCCGCACAAGACAGAGTCTTGGTGAAGGATTTTGTAACACCCCAGAGTTTTCGACTCCTTAAACGAAACCAAAATCGTGAAAGACGGGAGGAAACTCGGGTGTTACATAAAAAGAAAAAGAAAAAGAATTAAACGTTTAAGGTCAACTTAAAAAAAGGGTAAGTGGAAATTTCGGCAGCATCTGCCCTAAAACTATGCATCTTTGTAGAAAACAAAAGTTATCTAGAATCTAATAAAGCAAAGACATCGACGGTCTATCAAAACTATACCACGGCGGAATGATTCATCGCTGGCTTCTCAAATCAACATGTCAAGAATGGATTGTGGTTCCGATGTCAACGCTTGCATTTTAAACTGACTTGACTCTTTAAAACCATACAATTTATAAACGACGCAGCGGAGATAACTTATACAATAGGAGGACATGTGCCTCAAGCCAAAAATATAAACAAATTTAAATACAAAGAAACTACATATAGCGTCAAAAACAATTATAACATTGCACGCTTCGAAGTTCTCACTCATTCCCCCCGTATGCAATGTATAGAAACTCCATCACCTGTAATGTCTATCTATGATGTCCCCGCTGCTCAGCGTAAGATCATAGACCAACGCGTCATAGCAGGGCCATCAAAGACGAGCCATCAACAATGAAAACAAACAGTACACGTCAGTTATTAACATCATAATATAATAAGGCATAAATAGCATCAATAAAATATGTCATAATATGAGGGTGATTTCACAACACTTCAAGTGTCAATCATAACTACTAAACATCAGTTCCTACTTCTCACTGTCAATTCCATTTTCTTCACTTCTTTTCGACTTCATAACTTCTCGGTATTACTTGAACCAAGAGCTTAACCACTTTCAAAGATCTATATACATGTGACTAGAGGCCACCATATTGGGGTTTGCAAGACCCACATGGCCACACCTCGACCAAAGGGCAGTGACGGGCCATACCAGCGCCCAATGGTAAAGTATGAACATACCCCCGTACAGCGACCATATATAGATGATCCTACCTCCGGGAACTAAAGCCAATGGGGTACCAAACCAGTGGAGCCAGCATACCTAAACGTATGTGACTAGAGGCCACCATAGGGTTTGCAAGACCCACATGGCAACACCTCAACCAAGGGCGGTGACGGGCCATACCGGCGCCCAATGGTAAAGTATGAACATACCCCCGTACAGTGACCATATATAGATGGTCCTACCTCCGGGAACTAAACCCACTGGGGTACCCTAACCAGGGGAGCCACAATATTCGAACCAATCGGCTATCTCATCAATAAGGGACTCATTCCCATTACAACCAACGACTTTCTTACTCCATCACTAAGGGATTTATTCCCATTCCATTTCACCATATCCAACACTTTCTTACTCCATCACTAAGGGACTACTTCCCATTCATAAAACATAAATTAACCACATTAATAAGGGGATTATCCCCTATTCAACTAACATAAATCAGTCTCAATAATAAAGGAGTCATTTCCATTCAAACTAACGTAAGTCAAACGCATCAATAAGGGAATCGTTTCCATTCAACTAGCAATAATCAATATCATCAATAAGGAAACCATTCACTATTCCCAACTAACAATAAACAATATCATTAATAAGGGACTCGCTCCCTTTCAAAAAAATAATAATCAGTTCGATATCAAGGGAAATCGAATCATTCTCATTCAAACTAGCAATAATCAATCTCATCAATACTGAGACATTCACTATTCAAACTAGTAATAAACAATATTATTAATAATGGACTCGTTCACCTTCAAACAAATAATAATCAATCTCAATAACAAGGGAATCGTTCTCATTCTAAATCATTACCAAACATTTAGCATACTAGCATCGTTCTCTACTAGTAAACTTAAAAATCAAATAATCAATAACTTTGATATTTCATTCGACGAAGATTCATAGATAGTGTACATTATATATTTTAAAACAATTCAATATCGGTAAATATACAATGCAAGATGCATGCAAGAGTTAATTACTGCGTGTACGTACCTGCAACTGCAAGATGACAAGTCGTAAAATCACTTCAAAAGAGGTTCTTACGCCCCTCTTATGAATCGGGCACCTATACATGTTTAAAGCAAGACTAGTAAGTCTACTCGACTTCCTTTAGGAGCTACTTACTCTACTAAGTACCCTATTTCGATCCTTACAAGCCACAACTCATATGAATATGAACTCTAATCATACACACAACATGTTTACTCACAAACAATGTCATCAATCAATCTAACTATAATATTAGTTTCCATTAAATTTTACAACGCAAGTTCAAGGGGAAAGATTCAATTTGACACTTTTCCAATAAAACAAGACTATGTAGTCTTAAATCGTATAATGTAGTGTATTACACTTGATTTCAATGCATAATGATAAATATTTTCAATCAAATCTGTTCCATTTCTTAAGGTTTGAAGTGACGAGCATACAAACAAAGCAATTAGTAGCTTAGACATCTCATAACCATAACAAGGAATTAGTTTGGCAACAATTGAATGCTAACCACAACAAATAAACATCAACCATGTACCCAAAATTAACAATGGCAACACTTATTCACCGCTAGCGACACATGATATAATAATTCTTTTTTTTTTAAGTAATTTTATCACCACAAAACCAACAACAATGATCACATTCACCACAATTAGCATAATTAGTTTATTTTTAACTATTAAAAGTGACTAACACTCTCGATTACAACAACTATTATCACCTATTCAAAATATAGTCATATATTCAAAGCTTATACAAATCTATTCAATTTATTCAACACCCTCAAAACCACAAAAGTAGTAATACTACCATCATTTCCATTCTTACTTTAAACCTTTATTCATAAATAAATTCAATTCACAATCAAACTTCCATCATAATAAGATTCAATAAAGATTACTACAAAAATCAACATCAAACTCATAAACTTGGCAAATTTCAATTAAAACAATAAACTAATCACATTTTTACATTACCATAATAAGAGTCAATAAAATTAATAAACAATCAACCCAAACTCATGATAAGATTTAACCAAATTAATAAACAATCAACACACAATCATAGTTTCTAATCACACTTCAAACCCTAAGTCATAAACATGTTCAATTCATCAATTAAAATCTTACCCACAAAAAGATTAAATGAAAGTAACACAAAACCAACACCAAACTCATAAACTTAAGAAAAATCCCAATTAAAACTAGAGGGTTAATTAGAGAATACAAGAGATGGCTTACTGTTATAAGTTTTACATGGACAAAACTTGAAGAGATTACAAGCACCACTACGAGATTACAAGTCTTTGCAACCTAATACAAATTTCTAGAAATTGAAATTACAACAAATTTAATTAACTTATAATAAATAATAATCTTAACCCGAAGATACTTTAAGACAATAATGTCTACGCAAACTTGATACCAAACCGAGGCACTATCTAGTTTTCCTAAAAGTGTTATTCCGCCTACTTGGTGCTTAGGCTTAAACCTAGAATACACTTTTGAGATACAGCGGTTTGCAGTTAATTATAAGCACTGAAGTATTAGAGATTATATTGAACAATCTTAGAAATAGAATGAAAAGAAGTGATCAATTTCCTCCACACTTAATAACTTGTAGAGAATTAAATTGGGGAGATTAGAGAGAATAATATTGCAATTACTTAAAGAAATTAAGAAAATTGCACTTGTAAATAATAGCGTATCTTACGTAAGAAAATTGAAGCTATATTTATAATAGTAGAATTGACTACCCATTTATTTCATGATTTCCTTACTTTTCTATTTTTAGAAAATAAGATAGGAAATTAGGTTTAGGTATTAATTAATTAAAAAAAAACTGCTCTAATTTTAATTAATTAATGCTCAACCAAACTTGAAACCCAAGAAAATAGCCAAGAAAAACCTGCAGCAATTTGGGCCTTGTTTTATAGCCCACGAATTGTACAGCTCCAAAACATAATTCTTGACCCAAACTTTTGTTTTATTTAACTTAGCTTAATTTTCTTATTTCTTTTTGGACACGGTTTCTTGCCAATAATCTCCTTGGCCCTACTATTTTCATAGTACTTGCCAATAATTTTCATGGAATTTTATACTTTAGTATAATTAGACCTTATAATTATACTTAAACTTTTATACCTTTTATACTCTAAATTATCCAACAATCCTCCCCCATTTAGAGTATATACTTATTTCTCTACACAATCCAAGATTGCTCCATCTTATACATCAATGCTCAATGTCCAAAAGGATTGAATTGGCACCTAGTGCATTCTCAACCACAAGTGAAAATAAATCGATGATGTCCAAAATGATTGAATCAAAGATATATATCCATCCACCTAGAGAGAAGTACATACAAGATAATTTCTCTTTATACATTCAGCTTGACACTTTAAAGCTTGTGTCCGTATCTTTTCATAAGCTCATAGAAGTCTATATGTCTATCCTGACTTCCTAAAGTGGCTAACTTCGAACTTACATAGATAGGTTCTCCCATACGTTACTTTCGTGTCCTTGTGATACGACACATCCATCTAGAGCTCTTCAACTCTAGAACTAGAGAACTTTTTATTGACGCTATCTTATTAACATCACAAGTACCAAGTAACTCCCTTTGGGTCTTATACTTTGAGTTACTTAATAACATCAAACAAGAGATTTAACCACATTGAATCGTAAGGCTCGGCGTTAACCGAGCGTTAGATTGGGTTACCTCATTAGTGTTAATTGGACATAACCCAATTCCAATTGAAGCGTAATCAATGGAATTCCTTGGCAGAGCTTTTGTAAAATTATCCGCCAACTTAAACTTTGTATTGACATAGTCAAACGTTACGACCCCTTTTGTGATAAATCTTTTCACAAGGTCATGCCTTAGTGAAATATGCCTTGACTTACCATTATAAACTTTGCTATATGCTCTTTACCAAAGCCGAATCACTATCACAATGGATAGCCACCGGTGAAATAGGCTTAGATAATAATGGTATCTCAAATAAGAGATTCCGAAGCCATTCCGAAGCCATTCCGCTTCCTGACTAGCCGATGCTAGGGCAATAAATTCTGACGTCATAGTAGAATCCGATATGCATGTCTGTTTCTTGGAAGACCATGAAATGGCACCTCCCCCATACATGAATACCCAACCACTAGTAGAAGATGAATCTTCCTTGTTAGTGATCCAACTTGCATCCGAATACCCTTCGAGTACCGGAGGTTCTCCACTATAATATATCTCATGACTCATTGTTCCTTTTAAGTATCTAAGTACTCTCCGAATAACTATCCAATGCGAAGGTCCCGGATTGCTAGTATACCTACTTAGCTTTCCAACCGCATAAGTTATATCGGGCCTTGTTGAAGTCATAGCATACATCAAAGATCCAATTATCTTTGAGTACGAAAGTTGAGAAATTGGATTACCCTGATGAGGTAACAATTTCATACTTCCATCCATTGGGGTAGACACTAGGCAACACTCAAGCATATTAAAACGCTTAAGTATTTTCTCAATGTAGTGAGATTGACTTAAGATTATTCGATCGTTAGATCTTATAATCTTTATGCCTAAAATGACATTCGCCTCCCCCATATCCTTCATTTTGAAGATTGAAGATAAATAATCCTTTACCTTCTTTACTTGCAACAAACTTGTACCGAAAATAAGCATGTCATCCACATATAGACAAATGATAACACCATTGCCTTTGTCATCAAATTTGCTATATACACACTTATCCGACTGATTCAATTCGAATCCATACGACAAGATAGTTTCATCAAATTTCTGATGCCACTGCTTTGGTGCTTGCTTTAGTCCATAGAGAGACTTCACTAGCTTGCACACCTTTTGTTCTTGTCCTTTCATGATAAACCCTTCCGGTTGTCTCATGTATATTTCCTCTTCTAGATCACCATACAAGAATGTTGTTTTGACATCCATTTGATGGATTACTAGATTATATGACGAAGCTATCGCAATTAATAACCTTATAATGGTTATCCTTGCAACTGGAGCATAGGTGTCAAAGTGATCAACACCATGCTTTTGCCTAAAGCCTTGAGCCACTAACCGGGCTTTGAACTTATCGATTGTACCGTCAATGTTCATTTTCTTTCAGAAAATCCACTTACAACCAATGGACTTGCACCCTGGAGGTAAGTCTTCCAACACCCAAGTGTTGTTTCCCATAATGGAATCCATCTCATCATTGATGGCTTCCTCCCAAAAATCCGAGTCTCGTGAAGTCATAGCTTCACTATATGTTAACGGATCTCCTTCTACTCCATATATATATGGAATACTAGTGCAAAGATCATCTCTTGTTCCTTAAATTAAATAAACCTCAAAATCAGGTCCAAAATTTTTTTCTTTTCTTTGCCTTTTACTCCTACGTAATATAGGAGCATTTTCCTCTTCATCCTCAATGATCACATGATCATCTTGAATACTTGATTAATTATTTAGATCAATCTCTTTAGGGTTACTTTGATGTAAATCTTTAGGTCTGGTAATCGATGAAAACCTACCTTCATCAAATATAGCATCTCTTGACTCTATAATGGTGAGAACCGGTATAAAGTCATTGGGCTCTATAATATAGAACCTAAGGTAGTTTATCAATTATACTTGACACAATAAACACTTTATCCATTTTAATATTATGATGCTTTAAATTTGAATAAATGCGTTGCATCTCATGAAATTGATCCATGATAGGGCGAAAATCAACAAATTTATAATCATTAAAACTGGAGACAAGAAATTTCTTACTTATGGCGTTCTCTGCCATGTATTTGCCTTCAAGAATATTCCACAATTCTTTTGCAGACTCCACGTTTTGATAAACATCAAATAAAGAATCAACCATACCGTTTAATATATGACCACGACAAATAAAATCATCATTGTCCCATTTGTTCCTTTTTCGTATCTCCTCCACCGTTTCATCTTTTTTATTCTCTGGTCTTGGTGTAGAAATCACGTATGCAACGTTGAGTGTAGTGAGCAAAAATAGCATCTTCTTTTGCCATCTTCGGAAATCAACCCCCACGAATTTTTCTAATTTAACTATATTCGTTGTCATCCCCTTAAGACTTAACATCTCTTAATAACACTTTTAGATTGTTATAAGTTTTATATGGATAAAACTTGAAAAGATTACAAGCACCACTACGAGATTACAAGTCTTTACAACCTAATACAAATTTTTAGAAATTGAAATTACAACAAATTTAATTAACTTATAATAAATAATAACCTTAACCCGAAGATACTTTAAGACAATAATGTCTACGGAAACTTGATACCAAACCGAGGCACTATCTAGTTTTCCTAAAAGCGTTATTCCGCCTACTTGGTGCTTAGGCTTAAATCTAGAATACACTTTTGAGATACAACGATTTGCAATTAATTATAAGCACTATATAATTAATCTTTGTGAAGTATTAGAGACTATATTGAACAATCTTAAAAATAGAATGAAAAGAAGTGATCAATTTCCTCCACACTTAATAACTTGTAGAGAATCGAATTGGGGAGATTAGAATTGCAATTACTTAAAGAAATTAAGAAAATTGCACTTGTAAATAATAGTCTATCTTACGTAAGAAAATTGAAGCTATATTTATAATAGTAGAATTAACTATCCATTTATTCCATAATTTCCTTACTTTTCTATTTTTAGAAAATAAGATAGGAAATTAGGTTTAGGTATTAATTAATTAAAAAAATTGCTCTAATTTTAATTAATTAATGTTCAACCAAACTTGAAGCCCAAGAAAATAGCCAAGAAAACCCGGCAGCAATTTGTGCCTTGTTTGTAGCCCACGAATTGTACAGCTCCAAAACATAATTCTTAACCCAAACTTTTGTTTTGTTTAACTTAGCTTAATTTTCTTATTTCTTTTTGGACACGGGTTCTTAGCCTCTTGTACTTAATTATAAAATTAATATTTTATAAACTTCTTGGCCCTACTATTTTCATAGTACTTGCCAATAATTTTCATGAAATTTTATACTTTAGTATAATTAGACCTTATAATTATACTTAAACTCTTATACTTTTTATACTCTAAATTATCCGAACACTTACAAAGAGTGAGACTACAAAGTGGACCAAGAGATAGGTGGTCCTTGTGGTGGTGGAGGCTCACGAGGGTAACGGTGGTGCTCGTGGTGCACTGGCTGCTCAAGAGGAAGGACAGTCGGCTGCACCGGCTGCTGTGGAGGTGATCGTGGGCGGCAGCTACTGTCGAGGGAAGAAGAGACATGGCTGGGACGTTGTTTGCTGCTCGTGGAAGGAGGACACACCAGCTGTTGGTGGTGCTCGTGGGTGGCAGCCGCTGCTGCTGTGCCATGAGGGAGGGAGATGATAAGGGAAGGAGGAAGAAGATGAGGGAGAATGGTTAGGGCCGGCTACAAGTGAGCATTCCATGGACTTTTGATCTTATTATTATTATTATTATTATTATTATTATTATTATTATTATTATTATTATTATTATCTTCTAGATTCAACTTCTTGAAATGCCTAATTAAGAACTCACTTTCATGTGCTCACACATTTAATAAAATAATAATTTGGTTCAAACCTCTTTATTTAAAAATCGTAAATGTATTCTCAATATAAATATACTAGTATAAAAACCCGTGCAATGCATGGATTTTTAATTATGTTAATATTTTAATAAAATTTTAGACTAATACAAATATTATATGAAGGTGGGTAATAAGTATTTACACATATATATTGTAATTAAAAGAATTAAATATAAAGAAATCCAATATACGTTGTTAATCAATTATAGGTTTTAAAACACATCAATATGTATACTACATTCTCAGTACGATAGCATATTTCACCATCCTTGTCGCATATGAGAATTCTTCGTCTTTTCCTTCTAGTCACTCTAGAAATGGCGTCGTAAAATTGTTCATGACTAAAAACAGGCTAAGGTAGGAATAGACCAACATGAGATACTTTTTGTCCTTGACTTTTATTAATAGTCATTAATATTTCATGTTTCATAAAGGAATAGAAATAGTATGAGCAAACAGTTGGGGCCATATGTGGCTATTTATATTGTAATTTCATCCATAAAAGTGTTTATACATTTTTATTTTCATAAAGGAATAATTGAATTACAAAAAAGTAGACAATATTTTTAGTTGATTGATTTTTATTGCACTAAATTTGGTAGCTAAGATAGTCTGATTGCCTACACACTAACTGAAATTGATTGATTTTTTTGCATTAATTTATTTGTTTCCTTAAATATCATTTGGTTCAATATTTTATACATTTTTCCTAAAATTCAAAATTATTATTATGGTAGTCTGACAATGTAAATGATTGAATTTATCAATTAATAACTATTCCTGGAAAATAGAACAATTATATACTTTTAATAATTTAATGAATTGCAGTATAATTGTAATGAAAGTAATTTATTTTACAGTATAATTTTCTACCAGTGTATTTTCATTTTTATCTATTTTTCTGTATAAGTTTCTAAATTGTACATTTATATATATAACACTGTAATTGGAATAATTATTATTTATTGCATTCATTAATGTATAAATTTTTCCAAAAATACAAACGTGTAAATATAGAAGGTCAAAAAAATGCAAATAAATCAATTCCATTAACATCATCCAATGAAAAAAAGAGAAATGACATGCTCACATTCAACTTTCCTTTTTTCTAAACTACATTAAAATTAATAGATTTTATGATGTTAATATTCAAATTCGTATATAAAACGAATTTATTAAAACTACATCAAAATTAATTTAATATAATATAAAAAAAATCCTAAAAACTTTTAAAAATATTAATTAATGATGTCAGAAATTCTCGAGGTGTTACAGAATTTTCTTTTTCCTTAAAGATGCGGACAAATCATACCCGTTTCCCCTAGTTAGGGAGTAAAGAGAGAGTTGTGCGCAGTCAAGAAACCCCAAACTGATCTCTGCGTCGAATAAGTGTCAAACCCCAAACCTTCTTCACCACATGCAGATCCTCTATCGATTTATCCACAAACTCTTTTGGTAACTCAAGTTCTTAGTGTATATGATAAATTTATTTCATTACAAGCATATATATATATATATATATATATATATATATATATATATATATATATATATATATATATATATATATATATATATATAAAATATATATTATATTATATATAACAAACGATTGAAGTTTAGTCATTTTAGAACAAACATCTTTGAAGTTTTTTTTTTTTTTTCTACAAACAACAACCTTCAAATTACCAAACACGACAACGATATAGCCACTTCACCAAATGACCTGCTAAGTGACCGTTGGTTACACTAAATCACCTTTGACTTTCAATTAAATTTATTAATCTAACCTAATTACCCAATTACTCCTATTTAAACCTTTCTTCCTCAACCTCTCTCTATCCCTCCTCAATTATCACCATTCCTCCACACCGCCACCACCAGCACCAATAGGGGTGTGCATAATGAAGCCGGACCGGCGGTCCGGATCGAAACCGGTTGAGACCGGACCGGAATCCGATCTGGTCCGGTTCGGTCTAAACCCGGAAAAATCCAGGTTGGACCAGATGAGACAGGATGTACCTAAAAGTGATTTTTAAGGAGGATAATATTTACGATTATTATGTATATATTTATTTAAAGGGCTTTAAATATTTTATTTTCAACACAACATAATTTTTTAATTCGAATATTTTTATTTTATAATAATTAATTTGCCAAATTATTTTAAAATCTTTCATTTTTTAATTTATTTTTAGTATCAAAAATGTTTTTTCGGTCTAACCGGTCCAAACCCGGACCGGACCGGAAGGAATCCGGGTTAGACCGAGACCGGATCGGATGGAACCGGTCCGGTCTCCGGTCTTAGCATATTCAAGATTCCGGTCCGGTGAACACTCCTAAGCACCAATGGACGTGCCAAAACTTTGCCTTTTGCACGCATTTTTTAGCAAATTTTAAGCCTCAATATCTTTAAGTAGATATCATAGAAAACTTTATAAATTAAATATTACTAAACTTTACATCAAGTTCAAGACAAATTTAACAAGATTTCACATTAACATATTTTATCTTCAATATATACTTTAAAAATCTAATTTAAATTTCTCTCTCTTAAAGTGGACCAACAAAAAAAATCAGAGGGAGTATGAATTTTTGATAATAAATAAACAATTGGATTTTAAAAATATTTAAAACGTATGAGTTAGATTAAAATAAAATAATGTGACATTATGAATGATAAAAAGACACTCTTTTCGTTCCTTAAAATTGTTCTGGTTCAACAAAAAATATTTACGAGAATTAAGAAAATATAATATTTTAGATGATAGATTTATTATTTTATTGATAATAAATTTAATGGATGAAAAACAGAATCATACAAATTTAAAAAAAATTAAATAAAGTTATTGGACAAAATATTGAGACCACAACTATTAAAAAATATTCTTAGTGAGAAACACATAGGTACTATAAAAATTATAAAAATAAAGTTAGTGGATAATATATGAATTCATATGTGTTATTAAAATATTAAAATGATGATTAACAAGGTTAATTATGTTCAAATTTTTTGATGAAAACGATTCTTTTTTAATACAACAAATAATGATTTGAAATGATAAATAAAAATAATTTTAAACAATAAAACAAGTATTCCCTCCGTTCCTTTTTGATGTTCCTATTTGGGTTTTTCACTAAGATTAAGAAAAATGGAATCTTTGGTGGTAGTGGGTATTATTTTAATTATATAGTAGTGGGAAGTAATAATTGTATTGAAAGTATGAGAGAAAAAATAATTAACTACTTGTGTAATGTAATGATTGTATTGGAAGTATGAGAGAGAAAATAATTAAATAGTAGTGTAAAGTAAGGAAAATGGAGTTTTAAAGGATAAAAGTGGGATGAAAACTTTCCAAAAATGAAAAGTATTCTAAAGTGAAAAAACTTTTGGAACTACCCGTTTTAGTAAGGTGGAAAAACAAAAAGGAACGGAGAGAGTATAAAATAAATGAGGCAAAATAGAAAAAAAAAAAGGTAAATTGATTAGAGTTAGAGATTGAGGAAAAAGTCTAAGGTAGACTTGGGGTTCATTAACTTTTGGGTGGACCGAGTTTTCACTTTCACTCTCCTTACGCTACTTTCGATCTCTCACTCCTTACTCTACTTTCAATCTCTCACTCCTTACTCTACTTCCAAATTGTTTTTCAATATGAAAAAAAGTAATTTTATTTTATTTTTTTAAATTTTAAATTCTAATTTGAATTTTTTATTTTCAAATTTTTAATTTTTAAAATTTAATAATTTTTTAATTATTAATTTTGAATTTATTATATTTTAAATATTACTTTAATTTTAATTATTAATTTTAAAATTTTTATTTTTTTAATTTTAAAATTTTTAAATTTTTAAAATTTTTCTAAGCGTGAAATGGAGTGAAGTGTAAATTAAAATTCAAAAATTTAAAATTAAAAATTAAAATTTAAAAATTAAATTTAAAATTAAAATTAAAAATTTTAAAAAGTACAAATTTAAAATTTTTTAAATTTTTAAATAAAAAATTAAAATTATAAAAAATTAAAATTAAGTTACGTGTACAAAGTAATAGAGTAAACATAAGAGTGAAATCTTAGTTCAGAGTAACTTTTAGGTGAACGAAGTTCACACAAGTTCTTGTCAGAGATTGAGAGAGGCAAAAAAGCAAAGAACGCTCAACGCTCCAAAGTTTCACCAAAGCATGTTAGACTCTGAGTGATTCTCTCCTATTCTGTTTTCTGCACTAATTGATATTTTCAGTTCACCGTTGTCGAATTGATACTAATGATACAAAAAACGGACTTAAAAAGTTAAACTTTTTAAATAGTAGATATAATATTTATTAAATAATAAATTATAGGAGAAAAGTGGGTAATATAATAATTTATAATCATTATCAATTATTAGATAAAATTTTTGGAAAAGATTATATGGACCATAATTATTTAAAAATTTAAAAATATTTACACAAAATCATTAGATATAGGTGAAGACTATAAACTATTAATGTTAAAATGAAGTTAACAAAAAATATATAATGACCATAGACTTTAGTACAATCCTCTCGTTGTTCTCTAATTTTCTTCTCATTTAAAATATTCTACTTTAAGGAGAAAGAAGTTTGACTATGATCTTAAACTTATATATGGAAGAAATAATATATTCATTTGAGATCTCATTAAATTGGGCTTAATGTATAGTTTATTATCGTATATATTTCATAATTTTTTATGATGGTAATTAGAGATATTAAGATTTAAAAATGCTTTGAAAACAGTGCAAAAAGTAAATGAGAAGAAAAAAAGGAACGCTAATAAAATTAAGATGAATAAGTTGAATTATGTCTAAAATTTGTAAGATAAAATAAACTAATTTTTGGGAAAATAACATATATACTCCCTCCTATTCAGCACATGTGTCCCATTTTCATATTGAGTCAAGTCATCTTAAATGTCTCATTTCTATTTTGGATATCTTTTTTTTTACCATAATTGGACTTTTCTCTCCTATACATGTGGTCCCATTTAACTATAAATTGCACACTCTCTCTCTTTCACATGTGTTAAAACCTTACTACTTTCTCCGTTCCATAATACTTACTACATTTAACTTTTTTACGCAATCCAATGTACTATTTTGTTCATTTATATGTCGAATTATACACATTTAAAAATTATAAAAAGTTTATATTATGAAAGTATGCGATTAGACGATTCAAACAAGATCCCAATTGACTATATTATTACTTACATATTAGCCGCAATATATAAAATAAGCTTAAACGATGAATAATGCCCAAAAACAAAATGTAGCAAGTACTTCGGAACGGAGGAAGTATAAATTAAACTCTCTCCCCTACACATGTGGTCCCATTTAACTACCTAAAAATTGATGAAAAGTCAAATGGTACACATATGGTGAATAGAAAGGAGTATGAAACAAAGTAAAATAAAATAAATAAAAACTTTAAATTATAACGGAGAGTTACATGACATTATTATTATTACTGAACCTGCTTCTACTTTTATTTTTCAATTTTATTCTTTTTTTCCATAATCACTTTTACTGTATCAGATTCAGTTATTCAGTATGGGGCCACGGGGTCGATTAGTAAGTGTAAAACGGGCTACCACCTAGGGCTCCAAAGTAAGTGATATTTTTGATGGGGCAAGTGCTATTAATTTGCATTAAATTTAAATATAACTTATATTTTTTACTAATTAATATGAAAGTTTTTAGTGCTTTTTTATAAAATAGTTTAAATATTAATAATAAAAAATAAAAGGTGTATTAAATTATTCGTTACGCCTTAATTTTTTAGGGGTTTTTTTTTTATCTTTTGCTTTAGGTTCCAAAAATGAACGTGACTATATGACAAATTAGTACGGACGTTGCATGCAACTCAAAGTAGTAGAAACTAGAAAGTAAACATTAAAGCTTTAAAAGGGAGGCACTTTACTTTACCTTTTTTTTTTGCATTGTATTTAATTATTCAAAAATTGGTTTCATGCATATAACATTCAATAACTTTCAAAAATTCTCTTCTAACTAAAATGGGATCATGATGGGGGGAGGTGTTTGACAACTGTTTATTGATTGCTGATTTGTTTAACAAATTAATAGTATTGATTGTTTATTTGTTAAATCAATTATTTAAGTCATAATTATTATGAAAATGTTGAATAAAAATAATTATTAATTATTATTTATATATTAAAAAATCAAAAAGTACGTCAAAATGTCAAGCTTTAAAGTCCTATATATCAAACACTATTTTTATATTAAACCAATCAAAATACCTTAAGACAAAAGCCAAAAACGACTGTGATGTCAATGTTTTGACTTCAACGTTATAAAGTTAATTATTTGAATCAAAATAACATGTATTGGGTTGCATGAACCGAACAAAACCACAATTTCTAGCAAATCTATAATGGTATGTTTGGGAATAATGATTTCATTTGTAAATTTGAAATTGGTTCAAATTTATTCATTGGCAAATCAAAAATTTTTAAATTTGAATTTGGATTAAATTCTACCATTGTTTATAAAGTAGTTAAAGTTGATAATTTGAGAATGACTACCCAAACCTTGTCATTCTCAAATTCTTCATTTATGATTTCATAATTAAAATCCATAATTTGAAATGAAACACTTGTTCCCAAACACGATATAAGTGAAATATAAGATAACAAATATTATGCGCAGCTGATAAAAAGCACATAAACCATGTGTTTTTTCATGCTAGAAACTTCAATTAATCCAAAATAAATCTAACAATTCGATTTAGAATTCCAGTGGAAATCCATTTTCTTTGAATGTTAGTTGATGATTTTCCTATGAAAATTTCGTGAGGTGTGCACGGCTAAGTTTAGAACTTTGTAATTTAAAAGTGAAAGTAAAATTTCTTGGACTCTTAAATGGTGGAAAAGATTAACAAAAGGTACATAAATAGTGTGGCTATGAACAAGCAATAACAAAAAGATCAACACTTTGCGAGAATTGAACAAATAAGTGAATGATGTCTTAGACACCTTCCCTTTAAAAGTGATTATATTTTATCAACTATTCAAGATACATTAATGAAATCTCTCAATATTGCAAACTCATTCACTAGAGCTTGCAACCTTTAACAATGGAGTCTCTTGATGAATACAATACATGTGTGTATTCTCACCACCAAAGCATTAAACCCTAATTGTTAGAGTATATAATATATCCTGGAGCCTCAACCATCAGCTTAGGTTGAGTTGGTTCCTTGACACTAATATGACTTGTTGATAGAAAGAGAATCTCCAAAAGTACAAAACATGCAAGAACACTGAAAGGAGAGGCTAATACCTCACTCAAAGATCAAAATATGAAGTTAAGTTGAGTGTTTATGTTGTGTCAAAGTGTTGAAAACAAATAATGCAAGTAATGATGAATGACAAATAAATAAATAAACAAGACAAGAATTTTAAGGTGGTTCACCAATTGGCTACATCCACCATCTAGCCTAGGATATATTTCAATATGTGTTTAAAGGAGAAATACAAAACTTGATAGAAATTACAAATGGAGGTTATGTGTAATGGAAGAGAGGAGCTAATGGGAGAAATAAGCAAGAAGTAAATAGCTCTAAGTATGAGACAATTGGGGCACCTATTACATGGAGTATATGTGGGTTTATATAGGGAAAGCATTAGGAACAAAATGGGGCAGCAGCTACTAAGGCATTACACCCAGCAGCCACGTCAGAAAAACCAACAGATTTGCCCAGTATGACCCGCTCGACCCACGGCTCGGACGAGCGAGCTGGTCGAGCCACACAGCTGCTCGATTAGTGAGTTTTGTGGCTGCTGCTTGCTTTTCTCTTGTGTCCTTTTGGTCTCCACTTGTACTACTTCTGAATACTCACCTTGTAAGACTAAGTTGTAGCACCTCCAAGCCTCCACTACCTATAGTACATTGTACTATGATACTTTGCTTGATACCCAATTACCCAATCATAGAGTAGTACTTGTGTCCTCTTCTAATTACACTAACATGCTAGATTAATTACATTAATCTTGTTTGATTACTTGGTAACACAAGTCACCAATAATCCTAACAATTTCCACCTTGACTTGTGTCCACCAAGTCACAAGGATCACCTTCAAGATTCATCCAACAACACTCACAAACATCTCTAACTAGTTAACATACTCAACAACTAAAAGTAAAAGAAATAAACATGTGCACAAAAATAAGCAAAAGCACATGCACTACAAATGCTCTCTAAGAGCTTACAACAAAGAGTATGATTAAACACCAACCAAGTCCACACAACCCATGGACTTGTTGGAAGACATTGGAATTACATTCTTATCATCAAGAGAAGTATCATCAACTATTCATCATCATTAAGCTTGGTTGAGGTAGTAGCATGATAAACCGGCTAACCAAGGTTGTGCCAAGTAGCTTATACAAGCCATCATCATCAATGGACCCTTTCAAGAACACCTTATGGCCCTTTACAACCTTCGTAACTCCACCTTCACCAATGCATACAAAACCTTCTCTATCAAAAGTACCAAAAAAAAAACAGCACATGATCACAATACTTTCCTTTTATACTAAATACAATATAATTTTAAAAGTTATATTTCAAATATGCAATTGCACAATAGTTTAAAAGTTGCATTTCAAATAAAAAACTCTATTTTACAAAACTTCGTGCAATGCACGGGTTTTATACTAGTATATTACTAGATAATGCCCGTGCGATGCACGGTTTTATATTAAATTTTTCGATATATTAGTATCATTTAAGAAATTAAAATTTTAAGAAAAAAATTTCAAATTATACTTACATCTCATTTCATTCTAAATAGTTGTATACATTACATACATTGTATGATTTGTATCATACTTTGCATTGTGCGCGTAGATGATTGCGAAAATTTAGTTAATGACAAATAAATTACAACAAAGGACAAAAAATTTGATTATGTTTTTAATATAATTATACCTATGCTTCTATTTGTTTATTTTAATTAGAAAGCAAATAGATCGTACATGAAGTATATAATATAAAATTATGAATATTTTTAATAAAAAAATAACATACCAATTTATGCTAACAAAAAATAATTACATTAATTTGTATAAAGTAATACAACTATTAAAAACATACTTCATATTCATATTTAACATACTTCAAAATCAAGTTTAACATAAATATTTATATATGTAAAATTATTTTGTAAAAGCTTAAACAAATTCACAAAAATAATAAGCGACTTGCATAAAGATTATAGTCACAACTTAAATCATACTCCCTCCAACACAATTGTATTGTCCCATTTCCTTATTGGGACAATTCACTTCAATTGTCTCATTTCCTTTTTTGTCTATCTTTTTTTACCTAAATACCCCCACTTTTCCAATTCCCAATACCCAACTACCACCTTTACAATTAATTTAATCAATTAAAATACCCAACTATCACCTTTTTGGTGGACCCCATCCCACTCTTAATATCCGTGCCCAACCCAAATGAGACAATACAATTGTGTTGGAGGGAGTATTAGAATAAAATCATGCATTGCATTTAAGCAATCAATAGTATAAATAAAAAAATCCTTATAAAAGTATATCATCTTTGAACCTTCTCAAAATATCCAATACACTTAAATAATACTCATTTAATAAATAACATTGATAAGATTTTTTAATTAATAAAAAATTAAAAAAATGTAATAAAATATATGATTTTCTAATACATTAAATGATGTGACTTAAAAAATATAAAATCAATAAATATAGATAATATTATAGTCATAGTTAGAAATCAATAAAATCAAAGATGTAAATATTAGTCATAAAGACAATGACATCGTCATTGAGTTTTGGAGGGAAAAGTTTTAATGAGGTTGTGACACGTAAGCAATAATAAATAGTGATGATGTCAGCGTGTTTTGTTTTAGTAATAGTTAAGATATTTTTTATATTACCTACAAAAAAGTATGTTAGAAATTTATCACTAAGCAATGCATTAAATAGGTGAAATTAATTAAATCAATTATGAGTTTTTTTTTTTGAATAGAAATCACTTATATGACGTTTAAAATCAAATTTTCATTGGAAATAAAGTAATTTTATAATTGGGTGGTTAATTTGTAAAGCAAACCAAGGACGCCAAAAATTTAGCTCCAGAATATTATGATTGGTGGGTGGTTCAATAAAGCCAACTTTTTTTAAATTTGATAGAAAAAAGTAAAATATTTATTCTTTGTGTTTTCTCCCAACTTTTGCAAAAGTAATTTAAATTAAAAAATGTATGGTTTCAAAAACTCAAAAATATGTATGGTTTCCAATTAAAATATATTTTCTCTATCTTTCTGCCCAAAAATTCTTAATCAATAACCGTGATTTATAAATCACCACAAAAAGACAAAAAAAATAATATTAAAATAAATAAAATCAAAAAAGATAAATTAAAACAACAAAACTCTCCTCCTATCACATCTTACCAGATAAGAGTGATTTATTAAACTCACAAATAACCGTTATTTACCAAGACTTTATCTTTTCTGCCCTGAAAATTTTGTTTTTTTTTTACATTAATTTACTAAAAAATTACCTTTAACCTGACTATTCTTTTTGTCATTTAATGCACTATTTCACAAGGTATTTGTCAGATTATAAAGCAAATACAAAAGGCAAAAAAGATATAAATAAAATTAAAGTAAAGTAAATAGCTAAAAACAGATTGTTTTCCCTTTATTGTCAGAAATTTTTTAAAAAGATCTTATAGAACAATATTTCATCAGGCATTTGAATCACTAGTGTTTGGGGTAAATCTTTTGATTTTCATAAAAAGTTCTTATTAATTAGCAATCATTTGTCTTTTCCACCTCTTATTTTTCTAATTTAATATTAATGTAAAAAAATGATCCTCCACTCCCAAAATTAATCCCATTTTGATTTTCATTTCTTACCTTATCTTAAAATCTATATAACCATTACTAAAATAAAACACTGCTTACATCATCACCTTTTTAAATCGCTTACGTGTTACGTGTCACCTCCTCATTGAAAATTTTCCCTCTAAAATAAATAATTCCACTTTAAATGAAGGTTAGTTTAGATTCGAACCCATGACCTCTTGGGTCACGTTGGGTTTTAATATCATGTCAAGGAACCAATTCAATGTCAAGGAACCAATTCAACCAAAAGCTTAGGTGGATAGTTGCAGCCCCATACTATGTTACATACTCTAACAGTGAATAAGAGGAACTATAATATTTTTGTTATTTGATGAAATAACCCCTTCGACACTTAAAAAATTAAACATGTCTTTGAGAATTAGTTCTTGTCTTAATTGAAAATCGATCAAGTACTACTATTAAAAAAATTGTCTTTGTCTTTCCTTGGTCCGCATCTAACAAAAGAAAAATTGTTAATGTTTCTTAATTTCCTTAAAATTTCTATTTTGTAAGATTCTTTTAATTTTAGAGTTTTTTGGTAATTGGTTGACATTCTTAGATTAGAACAAACAAAAGAAATGGAGATTTATTTGATAGTGAAAATTCATAATTAAGTATAGGAATTTAATTACTAAATTGGATGCTGTTAAACTCAGGTTCCAATATCAATTGCAATTTCCCATGTGAAA
Source organism: Amaranthus cruentus (assembly GCA_019425755.1). Taxonomy (NCBI): domain Eukaryota; kingdom Viridiplantae; phylum Streptophyta; class Magnoliopsida; order Caryophyllales; family Amaranthaceae; genus Amaranthus; species Amaranthus cruentus. The sequence goes on along the minus strand of CM033450.1, from coordinate 24,536,315 downwards.
TCAAACAAAAAAATAATTTCAAAAATTTTGACAGAGTAAAGATGATTGATAACAGAAGCCATCCCTAGTATCTATTTTTGAAAAGAAAAATTCACCTTTAAAAGCTTGAAACTTTCCAACTTTTTTACTTAATTTAGTTTGGTTTTAAATTAAGTTTAATTTAGTTTTAAATTTAATATTTTTAATCTTTAAATTTTTAATTAAAATAAAAAATTTGCAGGTGCTCTTTTGACCGAGAAACTGTCTTTTGTAAAGACGGCTCTCAAAAGCGAACTCAAATTTAATTTATATTAATTAAAAAAACTGCTGCTGAAATCAAAGTGCGTGTGTCAAGTGAAATGTGAAAGTCACATGATATAATTGAGGTTATAACAATATTTATTTGGGGTTATAAATGTTACATTTGGTGTAATATAACCCCAAATATATGCTGGTATATAACACCAAATGTATTATGTTATAACCCCAAATAAATGTTGTTATAACCCTAAAATTATGCGACTTTTCACATTCCACTTAACACACGTGCTTTGATTTCAACAACAGTTCTTTTTTAAAAAAATTAACATAAATTAGATTTGGGTTAAAATTTTTAGAACCGTCAAAAGACTCTCAAATAAGAATTTGTGAAAATTTTAAATTATCATAACTTATAAGTCATTACCAATTAAAATCTAAAATTTAAAATTTGTAATCTGACTCTTACTTTGATACAATAGGACATCTGACTTTGACTTTATTTTTTCTTTTTCTAGTTTATTTGAACAAATTAGACTTTTTAGGATTAGTATTGACATAAGTATTAATCTCTTAAGAGACCGTTTTTTAGCCCAACCCATTAAAGCATAATTAAACTAAAAAAAATAAAAATAGGCTTATCAAATTAGAGATGATCTCTTAAAGGAGACCGTCTTTTACAAAAAAATTTTACAAAAAATTGTAAAATATTAACAGGCGGTCTTGGGAGAGACCGTCTTATTCTAAGACGGCCCAATATTCCAGCCCATTGCCCTTTCTCTCTTCTTTTTCATTTTCTGGGCATTTTTCAATTTTACTCTTAAAGGTATCAATTTTAACCTTAAAGATATCAATTTCAATTTAGGTGGAAATTGATCAGTTTAACGCCACAATTAATCACTTATAGGTTCAAATTGAAATTTATTTTAATTGATGTGTTTAAGTACTACTTTACGTTGAAATTGATACCTTTAAGATCAAAATTGATACCTTTAAGGTCAAAATTGAAAAATGTTCAGAATATGAAAAAAAACAAAAAATAAAATTTGGAGGGCGCGTGTGCTATACATGCCTGCAATGGGTCGGCCCGATTGTAATCTTAGAATAAGACGGTCTTACGCAAGTTTTTGTGAAATATTAATGTGCCTATTTCAATTCTTGTTTTCGCGTTTATGTGGCAAAGTTTTTGGGCCTCAATATAAAAGGATTTTCCTTAAGACTTGCAACGTTTGATATGTCTCTTTGAATGTCATCTTTGTTGTGTTTGTTTTTTTTTTTTTTTTGTTAATAAGTAAAGTTTGGCAAATTTGAGTTATAAGTCTGCGTATTGTTACATAAATATTATTTTATTAGGGTGTTCAGGAAATCCAATTCAATACTTCAATTATTAATATATTTAAAATTACTCACATCTAAGAATTATAAATTTGATATTTGAAAACTATAGTTTTAGACAAATTTACCAAGTTGCCACTTGACTATATATTTTTAGTGAAGTCTAAATTTGATATTTGAAAACATGTGGCCGAGTTGGAGTCAGTGGTGAAAAAAGCCCGACTTTTATTTAGAGTGAAGTCAGAGTGCGCATAATGTGATTTGAATCGAAATATTTCCATCCCTAGATTTGTATTCTTTAATTGATGTAGGATGCGCATTTTGATCATTTATATTGGCTTTTTATAATTACTACATATTTATTTTCACCCTATTCAATGCGCATAGTTAAATAAATATAAATTATAAAAAAATTATTTTTGTAATGAAACGAGGAAGTGCATGAGACACTTAAAATTCCTGAAGAGGAAGTGTTATCGAAGTCAGCTGTAGTAGGTGAGCTGGAAGTGTGATATGATTCTTCCACAAAAATGACTTTAATTCCTGCACTATAACATGTTAGCCTTGTTCGGGAGATGATCTTCCGGAAAGCCCCTCTAATACTCAAGATATGATACTTTAATGAAAGCAAGATTTACGAATATCAAGATGTTTACAGCATTATGTGAGTTTGTAGTTTGGTGAATTAATTGAAAGTATGATGAATACTTATATGAGAATATGTATTAATACAAATCAAATAACATCACATCATCACTTGAAGATTTGGTTATAATATGCAACAACTATATCATCAATTATCAAAAATTCAATGACAGCCAAAGGTTGGTAAGTGGTTGAAGTCTAAAGATTTTTCTTTCCCCCTTTATGATAAGAAATTTAAATTTCACCAACTATAAAAATATTAAATCCTCCTTGCCTTATGTTGTAATTGATTATTCTTAACCTATAATAAAAAGAATTTTAAAAGAATTTATAGAAAGAGGAAATACACTTCTCTAAAAATTTTTTTAAAAATCAATTGATTTTAACTTTTGACTTCTAAAAACCATATTTAAGAAATTTATACAAGTATTTTTCCGGTAAAACAATCTTAAATGTCAATTATAACAAAAATTTGAGTATGAAATTTTGTTTCAATTATAAGCAAATACTAATACTCTTTAATATTCTCTCGACTCTCATTTACTTTTTGATCACTGTACACTTATTATTAAATTTGTATATTATTTTTAATCTTTAAATTAACATAGTGAAGTGTGATCTTACATACCATCTAATAAAAAGGTCGTAAAATTACATCACATTGTCATTGTATTTGGTATTTAATAGAGTTTTTTCATCAAACATTAATTTTCAAACATTTCATCAACAAATAAAAGATACATGATAATCAAAAATTAATTTGACAATGACAAAAAATTATTATGATAACGTTCTTGGAATATTACCCAAATTTGTTTTAAAAAGTATGATAAGTATAATTAATATTTATATCAACGAACTAATATTTTTCATTCAAAGCATAATACATTCTCAAATTCTCTATCAATTTTATAAGAAATGTTTTAGATTCATAATATGTAATTACATTTTTATTTAATATTTATATTGCAAAAATTTCTATACTAATAGTAAAGGTTAATATGTTCCCTATGCAATCACAAAAAAAAAAAAGAAATGAAAGTAATAAAAAAGGAAAATTTTACGTGGTAACTTTAAAGTTTTGGATTTTCACGTGGTAACCAAAACATTTAAAAAATCTATGCGGTAATTCTAAAGTTTACCAAATTGTTTCACCGTGACTTTTTGCACATAAACGTTAGTAAACGTTAATTTCTAAGGTTTAAGGTTGATGTACACCTATTTATGCGACTTATTATTTCAATGCCACAAGTTTTAATCTTTTCCCCCAAAACATAAACTCTAACTCTACCGTATTTGAATTTTTGGGGAAAAAATATGATTTAGATGAAAGATGGTAGAGGTTGGGTTTTAGGGGAAAAGTTGAAATTGATGGCATTTGAAATGATGAGTCGCATAAATAGGCGTACAACAACCTTAAAGCTTATAAATTAACGTTCGCTAACATCTAATGTGCAAAAAGGTCACGGTGAAATAATTTAGTAAACCTCAAAGTTACCACGTTAATTTTTTAAAAATTATGATTATCACACAGAAAACTCAAAACCTCAGAATTACCACATTTAAATTTTCATTAAAAAAAAATTTAAAGTTTAATTTTAACCTAAGCCTTTCCCTCCTACGGTCCTACCCATAAAAAAACAAACATTATAACGATAAATTCCATGCATCTATAAATTCAATTTGCACCACTTTGCAAATGGGTCTCACATCCATTTAAACTCCTTTAACATGTTAAAACTCTGACCCATCAATCAGAACAAACCCAGACCCATCTTTTTCCTACAATTAAATAACCCTCTTTTCCTTCCTCTCCCTTTATTTAAACTTTAAACCCATCTTTCCCCTCCATTTTTAAACACTTCCCTGTTTCTTCCCCTGTTTTCTTCCTAACCCACCAAAAATGGGCAAAGCTACTAAATGGTTGAAATCCCTTTTAGGGATGAAAAAACAAAATGATAAAGAAAAAATGGTCAAATCTGTTACAAATGAAGATCTGAAGAGAGAAAAAATAGCAAGAGTTGAAGGAAGATGGAGTTTTACAAAACACACAAAAGAGAAAGTGAAAGAAAAGCAAAATGTTTGGTTTAATAGAGATTTTATTTCTGAATCAGAAAAAGAGCAAACTAAACATGCTATTGCTGTTGCTGCTGCGACTGCTGCTGCTGCTGATGCCGCTGTTGCTGCTGCGCAAGCTGCGGTTGCTGTTGTTAGACTGACTAGCCATGGCCATGGCAGAGATACTCTGTTTTCTAATGGTGGAAAACATAGATGGGCTGCTCTTAAGATTCAAACCCATTTTAAGGGCTATTTGGTATGTGGGTTTTTTTGTCTCCTATTGTGGTGTTTGATTTGGCGGAAAACATTTTTCATTGAAAATGGTTTTTTGGATTAGAATGTTTGTAAATTAATTCCCATTTTAAGGGCTAGTTTTTCATTTTAATTCCCATGTCAAGTCAAACTAATATGGCCAAAGTTCTTTCATTTGTTGTGATTTTTGTTTTTGTTTTCTGGTATTTGTTGTTATTAATTCATTGTTTTTTAGATTTGGGTTTTATTTTTTTTAATTTTAGCATTTCAAAGGGTTTAATTTGAGATTTTAATTTTAGAGTAATTGTAATTTGTTCAATGACTTTTATATGCTCTTATAGTTGAGATGGTTTATCTACATGGATGATTAGTGTGTACCTTTTTAAGTTAGGAATCCTTTCTCTTATAGTCATATAGTTTTAGTATGTTGTTTTTTGGCTTATGAAATGGGTGCAATTTATATTTATCGATTATATGCTGACATTCATAATAAGTTCAGTCTAATTTAACCTAAGTCTAGGATATTCAAAATTTCAATTAGGTAGGTTAGATTTTCAGGGTACCAGATTGAATATCATACTACTGTGTGTGTGGAGTGTGCACTGTTATAGGAATTCAAAAAAGGACTAGTGTATCTAATTGTTAGTTGGAATTTGGAGAGTAGAGTACTTGATTACCTCACTTTTTCTAGAGATAGTAAAAGCTATTTCTGGTACCTAAGCACATTTTTGAAGTTACTACTTCTAGATGGATTTGGTCAACCTTTTATTAGGTTGGTTTCTCCCCCTTTTCCCATGTTTGCTTCTCCACTCTTTTTGAGTCTTCTTTTTGAAGTTTACTCTTGTGTCTTGAGCTTCATTATGTCATGTTTTTTTGAATTTGAATCACATTTTTATCTAACACATGGACAAATTTTCAAGTTTGTTTATATAATTATTCTTTCAACTTTTATTCAATAAATGAGAATTTATCTAGGATCTATGCTGACGAATCAGTGCTAAAATGTGAAGATCTTTGTTGGTCTAAACATCAACTTGTCAGTTGCCACTTAATTTGAGCTCTGGTATTATATGCTACATTGTACACGTTTAGATTTGATTTGAAACTAGTACTTTCTCTGTCTCAATTTGTTTTCCTACTTATTTTGAAATTTCAAAAAAAGTACTCCTATCCTAGGGTTATGCTCGTGAGCTTAAGTAATGGTTGATTCTTTAGGAATGTGACTTTGTATTGTGATTAAATAACTATAGGCAAGGAGAGCACTTAAAGCCTTAAAAGGACTAGTGAAACTACAAGCTCTTGTAAGAGGTTATCTTGTTCGAAAGCGAGCTGCAGCAACTCTTCAGAGCATGCAAGCCCTCATCAGAGCGCAGGCAGCTGCGCGTAATCAAAGGACTGGTCAAGTCCTGAGCCGGAGTCATAGAGTTCAATCAGAGTTTCGAGCACGAAAATCCATGGTAAGATATCTCAAAAAGATTCAATTAGGCCAAATTTGTTTGCTTGCTACTGTAAATGTGATGTTGTTTTCTTTGTTTTGTCTTAACAGGAAAGGTTTGATGAATCAAGAAATGATCATTTACATAGCAAAAGACTTTCAACATCATATGATCCATATAACAATCCATATGAAGGGAGTCCCAAAATTGTTGAAATTGACACATATTACAAGCCAAAATCAAGGTCTAGGAGGATCAACATCAAACCAACATCCTACGATTTTAGTGGCGAAGATTTACAGTACCCAACAATGTCTTCGCCTCTACCATGTCCATTCCCTGGCCGGGCCCCAATAGATTGTCGAAACTACGATTGGAGCTTCTATGGTGATGAATGTCGGGTTTCATCAGCTCAAAGTACACCTCGGTTTTCAAATTCAGTTCGATCCAATGGCCCCCCTACACCCACCAAGAGTGTATGTGGGGATAGCTTCTTTAGGCCTTACTCGAATTCCCCTGGCTACATGGCGGATACACAATCGTTTCGAGCCAAGCTTAGGTCCCATAGTGCCCCTAGACAAAGGCTGGATTCCCAACCCAAGAATAGGGTGTCATTATATGAGATGATGGCTGCTAGAAACAGTATTAGTGGTGTTAGAATGCAGAGATCTAGTTATTCAAAAGTTCAAGACTACTCCTTGAACTTGTGAAGTGTATGAATCACTTTGTGTTTAGTGTGAGTAGTGAAGCAAAATAGAGTTTGTAGAGTGAACAAAAGAGAATTTGATGAAACTTACTCTTAGACTTGTGTTTTTAGTGGGTCAATGTTGCCCTTTTGCAACTCATAAGTAAAAGATTAGAACACATGGTGCTTGTGTATATTCTTAAGATATTAACTTTCTATTAACGGAAATGAAATTCTCTTGGTCTTTTTCTACTCTCGAACTTTTGTAACTTATGTGTTTATTCATGGGCGATTTTGAAGGTGTGCGGGGTGCTCAATTGTACAGGACCCTTAAATCAAAAAGGTCTCATATAGGATAGATCGTATTTGAATTTCATACTAGTGAAGTAGAGTAGTTAGTTGGAGTACTACTTAATAAATCAATGGTCACATGTTCAAATTCATTCATTAAACATTAATTATCACCAACCTAATTTATAATATTAATCAATATTTTATTTATTAAATTTTCAATTCTTCAAATTATACTCTTTATATTACTGGTCATTTATCTATTACTTTTTATATTTTTCTTTTTAATATTAGAAATAGAAATTCAATTTTAGTTGGTTGTAATGAGAGTAACAAAAATTAATTGGATGAAATAATATGAGGTTATAGACATATACTTTCTTTTTTTGAAATATGCAATATATATTAGACTTTATATTGGGGTTAATTTAACCAGAGGCGGACCCACTAAGAGACAAGGGGGTACAGTTGTACCCCCAGTTTGAAAAAAAAAAATCAGAAAAAAAAAAATAAAAAAAAAATAAAAAAAATTAAGAAACCCTATTCAGCACTCTCCAAACTCGCCTGTCCCTTCTCACTCTCGCCCACCCAGATCGCATTTCTGCCCTTCTCAGCACTCTCGACCAGTCGACCACCGCCACCAGTCCAGCGCCACCACCAGCACCCGACCACCGCCCCACCGCCTCCTTCATGGCTGCCTCCCCTTTCTCCAATTCTCCATTTGAGGTAAATTCCCTAATTCACTAAATAGAAAAACTCCATTTGAATTTTAAAGTTTCAATTTTATTCTCTATGATTGAAATTGCTTAAATAAGTTGTTGTTGTTGGCTTGTTGCTTACTTGCTTAATTTATGTTATTTTATTTATCAAATTAGTGTTTGTGTAAATGTGTAATTGCCAATTACTCAATTAGGTTTTCAAATTTCAAATTCATGCCATGGGACTATGAGTTGTTAGTGTTTGTATAATTGTGTTGATTGAAAATTGAAATTGGTAATTGTGTTGCTTGAAAATTGAAATTGGTAATTGTAATTGTGTTGCTTGAAAATTGAAATTGCTTGAAAATTAGAATTGACAATTAATTCATGTATTTAAATTAATTAGGAAATGTCAAGTAATTCAAGTTCAAAGAAGTCAATTGCGGGGGATAAACAACCCAATCTTCGTGAATTTTTGTTTAAAAGAATGAAATCTCAAGGAACATTTAATGAAAGCATTGACTCTCCATCACCTCCTTTAAGTTCCCCTCAAAGTGAAGATGTTAATATGGAAGTAGGTGGTTCAAGTGCTTGTGATGAACCATTGGATGATGATTGGGTGTATGATGTTGAACTTCTTCCTCATGACCCGAGATTGAGAAAAAACATAATGGATTATCCCCAAAATGAAAGAAATCCTGTTAGGAGAGCTTATATTCTTAGAGGCCCTTGCCAACCAAAAACACATGATTTCCCTCAAAGACAAATAGGTGGTTTGCGCCGTTTTAGTGTCAATTGGTTCAAAAAATGGGATTGGCTTGAATATAGTGTTGAAAAAGATGCTGCATTTTGCTTTGTTTGTTATTTGTTCAAGAGGGATGTGGAAATAAACAATGGGGGAGATGCATTCGTTAATGGAGGGTTTAGAGGGTGGAATAAACCGGATAGGTTTCAAAAGCATGTTGGTGGAATTAAAAGTGCTCACAATGTTGCTTATGAGAAATATGTGAATCTAAGAGATGCAAAAAAGAACTCAATTGAAGTTTTGTTTGATAATGCGAGTCAGTCTCAAATGGATTCATATCATATTCGTTTGAATGCATCCTTAACTTGTTTGAGATTTCTTTTGGGTCAAGGTTTGGCATTCCGGGGACATGATGAAAGTGAGGAATCATATAGTAGGGGTAACTTTCTTGAGCTTTTGAAGTGGTTAGGGGGGAAGGTTGACGAAATAAGAAAACATACTTTCCAAAATGCACCCAAAAATTGTCAATTGACCTCTCCCAAAATTCAAAAAGATATTATCAATTGTTGTGCAAAAGAGACTACCAAACGCATAATAGAAGAGGTTGGAGATGATTACTTTTCTATTTTGGCTGATGAATCAAGTGATGTGTCTAAAAAAGAACAACTAGCTCTTGTTTTGCGGTTTGTTAATAGAGAAAGTGGATCGGTAGTGGAACGCTTTTTAGGCATTGTACATGTGGATGATACAAGTGCTTTGTCTCTTAAAGATGCCATTTTGTCCTTGCTTATGGAACATTCATTGAGTCCATCCATGATAAGAGGTCAAGGTTATGATGGGGCAAGTAACATGAGAGGTGAAATCAATGGCCTTAAGACTTTGATTATGAATGATACTCCAAGAGCCTACTATATTCATTGTTTTGCTCATCAACTACAACTAGTTCTAGTTGCGGTTGCTAAAAAGAATGATAATTGTGGTTGGCTTTTTGAAATCATTGCAAACTTGTTGAATGTGGTTGGATCTTCTTGTAAGAGACAAGACATGATTCGAAAAAAGCAAGCTCAAGTAGTGGCTCAAGCATTGGAAGTGGGGGAAATTGAAAGTGGATCGGGATTGAATCAAGAACGTGGTTTGAGTAGGCCGGGAGATACACGTTGGGGATCTCATTACAAGTGTCTAATAAATATCATCAACTTGTTTCCTTCAATTGTTGAAGTACTTGAGTGGATTGGAAAGCATGGCTCTTCGGACGATAAGTTCAAAGCTCAAATTATTTCGGGATCTATCGAGTCATTTGAATTTGTTATTATGGCTCATTTGATGTTGATTATCTTTGGCTACACTAATGACTTATGTGTTGCTTTGCAAAGAAAAGAACAAGATATTGTTAATGCCGTTAGACTTGTTCATAGTACAAGAAATGTGTTGCAAAAGATGAGAGATGAAGGATGGGAGAATCTCTTACAAAAAGTTATTTCATTTTGTACTAAACACGAGATTGATGTTCCATCTATGGATGCTCATTATGTACCTCAAGGAAGATCAAGACGTTTTGTTCAACAAGCAACAAATCTACATCATTTTCGGGTTGGAATCTTTTTGGAAGTAATTGATTTGCATCTTCAAGAGCTTGATAATCGTTTTAGTGAGATGAACATGGAGTTACTTACATGCATGGCTTCTCTAAGTCCTAAAGGTAACTTTTCATCTTTTGATAAAAACAAGATACTTAAACTTGCTTCTTTATATCCCGAAGAGTTTTCATGTAATGATTTAACGGTTCTTGATCATCAACTTGATGTGTTCTTGGATGTTATGTTAAACGATGAAGCATTTCATGATTTGCAAGATATTAATTCTCTTTCCATGAAGCTTGTTGAAACAAAGAGACATGAGAATTTTCCTCTTATACATTTGCTAATCAAGTTGATGTTGATTCTTCCGGTTGCTACGGCAAGTGTAGAAAGAGTGTTTTTCGCAATGACATATGTCAAAAGTAAGTTGAGAAATAGCATGGGTGATCAACTTATGAATGATTGTTTGGTTACTTTTATTGAGAAGGAAGTGTTTCTACAAATTTCCGACGACATGATTATTGATCGTTTTAAAAATATGAAGACTCGAAGGATGAATTTGTAATTTTGGAGTGTATTAGTGTAAAACTTTAAGTATCGTAAGACTTTTATTGTTATTTTGGATTGTAAGACTTTAACTATTGATTTATTATGTGTTGTAATTTTTTTAAAATTTATCCGATTACATGAATGATATGACGTTCATGTTTTGTACCCCCAGTTTGAAATTCCTGGGTCCGCCACTGGGGTTAATGTGTAAGAAAAATATAGTTAAGTAAAATTTTTATTTGTATTGTTTGATTGGTTACGTTCAAAATATTATATATTTTATAATTTTTTAAGTATACTTTATCATTTAAATAAACAAAATAACGTATTAAAATCTCATAATAAAAATAATACTACCTCCTATTCAGCCTAAATGTCTCATTTAATTTTTTGATACTATTCACTTATCACTTTTAATTTGTATTTTACTCTCAATCTATAAGTTAAAACATAGTCACGTGAGATCTTGTTTGATTCGTCTCAATATAACGATTATTAATATCAAATTTTTATAATTTTTAATTAAGAATAATTTAAGATATTAAGTGTTAAAATGTTGCCTTGGCAAGTGTAAAAAAACTAAATGGGACATTTAAGTTGAATAGGAGGGAGTATAACAATAATAATAAAAAAATAAAATTAACAACATAAAATCTCTAGCAAATTGAGTGGGATAGTATTAAACTACAATGAAATGACACTACATTCCCATATAAACATTCCATGTGTTTTAAACTTAAGATGATGTCGAAATGATGTAACACCTAAAAGTTATAAAACCAAGCACATAGCAAAAGTTAAATCTTGGTACTAGCAATTTTGGATTTCACATTTAAAATGTACCAAGATAAGAATCCCATATTGTTCCTCTACTTATTAGCCCACCAAGGCACCCAAGTCCCAAGTCCCACCCAAGATAATCTAAACTTTTACATATTTTTGAAAAAAAAAAAAAAAACATTGTAGACGCTCCCCTAACTTTAGGCTTTTAAGTGTAGAGTTTTAATTTCTCAATAATGTAGGCTTCCATGCAGGTTCTCAGTACAGAATTTGGCTTCTTTATGTTATTATTAGTAGTATATTCTTTTACAAATTAAATAAGGCACACTTTTCAAAAGCTTGGAGCCGGTTTCTTTTGGATTATTTGACCCAAATGCTTCCCTTTCTTCCTTCATTTACCCTTTATATAATCATTAGATTAATTAATATGGTATTAATATATATTTAGGGTTAATCCCATTGCTCTATGATAAGAATATTCCCTTTAAACTATATTAGGCTAGTCAGAAATCATGAGCCTCACCCACATTCAAATTTTCAAATTATAGTTGTTGCTCAATCATGCCCAACGGTTATGCCATTTCTAAGAATCAATGAGATCTTTTTTTTTTTTTGAAGTTAAGAATCAATGAGATCTTAATCTATAAAGAAAAGATAATATTCATTACAAATTAATTAGATTGAAATAAATATATAATTTGATGCTTAGTTGGGAGTACGGACATCAAAAAGAAATTTAGTGTAATAATGATTAATGGTAATGATTTGCGTTACTTGAATATTATGTAGGATATTTTTTTAACTATATATAAATAAGTAAAATGTTTTTAGATATGAATCACTACAGTCCCCCCCTCCTAAACCACCATAGTCTCACTCCTTCCCCTCACATTATACACATTAGTTAGTATCTAGAGAGATTGTCTCTTTGGGAGACGTATTTTACGCCCAACCTATTAAAAATTAATGTCTACTTATCGTATTTTTAATGCATACTTACATTATCCTAAATGCTTACATTTCGTATCCTTAACGTTTACTTACAATATTTTATGAAATATATAATAGGCCGACCCAATTAGAGATGGTCTATCAAATAAATAGTCTCTCACATGAATTTGTGCACATTATATATGCTGAGAGGAAGTATTAAAGATTGATTATTAGAATATAATTAATATGTAAAATTATTTGTCACGAATGAGTAAAATTTTGAATTATTTTCAATAACAAAATGGCATATTTAATTTTTTATGTTATTCAATGCATTTATCCAATACTTAATATTCCTTATTACACAAAACGAAATAGTGAGGGTGTTTGGCAAATAGCTGGTAGCTGATAACTGATTATAGTGGCTTATTTGACCAGCTGATTTTATTAACTGATTTGACTAGCTGCTTTTGAACCCGCTGCTATAAGCAGCTTGTTCAAAAACAACTTATTCGTATCAATAAGCTGTTTCAACCAGCTAATTCACCAAACACTATCTTTAGCTGGTTTGACTACCCAACCCTCTATTTATATCCAAATAAGCTAAAATTGCTCAATAAGCTAATTTGTCAAACACCCCTAATATTTTCTTGACTATATTTTAATTTAATATTAAAAATAAATACAAATTAAGAGTAACAAAGGAATAATACCAAAAATTAATATTAATAGGAGGGAATATAAACCTTTTCATCTAAAGCCATAAGAATATGAATCAAATCTACATTTAGTTATCACAAAAAGTAATATCAAAAGCTAGTTATATAGACCCTTTATGGTCTCATGCTCATCAAACATTTTTAATTGTAATTCACATAGAATTACTTCTATAATAGAAACACTTTCTTCATATGTCTCATTCAGTAGCAAGTATTATGGAACGGAGAAAGTATAAGCTAGATTGTGCAATTTCTTAAGCATGAAGAACAGATTCATTAGCATTAGTATTACACCCAAGTGAATTTGGATCATAAATCATAATTTTTCTTAGAAAGTACTTTATTTTTTCTTGAATTAATTGTGAATTACATCCCTGATGTTTAGGCCTTTTGCAAATTACAGCCACGATATTTTTTTTTTGCGAATTACAGCCACCACGTTTTAAAAGTGACCACCATTGCGGCCAAATAACCGGTTATGACCATTGACTAGGGAATTTACCTTTTGACTTTCCATTTTTCTGATTTTTCCTTTTTTTTTGAGTTTTTTTTTCTTTTTTCTTTTTTTTAATTTAATTCCTTCATCCCCAATATCTTTCTCTCTCTTCCTCCTTCTTCTCCATCATCTTCATCCTCTTCATCCTCCATTAATCTTCAAAGTCACCAATAATCTTCAAAGATCCAATTTCTCTCCAAAGTTCAGACCCTAGATTTCTTTCCACCATTAATCTCTCTTCATCTTTGTTCTCCTCAAAGACCCAATCACTTCATCAAATCTTCTTTAGGGTATGATCAATCAACCCTTAATCTTTTAGGTTTCTTCAAAGGTAAATTCCCTGGTCAACGGTCATAACCGGTCATTTGGCCGCAATGATGGTCACTTTTAAAACGTGGTGGCTGTAATTCGCAAAAAAAAAAACATCGTGACTGTAATATGCAAAAGGCCTAAACATCAGGACTGTAATTCACAATTAATTCTTTTTTCTTAGATGCTAATTAATCAAAAGGGAGTATGTAGAGTAAGAGGAACACATAATCCAAAAACTCTCATCAGTAATGATTAATGGATGTTTGGGAGGAGATTTATGATATACTCCCTCCGTCCCATATAATTTGTAGCAAAGAGAAAATTAGTGTTTTTTTAAGAAAAATGTAGATAATAATAATAAATGAATAGAGAGAATGAATTGTGTGGTTGAAATTAAAAGAGAGTTAAAATATATAGATGAGATTAAAAAGAAGTGGTGGATCATAGTCTAAAAATAAAAATAATACAAATTAAATGGGACGAACCAAAATATAAAATAATGCAAATTAATTGTTAACGAAGGAGTATTTATGGCAATCAGAATCTCAAGGAAAGAGAATAAAATCCTTGTAAGCATACATCATCAATGTCATGACCCTCTGTAAAAGTAATAAAGAGGAGGTTAATAATACTCCTATACTCTTGTGTAGGTAATTGAACTACCTTTTTTTTTTACTAGAAAAATGTGCAAAAGTTACAGCATGACATCAAGGACATTTTGTACAACATGTAGATAAGAATTAGGCCTGTGCATTGGGCCGGGGTCCGTTGGGGACCCTAATTCAACCCTTAATTATAAAGAGTTTTAAAAGAGTGGGGTTGAATAAGGGTTTTATTAAAATTAAAAAACATGGGCCGGATAAGGGTTTTAGGGTTGGGCTGAATAAAGCATAACTCACGAAGAAAAGATTTGTTGCAGAAATTGAATCAAAACAGATACCCATTGCTCAAAACTTGCAATTCATCCTTGGCTTCGACAATTGAAGAACCCTCGAATCCATGAACAACTGATTTCATTCATAATCGGTCAGTAATTAGTATGATTTAAATTCCTTCTTCTTTACTTTTTATTTTCAGATTTCTTTCACTTTGTTCATCATCTAATTAGTTGTAACGGATTAAGTATTATCTGGTTTTAGGGTTTTCTATTCCCAATTTTACATATAATTCGAAATTTCCCTTTTAGTGATGCTGCTATAATTGCAAAATGTTGACTTGATGCTCATATAATCTTTGATTTCGTATGCTGTTAGTTCGATTTAAAATTTATGATTCCAAACTAGGGTTTTTTTTTGTGATTCACATATCTCAGAATTCAGAAAGCGTATGTGATGATTGGTAAATTATGTGATTTAGAATTTTTATGTGAATTTTAGCAATTATTACTAATTCCATTATTATTTGAAGATTATTTTGGGTTAGTTTTCTTGGAAGTAATTTTTCCAGAAGGATACACTGTAATATGATTATGGTTTCATCAACAAGTAATGCTAGCTTATACAAGGATGTTGAATTTTAGCAATTATTACTAACCATTGAAAACTAACCATTGCTTCATAGAAAAATATTTAATTGAAAATTATTTTAGGTTAGTTTTCTTAGAAGTAATTTATTTTCAGATGTTGAATTTTCACTTTAAATAAACTGTGAGGATTGTGACATGTAGGAATTATTTTGATGATGACTTGGGAAGCAAACTTGTTGAAACTGTTGAATTATTTTGTTGAATTTGGGTTTTTATTTATTTATTTTTTGCATAAGTAATATAAATGGGCCGGGCTGGGCCAGGTTGGGCTTGATGGGGCCGGCCCGTCTAAAGCCCGGATCTTTTTTGTAAGGCCCGACCCATTTCTACTAGAGCCCGACTCGGCCTATTGCACAGGCCTAATAAGAATCTACCCATCATTCTGCTCCACAACATGTTATCTTAACATCATTCACACTCTAAGAATCAGATTTTGTTTCAGTTGGAGTAACTATAAAGTAGGTTTTTGATAAAATTTTAGATTCGATTCTTATCAAACTATCATTGCCCTTAATCTATGGTGTAATAAAAAATCATCCACTCATAATCATTTTGATTACGAAATATTTTGCAGTTACAAGTCATAATAATCCGTTCCGAAAAATCCGATCCGGATTATTCGGTTTTCACAAAGCGGATAATCCGGGTCGGGTACCCGATTTTAACTCCGGATCCGTGTAACGACTTTTTGGAAACCGGATATCCGGTATCCGGTTTTATTTAATTATTATTTTTTTCATCTTTTAATTTGTATTTTATTCTTAACCCACACGTTAAAATATAGTCAAATAAGATCTTATTAGATTCGTCTCAACACAATGTTTATTAATATCTAGCTTTTATAATTTTTAATTCTACATAATTATCGTTATTAACTATTGTATAATTGAATGCATTGACAAACCTGCAAAAAGCAAATGAGACATTTAAAATGAAATTAGGGAGTATAATATATATTTCACAACATAAGCATGATAATAATAATAATTGACTAGACACGCTATTCTAAATTTATGTCAATTTAATAAATATTTTACAAAATTATAATAAAATAGTACATTGTAAATATGAGTGGATATGGATCATAGAGAGTTGAGTGGATCTGAGGCGAGTAAGACCTTATACTCACCACCTACCCATCATTCCATCATCCATATTCTATATCTTCACATTACTAATTAAATTCATATACGTACTCACCCATATTAAAACAAATAACGGTTTTGAAGTCCATAAAATTTTGCCGTCTACTATCCTTATTCTAAGTTTGTACTTTGAACTTTGGACCTTGTAAAATGAAAACTCAAACGTAGGTAGAGGAATTCACATAGACATAACACAAACGAGGGCTAACATGAAGTCCTCTAGGTCTTGGGCTCTTGGCCCAAACAAAAAACAATGGAAACTTAAGTATAAAATCTAATTCATCGAGAAGTCATGAACCTGAATTGGGATTGGATTTTAGAGAAGAATTAGAATTGGGTTTTTCTGTAATTGATGAATCTGGTGTTGATAAGATGATTGTTGGAAATTTTGAACAGGATTGTCTGGGTGGAAAATTTCATCATGAGATTGAGTAAGCTAATAACAAGAGATTTAAATGATTCTTTTTTTGTAGAAAAATGTAATTTTGGTGCTTTTCCTAATCCAATGGCTTATATAGATATTCATGATTCCCTTTTGGTAACTCAGGATGAATATTTGGTTGATCTTGAACCAAAATTCTATGATGGGGATTTAGCAATTGGGGTTGAAATTGATGCTGAGGATTCTTCTGCAGATGGGGGTTTAGCAAATGAGGTTAAATTTGTTGTGGATTCATTAGATGACATTGAATAGAAAATATGACTGGAATGAAGTTACTTGATCTCGAATCGAACAGTGTGTGATGGTAGTGGGATCGCTAAATATGAGCTTAAAACCCTAAACATGAAGCATTTGGTTTGGTTTTTAATGACATGTATGGGATATCTTGTGATGAAACAATTATATCACAATTCACAAGTACATGAAGTCATTTTCAATGACTAATTTCTCATTAAAGAAGTTGAATTCTCAAAATCAAAAGGAAGATGAGGAGAAACTTGAGCAGATTAACCTAAAAGCTGAGTTTCAAGTGCACTCTTCTTCTGCATCAGTTTTGATTGACTTTGGAGATGAATTTAGTAGCTCACTTGAGAGTTCTTCTATGTTACAATAGAGGGAACTAAATCTGTTTGTGCTACTCATAAAAGAAGCGCAACAAGAAGTATAGTGTCAAGCTATAATTCAGAGATTCATTCGTTTTCGAGCAACATTTCTCAGAAAAAGACTGCTAAGCCAGAGGTGAGAACACTAAAGCGTTATTTTTCATTTTTAGTTGTATAAGTTTGCTGAAGTTTCTTGGCATTATTGTTGTGTTTGCATATATTCTTTACAATTATTTTGCATAACTATGTTGGTAATATCTACGTTGTGAAGCATGATAGAGTATATAATATATGTTGAGAGCTCAACAACTATCGGCTTACGTTTTTTGTTGAGCTGATTTTCTTTGTTTAGCTTGCAATAGTTGAGGCCCAGACCCCAGTATATGCTTTGTCCTGGTATCTATTTATTCTTGGTGATATCTATTATGTCCTGGTATCCATTTGTTTTGTCCTGACATTTGTTCTTGGTCATGCAATCATATGAGCATATCAAGGGGCTGATATCTTGTCAAGAGACTGGTTTTCAGCGCACATTAGCCTCACTTGTGTGCAGCTAGGAAAAGTTCTTAGAAAGTCACTCATGCTAAGATTGCTCCCCAGCAAGCACACTTAACTGTGGAGTTTTTAGCAAATGGGCTCCTTGGAAAAGAAGATGCACTTTGTTGATATGAGTAGTCTATCAATCATTTTAAAGCTGAATCCGGGGTATCACAAACACGTTCCTCATACGAAAACCCATTGGGCTAGAGTGTGAATGTAGCACAAACCCTTCTTATGCCTGGTGCTTAATATTCCACTTATGGTTGACGCCCTAGCTTAGGATATATTATATACTCTTAATAGTTTTGTTACTTGTTTTCCTATCATATACTCCTTCCCCATTGAGTATGCTACATGCATCTCCCCTCATGCACTTGACTCACAGAAATAAAATGTAACAAATTCAATGAGACGATGGAAGGGATCGGTAAGGCAAAATAGGGATCATTTAGATCAAACTTCTACATTTATGCTATAGGAGGAAAAGGAAGACAAAAAGGAAACAACACCATTATGAAGATGGAGGCGAATCTTGATTCCATGAGCTATCATCTCCAAGAAGCTAACACATATTTTGTGCTCCCTCATACAATGTACAAATAGAGCTAGCATATCATCCTGAAATCTATTCAAATAGTATGAAGTTTCAAGCAAGCTAAGTACTCTTAGGAACCTAACTTTTGTGGGCAATACCAACTTTTGATGTTGTATAAGTGGTACTAAAACTGATCATGATTGCAAACTTTTTTTAATTTTAAAGTGAAACATTTATTCTTTGATAATGACTCAACCTATTTTATCCTTTTCTTTATTAACATTGTGCATTGGCCTAATAATCTTATCTCTATGCTTTTAATCTTTTTATCTTTAATTTTGGTTAAGTTTAATGTCAACGGAGTTGAAAACCCTAAGGCTTTCTTTTTGTCATTGGTCTAATATAATTTGGAAATGAATTGGAATCCACTAAATATAAAAGGCAAACTTTTTCTGTTTTTATGTTTTTATCATTATGGGCTATGGCTTTATTTTATTTTTTGATTTAAACCTTATTTTAAACTATTAATCATATTTTAATTTCTATGCAATTTCTTTTTCCAACTTCTTCTCAATATTTTACTTTAAATTTCAACCTTATAAGAAGCGTTTTTAGTGGGATATGTTTAGCGACAATCAGTTTATTTACTATTTTAATTTCTAACAATCTATATAGTGGATTTAGTGACAATTATTAGACCCTATAGCACGATAAAAAAAATTATACTAAAATTTTTCGCAGACATAGAGTCCAGTGACATTTCTCATAAATACCACTATAGACTGAAGTAACAATTACATATGCCACTAAAAGGCCAAATAAAGTGTCACTAAATCACACTTAGTGGAACATAAAATAAAAACTAATAATTATTACACTAAAAATATGAATCAGTGACATTTTTTTAATGCCACTAAATTCAATGTCGCGAAAAGTTAAATTTATTGTAGTGATTCGGTATAAAAATATATTTATCCAAAGAAGTTTTTCTATTCTTGTTCAAATTAGTATATTTTATAATCATATTTTTTTTATTTTATTATAGCAAAATGTATATTTATGTACATAAAACGCAATATATATATATATAGAATTTCTATATATTAAATATGTGTTTCCTAAAATTTTCAAGACAACTCTACACTACTACAATTCAGCTACAATTACAAACAACAAAGCCTTGTCTCTTTATCTCTCCTCTTTCACAACGTCCACACACCATCACTCGTTCATCTTCCTAATATTTGGATTTACATGAATCGAGTGGCTTAATTTTGTTTTTAAAAAATTTGTAATATGATGAAAATGTAGGGATATTTTTATTAATTATGTACAATAATAATCTCTCCGTTAGTTTGAGTTTGCACCATATGACATAAAAAACTCTCACATATTTGAGTCATATAGTACAAATAGACAGATGAACTATCTTTTTACTGTAGGAAATCATGGAGATATTTTCAGCATATATTTTATTTCCAGTATATTGTATTTCAGGAATGTTTGTATTTCGTTATTATTTTCTTCCTAGATTAGCTCCCTAATTAGTGTATATAATGAGCCTTGTATTCATGAGCAGCAATACAATACACAGAGTATTCCATCTCAAACAGTTCCTTTACATTTTCCGCTGTCTTATACTTATTATCATGGTATCAGAGCCGAACGGTTAGTTTCGGAACGACAACCATTTTTCCGGCATCATCATCTACCCATAGACTTACCTGAGATGGAAAACGAAACAGAAAATAAACCCCAAGAACAGCAGCTGGTAACAGTTGCGCACCTGGAACAAATGTTCCAGTACCTCAAACAACTTAATACCCAAAACAATCCAAACACAACCAGCGAACCACCCTTGGCAGATCTAAGGGTGGCGGAGCAATTAACCTACCGAAATTACACAAAGTGGTGCAAATTAATCACAGTTGCATTAGAAGGGAGAGGGCGTCTCAATCACATCATCGACGACCCTCTTGAATCCACAGACCCGAATTATACTCAATGGAAACAGCGGGACTCCGTTGTTTTCTCATGGATCATCTCTAACATCGAATCGGAATTGGTAAATCAATTCTTAGACTACAATGCAGCAAAGGACCTTTGGAAAGGCATAGAAACCCTTCTTGGAAGTGGAAGGGATGAACTACAAATATATGATTTGAGCAGTAAAGCAGCAAGTATCAAGCAAAATGGCGACACTGTCGAAGCCTACTTTGGGAGGCTTAACACAATCTAGAAAGAAATTGATCGTCGGATGCCAAATCCGATGAAGTAAGCGGTGGATATGACAACATTTAATACATACATTCAGAAACAGAGACTCTACCAACTTTTGTACGGTCTCAATGAGGATCTAGACAAAGAAAAAAGGGATTTACTCAATCAAGACCCCTTACCCAACCTAGACACGGCTTACGCCATCATTCGCCGTGAAATTGCACGGTGTGGCATCATGTGTGCCACCTCATCATCGGGGGTTCATCCCTCAGAGATTGGGAAGGGGCTAGCCATCAGAAACCGGTCAGAAACATCATACCGGCGTGACGAGGACCGAACTCATTTAAAATGCAGCAACTGTGGAGGGACAAAACATAACAAGGAAGGGTGCTTTAAGCTTATTGGGTACCCGGAATGGTGGGATGAACATAAGCATCGGAGACTCGCCACCAAGGCACCGACTTCTCGGACCGGCGGCAAAGTGCACCTAGCTACTGCATCTTCCGATGACCGGCAAACACCAAACGAAGCTGCTATGGTCCATCCTCATGCATCAGACTCAAGTAATATAAGAAACAATTGGGAAGCAGATGTCGACATTCATGGAGGTAACAAAACAGAAAACTCAAAGGTAGAGAGAGAGAGTGCCGCCCCAGGAGAGAGAAAGGGGGAGGTAAAACTTTCCCCAAATAACCCTTTTTATAGGGTAAATGCTCAAAACCCTATTCTTAGGGTTGACACGGATGGAAGGCCCATGCCTTCTTTATATTCCAAGCCCAATAAATGTGATAAGCTTGTTTTTTCGTGTGATAAAAAAATTGAGACTTGGATCTTTGACTGCGGGGTGACCGATACGATGACATATGAGGCAAACGATCTTCGTGCTTTTATTGATACTCCTAGAAATAAAATTCAGAGTGCAAATGGTGCTCTTATTCCTGTTTCTCATGCTGGTCCAATTGATATTTCTCCGTCCTTAAAACTCAAAAATTGTCTTTTAATTCCTAGTCTAACTCATAAGCTTTTATCTGTTAGTTAGTTAACTAGAGAATTAAATTGCACTGTTCTTATGACATCTACTGGGTGTATTGTGCAGGATGCTCAAACCGGGACGATCATTGGGCGTGGTACTGAGAAGGGAGGACTATACTATGTGGAGGAGACGGATCACAAAGGTCATACATCGCTTGCTCGAGGGTCTCCTGATTATCAACTAAAGATGTGGCATAGACGTCTAGGACATCCATCAGTGGGTTATCTCAAACGCCTTTTTCCATCTCACAATAGTTGTAATAATTTTTTGGACTGTGAAACATGTATGTTAGCTAAAAGTCATAAACATTCGTATTTTCATAGTTTGTCTCGTACCTCGAAACCTTTTGTGTTATTTCATTCTGTTGTGTGGGGCCCAGCTCCTTTTTCTAGTTCCCATGGTTTCTCATACTTTGTTCTCTTTGTTGATGATTGTACACACATGAGTTGGGTTTATCTGTTAAAACACAAATCTGAGGTTTTTGATGTATTTATGGCTTTTTATAAAATGATTACAACCCAATTTCAAACTCAACCCCAAATTCTCCGATCTGATAATGGGGGGGAATATGTCAACTTAAACATGAAACAATTTATGACTGACCATGGCCTCTTACATCAAACCACATGCCCTGACACCCCACAGCAAAATGGGGTAGCTGAGCGAAAGAACCGCACTCTTTTGGAAATAACTCGATCTCTTATGTTTGAGTTTCGGGTCCCTAATTCATATTGGCCAGAAGCCCTTGCCACCGCCACCTATTTGACCAACCGTCTTCCCACCAAAACCCTGCAGTTCCAAACCCCTCTTGACACCCTTAAAACACACCTCTCTGTTCCTTCAACCCACTCTCTTCCTCCTAGGGTCTTCGGGTGCGTTGTGTATGTTCATCTCTCCAAACGAACTCGCAACAAACTAGAACCCCGCGCAACCAAATGTGTTTTCTTGGGTTATGGGACCACACAAAAAGGGTATAGATGCTTTGATCCTGTGGAAAATCGTATGCATGTTACCATGGACTGTGACTTCTTTGAGGATTCCTATTATTTCACCCAGCCTAGATCTCAGGGGGAGAACCATGTTGAGGATCTAAGCTGGCTAACACACCCAAGTGGGATTGACCCAAAAGAGCAAGTAGGTTACACCACTGATGTTGTCTCTGAAACGACGGTTGTCCCTCTCTCCACTCAGATCATTCCAGTCCCTGTGCATCCTGAATTTATTGAGGTAACTGATGATGAAAACTCTCCTCCTGTTAATAATGTTCCTAATGATGTGGCTAATGATGATCCTGATGTTACTAATGTTGAGATTAATGTTGAAAAAGATGCTGAGTTACCCAGGTATGAGTTACCTAAGAGAAGTACAAGGGGTATTCCTCCAAGGAGGTATGATCCTGATTACGAGGCAAAAAGGTCACGGTACCCGGTTGATGATCCAAATGATGTGAATCTTGCACAAACAGCGAGAGCCTTCAACACCTCCCTGTACTCCAATAAAATACCAGGAAGTGTTGAAGAAGCTCTTCAGGACCCGAAATGGAAGAAGGCAATGGAGGAAGAAATTGCGGCTCTTATGAAAAATGAGACTTGGGAGAAATGTGATCTGCCAAAGGGAAAGAAAACTGTGGGATGTAAATGGGTGTTCACTATCAAATATCATGCTGATGGAACTATAGAACGATACAAAGCACAGTTGGTAGCGAAGGGATACACTCAAACATATGGTGTAGACTACTCTGAGACATTCTCTCCTGTAGCAAAGATTGATACCATCCGGGTTTTGTTTTCGATCGCAGCAAACAAAGATTGGCCCTTACATCAGTTCGACATGAAGAATGCCTTTTTACATGGAGAACTCAAAGAGGAAGTTTACATGAAGCCTCCTCCAGGCTTTTCGGAGACATACAGTCACAAGGAAGGATGCAAACTCAAGAAGTCTTTGTATGGCCTTAAACAGTCACCGCGTGCATGGTTCGGGAGATTCACAGCTACAGTGAAGAAGTTCGGGTACAAACAAAGTAACTCTAATCATACATTGTTCCTTAAGAAAGAAAAAGATCGGATTACTTGTTTAATTATTTATGTGGATGATATGGTGATTACCGGGAATGATGCCGAAGAGATTCGAGATCTGAAGAAGAAACTCTCTGGGGAATTTGATATGAAGGACTTGGGAAACCTGAAATACTTCCTGGGCATTGAAGTCTTAAGATAAAGGAAGGGAATCTTCATAAGCTAACGAAAGTACATTCTCGATTTCTTAACAGAAACTGGCATGCTTGATTGTAAACCAGCAGACACACCCATTGCAGCCAACCATGGGTTACAGATAATTGAAGGGGAAAATCCGACAGATCAAGATCGTTCTAGGAGGTTGGTAGGAAAACTCATCTACCTATCTCATACTAGACCTGATATCGCTTATGCAGTTGGTGTTGTCAGTAGATTCATGCATAAACCACAGATACAACACATGACAGCCGTAATGCGCATATTGAGGTATCTCAAGGGTACGAGCAGCAAAGGGATTTTATTCGGTAAGAACAACAATCTAGATCTTCTAGCCTACACAGATGCAGATTGGGCTGGGGATAGAGATGACAGGAAGTCGACGTCAGGGTACTTCACTTTAGTTGGTGGAAATTTGGTTACATGGAAGAGCAAGAAACAGAAAGTAGTAGCTCTGTCAAGTGCTGAAGCAGAATTCCGGGGAATTGCAAAGGGGGTTACAGAAGTCCTTTGGATTAGAAAACTTTTGGGAGAATTGAGCTTTCCACATAATGGGTCATGCAACTTATTCTGTGATAATAAAGCGGCTATCAGCATCTCAGGAAATCCAGTGCAACATGATCGTACAAAGCACGTTGAGATCGATCGACACTTCATCAAAGAGAAGCTCGAGAAAGGGGTTATTCATCTACCATTTGTTCGATCCAAATACCAGCTTGCAGACATTCTCACCAAAGCAGTCTCATCTGAAGTCTTCGACGTTGCGATATGCAAGTTAGGTCTCGCAGAACCATACGACCTAACTTGAGGGGGAGTGTAGGAAATCATGGAGATATTTTCAGCATATATTGTATTTCCAGTATATTGTATTTTAGGAATGTTTGTATTCCGTTATTATTTTCTTCCTAGATTAGCTCCCTAATTAGTGTATATAATGAGCCTTGTATTCATGAGCAGCAATACAATACACAGAGTATTCCATCTCAAACATTTCCTCCACATTTTCCGCTGTCTTATACTTATTATCATTTACATTTAACACATACATACAAAAATGACTAGAATTAGGAGAATACTAAACATGTGTTCAATATTATTAAGATTGAGATATTTACACGACTTGCTTTGGCAAAAAAGCAAAGTGAATGATAGGTTTGTGGTGTTATGAATAGTATTCAAATGATAGGAGTTTGCAAGACTCAATTGGAACACTTTTATGTGTTTTGCGAGATTTTCCATACATAATTTTATGTCCACATAAAAGCTTATGAAAAATCTAAAATTCTTTCTTTTTCAACAAAACATAAAGTATCTAATGTGTATCTGTAAATGTTAGAGTATATAACATATCTTGGGACCTTAATTAAAAGTTTAATATTTTGATTGAGTTGGTTTCTTAACTTAGTATCAGAAGCCAGTGTGACAAGAGGTTACGGGTTCCAATTTCAACCACCCCTCATTTAAAATAGAATATGACATATCTTGGGGCCTGTGTTGCCTCCACACTTCTAGCCCAAAAGGGGCTCTCGTGTGAGGGGGCGTGTTAAAGTGTATGACATATCTTGCGGCCTCAACTATTAGCTTAAGCTTTTGGTTGGGTTGGTTCCTTGACAGTAAACCCCATTTTATTAACTCTCCATAACTTTCAACGCATAAGTTCATTGGTTTAATGCAGTCAATAATTTCGATGAGTCCGTATCATCATCATATCATATATATCGAGTGTATTTTGCTCATAGAACCATGGATAAAGATTTGAGGAGGAATGAAGACAAACTAAAGCATCCCTCAGTTTGAAAATGAAAAGACAAGACAAAAAAACACGATATGACCATGCAAGATAAAAGTTAAGGACAATAACATTACCAAAGACATATAGGAGCAAATAAATAGAGGCTGGAACAATAATATAATATGACATGATGATATGATATGATATACAAGCAATGAAGCGTATAAAAAAAGACTAGTGATTTAATCAATTGATAAATATTAGCTCAAGTAGCGGTACTACGGTGTTCCCTTAAAGATACGTTAGTTATTCCAAATACTAAATAAGATTTGAAACAACTACTTTAAAGAATTATATATAAAAATTACAATATACTCCCTCCACCCCTTTTTTATTGTCCACTTTTTAGTGGGCATGCAAATTAAGAAAAATGGTAGTGGGGTATTTTAAGTGATTATAATAATTGTAAAGGTGGTAGTTGGGGTATTTAAATGATTATAACACTACAACAAATTTAGCTTTTTGCGACATTGGCTTTAGTGACATTAAAAAAATGCCACTGATTCATATTTTTAGTGTAATAATTATTGGTTTTTATTTTAAGTTGCACTATAAAGTGATTTAGCGACACTTAATTTGGTTTTTAGTGACATATGTAATTGTCACTATAGCCTATAATGACATTTGTGAGAAATTTCACTAGATTCTATGTCGCTAAAAAATTTAGTGTGACTTTTTAATATGCTGCTAAAGGGTCTAATAAATGTCACTAAATTCTCCATATACATTATAAGAAATTTGAAATAGCGACATTTAAATTAAATGTCGCTAAATATATCCCACTAAAAGCAAGTTATGTTGTAGTGTAATAATTGAAAAGGTGGTAGGTGGGGTATTTTAAATAATATAAGTTGGAGTTGTTGGGGATATTTAGGTATAAAAATCTTTGTCAAAAATAGAAAGTGGACAATTAGAGTGAACTAATCAAATAAGGAAAGTGGACAATAAAAAAGAAACGAAGGGAGTATTATAGCTACAAGGAGAATAAATTTTCCCTCATTTGTACGTACATAATTTTTTTTTCTCAATTTTGCAATATTAAGGGAAAAAATTTCAAATTTGTGTGTTCCTTAGAAAAGAATGGTACATAATAAAATCAATGTGCTGGGTCAGGGTGAGTTTATACGTGGTTGACTGGTTTCAGAAAATAATAATGCTTGAAATATTCCAAATTCCAATCCTGTGTGCTTAGCTTGGGCCTACGCGGTTACCTAGCTAGCCAGCTTGCGCCTTCTTTGTTCTTTCTGCACCACATCGCAGCCTAACAAAGAAAAAAAAAGAGATAATAGTCCAATCACATAATGTAGTCCTTTTTTTAAAAAAAAAATAAAAAAATATTAGAGGGTCATGTTTAGATTGCAATAAAGAAATTTTGTTTTAAGATTGTTAAAAGATAGATTTATTTAAATTGTTTGAATGATATTAAAAGAAAATGTAATTGCTTCTACTTGAATTAGAATAAAAAACAGTAATAGGGCATTTTCATAAAAAAAAAATTGCAAAAAAAAAAAGGACTGAATTAAAAAGTGTGGAGTATCTTTGTTCATTAGCTACCCGGTCATAGTTGTACATTATTCATATAACGAGATTAAAAGTTGTTTGGTAAATGATTTTTTAATAAATTTTTTAATTGACTTTTGTCTTAATTTGTTGGTCAAAAGTCAAAAATTATACTTTCTACGTCTAATATTATTTGCTAGATTATAAGATATGCAATATTCATTCATCACCCTTAATTTGTGATGAGTTTTTAATCTATAAGTTAAAACATAGTGAAGTTGAATATTGTTTGATTCGTCTCATACAAAGATTATTAATATTAAATTGTTATAATTTTTTATTATACATAAATAAAGAGTTCAACATTAAATTAGCGCATTGTACTGCGTGAAAAGTCAAACGGTACAAGTATTTCGGAACAAAGGAAGTATTTGATAAGCTCAAAAACTGACAATTAAACTCAAAATGAAAAGGCCAACATTCTTAGGTATTCTTTTAACTTGTTGATCTACTTTTTCTCTAATAAATAATCAACAATTAATACTTATTTTTACTAAATATATCCTTAAACAGTTGACTTATCTAAGTAGTTTAAAAGTCAACAAAAACTATATAATTGATGTAGTAAAAGTCAACTAAAATAGTCAAGAACCAATAACCAATTGTCATCAACATCTCGTAAGTTAATATTGCAAGCTAATTTAGATTGGGGCATTTGGTCTGTTGGAGTTAAAGTTAAAGTACCCCTAAGTCGAAGGAACACCAAATTAATTTTTTTCGATAAATTTATCCTATCGAATTTGTTATATAAGTACTTGATGGGAAAATTAAGAAAAGTAAATAAATTAAGAAAATAGTGTATATGTAAAACGTGAATAAAAACTAAATAGGAGCGTGTCTAATGGATAAATATAAAAATTGGCAAAAATTTGATTGGAGGAACAAAAAGGTATGTAGGGTAAATTTGATTCAAGTTACTGTATATTACTCACTATATCTTGTAAAGTTTGTCTAATTAAATTTGTCAACTTCTAATATTAATGCTATAATGCTATAGCAAATAATTCACTATGTTAAACTTTTAAATGAAAGCCTCGAGTGGTCCGGTGATTGAAGAGTTTTTTGTCCGTTGGAATTCTCCTTATAATAGAATAAAAAAAACACTTTTTAAGTACCTTAATTGATTGATGCATTTAAAAACAAAAAAACACCCTTTTAGAGTTTTTGCTATATTCACTCTTTATTACTTTTTAAAATTTTTATTAGAAGTAAATAAGAAAATTTAATAAAACAAAGTGGATCAAGAAGTGCGTACATAAAATAAAGAGATATATGAAATAATAAGAGAGAGCATGATATTATGTTCATATAATTAAGAAATGGTTAGGTGTCCTAGTAGCTTTACTTAACCAAGTTTAAACTTTACAATCAATATTTCCATAAAATATTTGATTAATCAAACACGCATTTTATGTCGTTAACATACCTTTTCTTAGCTAGCTTGTTATCAAATTCTCTTCAAAAATTAGTACATCACATATTGATAGTATAATTATGTTATTGTTAAAATACGGACAATCAACCAAAATATTAAAGTGATGATTAAAGGCGTATGCTAATATATTCTAAAAGTAGGATTTATTTTAGACTTATGATACCATATCAAATGATTAGTTGATAATTGAAAATCTACGAGGTTAATACCATAATTTGTTATTAGGTTTTCCTTTTTTTATTCATGAGTTTCAAGTTAGCGAGCATTGTTAATTCTACATTCATAAAAATAGTACTTCTAGAACTTTGTTTGTCTTTTGATTTCAAAACAAAAATTATCAATGAAAAACAATGGAAGCTTGTTGCTACATGCTTGAAAGTTAAACATAGGAGTTTAATCAAACCATTCAGTAGCAAATATTGCCATCGATTCTAAAAGTTTGTCTTTTTTATTTTGGACAATTTTCATAGCGTATTTCAACCTTAACATCAAAATTTTAGAACTTTATTTATCAACCCGTTTGATAAAAAGTTAATTACATCGAGACGAATCTAATAAGATCATACAAAAATATATTTTAACATATGTATATGTATAACCATAGTTATTAAAATACCGATTTTAATCTACGATTCTACGAGCCAAAAATAGGCGACCGATTCAGATTGTAAGTATGATCTTAATATTGATAGAATCGTGCGATCCTACTTAGCTCCAAAATCAAAGTAGTAGGATCATAAATCGATTCTACGATCCGATCCGATCCAATCCTACAAGGACAATTGTCTAATATAATCCAGATTTCACTTGTGTATAAATAAATATATCTAAAATAATTATATTAATATGACTACAAAAGTCAATTTTTTCTTATTTCGCAGTTTAAAATAATTATTAGAAATATCATTTTTACAAACTACTTGATGAAGTCAAATAAGTTTTTATTTACAACTTAAAACTGAAAAACAACAATTATAAATGATAATCCGTTTTCCAATGCATATTTATAAAATCAGACAATCTTATGATCCGATTTTATCAATTCTAATCCTACCTCCTCATCATCCAAGGTAGAATCCTAAGTTTAACAACTTTAAAATATTTAAATTTCTCTATATTTGAGTGGAATCCCTTGAGAGACAAACTTTTAGAGCAAAGGGAATATATATATATATATATATATATATATATATATATATATATATATATATATATATATATATAATATATATATATATATATATATATATAATATATATATAATATTAATATATATATTATAATATTATATATATATAATATAATATATATATATATATATATATATATATATATATATATATATTTATATATATATATATATATATATATATATATATATATATATATATATATATATATATATATATATATATATATATATATATATATATATATATATATATAATATATATTAGTATAATATATTATATATATATATATATATATATATATATATATATATATATATATATATATATATATATATAGAGAGAAAAACAGAAAAGAAACAACAATTAATTTAGAATTTTTTATCATATGAAATTAGAGATATTAAAGCTTAAAATCGTGCATTGGATAGCGTGAAAAACAGAAGTGTAGCAACTATTAAAAACCAGAGGAAGTATATATATATATAGGATCAAATAAGAAGGATTTTAAAATGAGAAGGGTGAGAAGGATTTTCGTTTGATTTTTTTGAGTTACTATATATACAAAAAAGATACTATGTTATAAATTAAGAACATTTTAAAAATTATTTCATAGTTATCCTTCTGTGTAACATAGTTACTTTTACAATTATGTGTTTTTTGGAATCGATTCATAGATTTTTTATTTTAGTGAAATCGAGGTGTAGAGTCCTTCTACCCTTTTATTTTCAACCCTTCCATGGATCCTCCCATATATATATATATATATATATATATATATATATATATATATATATATATATATATATATATATATATATATATATATATATATATATATATATATATATACAGAACTTAAAATGTTAATCAAATGAAAAGGTGAGAAGGATTCAGTTATATTTTTACCATTTTCTTTATACTTTTATTTCAACCGTTTAAGTGAAATAAAATAAGTTTTCTGAATTTTATACAGAACTTAAAATGTTAATGAGATACTATGTTCTTATAAAAAGATACTATGTTATGAATAAATGTTACTATAATTATGTACAGTTGTTGTCTCCTCTTAATCTTATACAGAACATAGTAACTTTTAAAATGAACATAGTAACCTATAATCATAACATTGTACAATTTTCTAAAAACATTGTAACCTTTAATCATAACATAAGATGGAGAAGAAGATAGAAGAAAAAGATGGAGGAGTGATTGTGGTTTACACAAAGAGAAAAGACTTTGAACATGAGAGAGAACAAGAGAGAAACCAATTTTTTGGCCCGGTTTGCTTATTGACAGCCAGTTCAGCGCTCTTTTTTCACCCGTTAGATTTTCATAAGATCAATGACTATAAATCCTTCTCATCCTTCTCATTTTGTGACCCCTTCTAAATGGATCCCTCCCATATATATATATATATATATATATATATATATATATATATATATATATATATATATAATGAGCATCTATTTTACTGATCAAACCATGATAAATAAAATTCTATAAAAATAAAAAATTCTCATGAAAAAAATTGAATTTGATAGAAGCTAATTGCACAAAGTATTGTTAATTAACACTCTTATGATTTCCATATACTCCTATATTTTAGTCCAATTAAAGAAACAAAAAAGTTTCCTTATGTGCTACTTTATAATACAGGACTTAAAGGAGGTCTACAACTACCAATAAAACTTGGTTTCCTACTTAAACAAGATAAATTTGATAAAGAACCCTTAGTAACCCTCTTTGATATTCCAGCTTTTGGTGAAGTACATGATTTAAAATTATTTAAACCACCTCCATAACTCTTACAAGCTTTTAATCTTCTTTGATATGGACTTTCTTTCTTTGCTAGATCTTCTAAACTTCCCACCTTTGCTAATGATGTAAATGATTGTGATTTTCCTTGGTAATACTTTGATAATCCTCTCCTATAATAATCATACACAAATACCATAAGATAAATGAATAATTATAAATTAAATGTATTTTATAAATTTTATTTTATACTCATATATACATGCTATTTTTGAATAAACTATCTATGTTTTCCAAGTATTTATTTATTCATTTAAGTATTTATTTTAGGAAAAATTACTAGAAATATTCAATTATACGAACTTTTGATTAACTATGAATAATACCAATTTAAAGGTTTTTTTTTCTAGAAAATCACTAACACGTTAAAAATCAAATTATAGGTGATTATAAAAAAAAAACTGATAAATTAGTTAATAAACTAAAGTTGATACTATTCTAGAAAAATACCCTAAGTTAGTATTATTCATAATTAATCAATATTTGGTACTCTATTATTGTAGGAAATTAACAAAATATTGTATTATTCAAAATAATTTGTTCTTTATTTTATTCATTTAATTAGATCTGTTTTTTCTCAGAGTTTTTAAAGCATAATTCAATCTCAAATAATAAATATTAAAATTCATACAATTTTACAAAGTCTCATATTGTAAATAAATAAATATTATAATCTGAACTAAATTAATGAGATCAAAAGAGTATAATTTTATGAAATATGAAATTTTAAGCATTGAGTAATTAATTAGAAAATATGCTATAACATAAATCTTATAACAAATTTATTTTAATTGTTAATATATATTACCGGTTATCAAATGGTATTTAATTACTAATTGGACCGTCTAATGACTAGAAAGGTCATTATTCTATCTAATTAGAATATTAGTAACTACTAACGTATCATGTTCTATTTTCTCTTTCTATTTTGGGGTTGACATTCATGCATTTATTAAGGCAATAATCAAGGTTTAAAATAACAAACTTACTTAATAGGTAGTTGATCCATAAGCTCGGATAATTCATACAAGGGTCCATTTGGTGATGATGATGATAATGATGATGATGGTGATGATGATGCATCATCAAGCAAATCGGATGATGATGATGCTGATTCTTTAGAATTGCTTGAGTCTTCAAAGGATGAGGAGGATGATAAACTTGATTCACTAATATTGTCTTCATAATCATCATGATCATGATGATCTCCTCCCATCATGTTTAGTATGTTATGATGATGATGATGATGATTTGATTCATTTGTATGATACATGCCCATCATATGTGATGATACTTCCATAATCTTGATAATCTTGAGAAATTTGAGAAGACAAAAAAGATAATGAAAATGAAAATGAAAAATAAAGGTATGAGATAACAAGGTAGAATTTATACTCTAAATAGTCTTAAAAACACAACTAAAATATAAGATTGAATCTTTCTTGGGGAGCATATATATATCCACATGATTTATGCCACATGGCTTTAGGTGGTTGTTGTTATGGCCACACTGAGGGAATAATCACATGCAACTAGGAAACACGGTATTGATATACAACCCACCTTGATTATATATGCCACGTATAATGTTGTGATTTGTTGATATTTAAAATCAGGAAATTATACATTGTGATCCTCAGTTTTTTTATTTTCATCAAATGTATTTTAAATTCATAAGGTCACGTTAAGCTTTCACATTTTCCATGTGGTAGATATAATGTCAAGTTTTTGGTTAAATTAAGTATTTATTTCGATTGTATTTCGAAATATGTAGTTAATTAAGTGATCACGATGTTTGTTTTTAGAAAAAATGTCATAATGCTGGGTAAAAATAGCGTAAAGTTAACAAAAACTTCTCTTTTGTCTACCACGTGGAAAAATTGAAAGTTTAATGTCACCACCTTGAATTAAGAAATTATTTGTCCACCACGTGAAAAAGTTGAAAGTTTAATGTCACCACCTTGAATTAAGAAATTATTTGTCCACCACGTGAAAAAGCCGAAAGTTCAGGGTTAACGCATGAAATTTTCCTTTAGAATTTGACTTAAGTCGAACAAACAATTTCTCATATTCACTAATATTGCTCCATTTGAATTTTTGATATTATTCATCGGTCATTCTTAATGCATATATTATTCTTAATTGACTATAAATTAACATATAGTCAAATGAAATGTTGTTTGATTCGTTGTGACGTAATTTTGTTAAAATTAACATTTTATAATTTTTAATTTAACTCATTTAAAATATTTTCAATTAAATATGTATATTAACAAATTTAAAAAAAAAACTAAATTAAACAACAATAATGAATAGGAGAGAATAGTACTCCTACTTTAAGACAATTTAGGTAAGGTGTACAATAAGATTTGGTGCAACTACATGTAGGTAATACAGTAATACTATAAAGGATTGTTAATGAAATAGACAAAAATAAAAAACCTTATCTTTAAGATTCGATATTATCCAATCCTATGTGGGGTTTGGAAATTGTATGCGTTATTTAGGCCATGTAAAATTGATAATTAATAAAATAATAATTGTACTATGAAAGGATAAGATTTCTTGCCCATATCCGAGTCATCTTTACTTCCTCGCCGACCATTTATGTCTAATTGAGTGGTATGTATTAAAATTAAAGAAAAATTGTCCTGAATAACCTCATTTATTGTCAATTTACTATGAATAATTTCTATTATTGATTATTTTTAAATAATCTGACCTTTGAATTTTTTTTGTTCATAACACTCCTTTTCACATTTTAACCGACTATAATAGCTACCTACGACCAAAGAGGAGTTGGGGTAGACTAATAAAGAAACATAGGGAGGAACAAGAAGTGAGCGTAATGCCTAATAGGTAGATTAAAATGTAGCAAGGGTGCTGCTAGCAAAAAATATACTGGATTATTTAGAAATAATCAATAATTTGAATTATTTACAGGAGATGAACAATAGGTCGGATTATTAAGGACAATTTTTCCTAAAATTAAAGGGTCTTTATTTATATTATATATTATTTAATATTAATATTAATATTAATTTTTCTCATTTATATTGCTTTATGCATGGATCATGGTAAAAGATCTACCATATAATTATATACGATCCACCAAATTTAATTTATGGATACAAATATTTCTCATGATAATTATTATATGTGTTAAACCGCGTTTTATAGATATGTGATGACTCAGAATTTTCATCATGTTATTATTTATTTTTTTTGGTTTTTGATTTAAATTTAAAGTTCATATATGAATTTACAGTGGTGTTATAACTATGATACATAAATGGTTTAATTTTTACAATAAATGAATAAGAACAATGGATCAATTAATAAAAGAAAAATGAATAGATTTATGCAAATTATTGAGAGACAACAGTCTCTTTAAAGGACCATTTCTTTTAAGGACTGGTCTAAAAAAATTAAATTTAGAAAAAAAAGATAAAACCGAAAAAATAAAGAAAAAATTACCTTGAACAATCTAATTTTTTCATGATTTTCTTACAAATGATTCAACCTATTGATTAACCATCAATGATACTAATTTTAAGACGTATTTGGCTTGAGTAATCTTGGTACGGATGACGTGCTATACCAAGTTTTATTTTTAAAAAAAGATAAATTAAAATAAAAAGTCAAAAAATATTAAAAAATGTTTTAAAAAAAATGATTTTTATTTTAATTATTCAGAATTTTTATGTAAATTTTCATGGTTAATTAATAAGTTGAATTATTGCAGAAAAATCATAAAATTTATGTTGCAATTTTCTCATTTACAGCCTTAGCTTTCCTTCATCACTCATCAAATTTATATGTTATTTTCTTCCGTTATTCTTGCTATATTTCTTTAATTATTTGTATATTTCTCAACTTAAATTTACAGGTTATCATTATTTCGTTTATTATTGAATGTTTATGGTGTACAAAGTAGGCGTTTATGTACATAAAGTAAATGCCATGGAATATGAAGTATATGTTTGACGAGTTATTTAAAGGAAGGATTTAATAATAAATTGGATAATTTAAAAAAAGTCAGAAATAAAATGGTCAACTTTGACAAATAATGATTTATCATTCATATACATTAAAGGAAGTTTCTCCATTTCGAAAATTCAATTTTGATTTATCGCCTTTAATTTTTGTTGGCGACAAAAAGGTGATAATTAATTTAATTGACAAAAGAAATAACTACTAATTTGGTGAGAAAACCTTCTATCGCCAAGCAAGCTTGCGCAAACAGCCTTTGTCGCGCTCCAAGATTGTTTTGTCTCCAACTTGGCGAAAACGTTTCAATGCTTTTTTTGCCAAATATGTTACTTTTTATAGCGTATGCTACACAACATGGTTATAAGTCTTCACAATTTAATGTCTACCTGTTAACCTTTACCTTTAGGCTTTATCTACAAGACGAGCTTTAAACCGCTCTAAATAACCATTAAAATGTTATTTATGCCGAAAATACATAGAGAATGAAAAACTTTAACATTGTGAAGTTTAGGGAGCAATAATTCTTATGTCTTATTCTTAATTAAAGTATCAAATTCGTCAAATATAGACATTTTTCAAGTAGGGTCCTTAAGTTGGCTATAAGATTTTGGGTAAAGGAGATTTGGAAATTTTGGTATATAGGGGTTGTTGGCATTTTAGATATGATTTGCGAGTAACATTTTGGCTTTGGGTAGTGGCCTAGTGGGCCTAGTAGATGAATGAGATTAGGGAGAAGGAATGGTTTGGGCTATGATAATGGGTTTAGAGGCTTCAATTGGGTCATGACTAGGGGTGTTTAATGGATCAGATTCCTATTTTGAGTTTTTATCCGGCCCATTTCTAAAAGGGCTTAGTAAGAACCGGATCAAAAATGGGCCGGATCGAAAACGAGCTATACTTTATGTTAAATGTAGCGGGCTATAAAAGGGCTCAATAAGGGCCAAAAATGGAGCTTTGTATATAACATAATTAAATTAATGTATAATATACATATTGTAAATGAAAATATCAATAAAATTATTAGTACTTTTTCAATTTTTTTTATTATAAATGATAATTTAAATGTTATAAATTGATAAATGGGGATTAAAATAAATTTTAGTAGTTTCAATGTCAATAAAATTATCCTATGACTTTCTCTTCATAAATTTTATTTGTACATTTTAACTCTCTTTTATATTATCACTCATACATCATCATCGTCATCATCATTTTATATTATCACTCATACATCATCATCGTCATCATCATCATATTCAGTGTATCCCTCATACGATTCAATTATTTTCTTTTCATTTGTTGCTAAATTTAACTTTTTTTCTAATAAAACACGCTAATCTTCACAATGTGTGGCAAGTTCAAACTTCAAAGGAAATGAATTATTTTCAAGGCAGCTAGATGAATAGGAAATTAATTGATAATCTAATACAATCTTTTTTTATTTGGAACATTATCATTGAGCATACCGTTCAAATGAAGAACAAAGCATTAAAGCTAAGGTACCCAAATGAAAAGTTAACCCACAATATAGACAACATCACTTAAATTTATTTGAAAAACATAAACAAAAACATTATAACACGTGCAACAATCATCATCATCATTCCCGTCTATCCCATTCATAGGAAAATTATGATCATAATCTAGGGAGGGAAGGAAGACGGCAGCTCATACCCAGAGTGCGATCAAAGAGTCCATCGAGTCAAGATAACACTAGCAACAATATATATAGTTTACTAAGCAACGACAGAGTTGGAAGTAGTAGTGGCAGCTTGGAGGGTTAAGTGAAATGCTTTTTCCACACATGTGATCAATTTTGAACTATCAATGGATTCTTTATCAATGGTGAAACCAATTCTCAGCATTTCCATATAACTCATCACCGACACGACTAAACTCTGCAATACAAAAAAAAAAAAAGCCAAAAATTTAAGCTGATGTCCGATAGTTAAAACTCAAAAATAAGTTACATACTCTAATATATTTGTTCAAAACTTATTACTCTTTCATTTCGGTCTTAGTAACTTAAATTGTTTCCGGTAGAAATTGTTTTTCGCTAAGAAATACACAACGTTTAAAAAATTGAAATTTAAACTTAAAGTTAAAACATTGAACGTATGTGTTTATGATTGTTTTTTAAAATTAGAGAATGTGCGAATAAGAATAAAGCAAATTAATAAATAAAATTACCGATTTGATTCCGTTTTGCATGAAGTAAAAGCCCTTAACAGGATGATTAGCAATGCTCATCTTTTCAATTGGTCCTATCATATTAGTAAATTGAAAGCTACAATTCGTGATTCTTCGATCAAACAAGCTTGTTGCTGCCTGTAAACAAAGAATTTATTTGCTCATGAATTGTCAATCACTCATTCCACTTTATTAAAGTAGAAAATCCCATTTCAAGGCCATTTCTACCTATCCATACATGATACATCCATCTATTCACTACAACAAATTTAACTTTTTGCGACAATGAATTCTGTGGCATTAAAAAAATGCCACTGATTTATATTTTTAGTGTAATAATTATTGATTTTTATTTTAAATTCCAGTATGAAGTGATTTAGCGACACTTTGTTTGGTCTTTACTGGCATATGTAATTATCACTATAGTCTATAGTTACATTTGTTAGAAATCTCACTAGATCCTATGTCGCTAAAAGTTTTAATGTAACTTTTTAATATGCTGCTAAAGGGTCTAATAAATGTCATTAAATCCTCTATATAAACTACAATAAATGAAATAGCGACATTTAAATTAAATGACGCTAAATATATCCCAATAAAATTACAAATTATGTAGTAGTGATTATGGAGTATAAATGAAGAAACGATCAACTTAACCAAAAATTTAAGTTTATGGTTAACGCTCTAAAATATAGTATTATGTATTCTAAAATGTGGACATTTCAACCAAACTTTATCCCTTTCTTTTTTTTTTTTCTAATTATGTAGTTTTTGTTATCATATAATCAAAGGTCTTTTATGGTCATATTTGTTAACTTATGGAGTACTAAATGATCCTCTTTTTATCTTCAAAAAAAAAAATGATCTATCAGTAATATAAAATTGATTTGACAATTTACAAAATATTATAAAATTATGCCCTATTTACTTAATTTTTTAACATAAACAAATAATTAGAAACACATCAACATTTGGGTAAAAAGATTATTTTCATTGACCTATCATTCATAAATTATCAGTTAATATATATGGTCATAATGAATTAAGATAAGAAAATATTATTGAAATAATCTTGTCATAGCTAATCTATATATAATACTTTTTAATTATAATAACAATTAATAATTATAATTGAATTTTTTTCCTATCATTCATAATACATTATCGTAATGACTAATGAGTATGTAAAAAGAAAATAATAATTATAATTGAATTTTTTCCTATCATTCATAATATATTATCGAAATGAGTAACATCAAAGTATGTAAAAAGAAATTTATAATTATAATTGAATTTTTTCCTAATAATCTTTCATATACAATTCATTTTGGTAATTTTGTGTTAATTAATCAAACATTTTGTCCATACTATCATTATAACTTTCTTTTAATATAATCTCACTTAGGATTTTAAACGTGTTCATGTTAAATTAATTTATC
This sequence comes from Amaranthus cruentus, assembly GCA_019425755.1. Classification (NCBI taxonomy): domain Eukaryota; kingdom Viridiplantae; phylum Streptophyta; class Magnoliopsida; order Caryophyllales; family Amaranthaceae; genus Amaranthus; species Amaranthus cruentus. Next base: position 24,496,874 of record CM033450.1, on the reverse strand, counting down.
ATTTGTACCGTGAATCTTCAAGTAATGACCATGATAAGTGCAATTATTTGCACTAATCGCTTACTTTTTTATGCTTCATTGAGGTGTTTAGAGGCGATTTAGGGTTATTTCGTTTGGTTTCACTCTATTTCGGTGTTTCATGGTCAAAGTATGGGAAGATGGGTGAATTATGCGCTTTTGAGTCATTTTTGTGGGGTTTTGGTGCTAATCATGTTTACAGGGCTCAAAGAACGTATCAAGCTATCAATTTTATCAAGCCATGAGGAGTAAAAGAGCAAAAGAGTAGAAAAGTGTTGTTAATGCAAAAGTTTTGAGGTGAAATTTGATACATGTCTACTCTTTTGGCCATAACTTTTGATAGGAATATTGCATTGATGCAAGGTTTGCGGCATTGGAAACTAGACTTCAAGGGTTTTCCAACGGTATATTATATGTCCGATTCCAATAATCGAGCAAGAAATGACGATCGTTTGAAATCAGCAGAATCTGTCTGCCCAAAAACGCCGACTCGACGGTTGTCAGGAACGCCGACTCGGCGGTTGAAGCTGCCCAAATTCCACATTTTTCCAGAAGCAATCGACGACTCGGCGGTGAAGACCCCTTTGGGACAGCCGACTCGGCGATTCCCCCGGCTCAGCTACACGCGTTTTTCCACCCGGTTTTCCTCAAGGGTTTTATGTTAAATCTCCTCATTAGTATAAATACTCCCTAAAATTCTGATTAGGGTTTCTCTTCTTCTTCCTTCATACTTTTTACTTAGTTTTTCTTAATTTTGCATTATTCTAGCTTTTAATTACTCTAGTATCAATTTACTTTGCAAGAACTTTAATCTAGCCTTTGGTCTTTAATTCTTAGTTTTTAATTCATTGTATTAGTTTAAGCTTTCTTTGGTGAACATTGAATCTTAGTTATTTTAATTAATCTTTCTCTAATAAATAGTTTAGTTGGTCTTTCTCCATTATTGTTTTAGTATTTATTGTTATTGTTATTAAGTATTTCATTATTGCTCATCCTAGTTTATCTTTTAATTCATTGTCATTCATGTTTAGCATTAATTTTGAAGTAGTATTCATTGCATTCACCATGTCTAGTGAGTAGATCCATTTTCTAGGGTTAGGGTTTGAACCTATTAGTTGACATGAATTGATTCTTGGATGCGTCTATGAAACTATGGATTAAAGTGATTAAATTGTGCCAATTAACTCTAAATTAAATATGCTTTGTCGGACTAGTCAATAGAACTAGCGTGTGAGATTCGGATCGATTTTGCTTTAGGGTAAATTTTAGTTAAATTCTTATTAATTCGTTCAATAAAACTAACGTGTGAGAATTGAATTAGTAGAGTCTAAATCTAATAGTTAATCAACAGAGCGAGAGTTTGAGATTAACAAGATCATATTTAATCACATAATTAATCCAACATTTCATAGACACTAATGAGAATTGGATCATGCAAGACTTTACGGGATTCCCGACACCCTAGATTTCATCATCATATAGTTCAACATCATTTTAGTTATCGCATTTGTAGTTATTAGCTCAAAACCAACCAATATTTTTATCCCCTTAGCAATATAATCAATCAAAATTACCAAGTTTCTTGTCCTAACTTCTTTGTGTTCGAACCGCGACTACACGTACATTGTGCGCTTGCGGTTAAAATAAAATTTGCACATCACACCACCTAGCCTAAAATTATTATAATAAAAAATTACACTTTTAAACTTATTCTTGAGAGTTTTGCGTGATCAAATACTCTCCTTTTCTATCTTGTACTATGTTTTCCATTTTATAATTATCATGTTTTTATGACTCTTTTCCCTTTATCAATATTTACAACTATTTTATAGATAATCTAGTTTGATCTATTTTATTGTCACGTAACGAAAATTAACATGAATGCAATTCTTGTGAGAAACGGTCTTTTTGAGAGACCATGACATTAAGAATGATATAAGTAAACATTTAAGATATAAAAAGTAAGCATAAAGGATACGATTTTTAAACATTAAGGATAATGCAAATAGGTACTAAAAATACGATAAGTAAGCAACTTAAAATACGTCTCAGCTGCAACAAGAAAAGTTAAATTATAAAAGTACCTGAAAACCTCCAAAAGTCCTAACAACTCCAAGGAAGGCACCAAGCAAGACTTGAGCAAAAGGAGTATTTCTCTTTCTATTGATAATATTGTGAGCCCTTATGACAAACTTGAGTGGATCCTTTAAATCATTTTCCTCTAAATTTGGAATTAGAAAATCAATAATTGAGTATCTATTACCCCAAGGCACCTTACTCTTATCTTTACACATTTCTTCTGGAGTTGCATATCCTTTGATCATTCTTGGGTTAACAGGTATTAGCATTGTACTTCGTGACTTGTGTAGTTTTCCATTATTAATTTCTTGCACGTATAATCGAAGTCCAAGAAAAAGTATTCCCACCATCACATCATTTACCGTCTACATGATATCCAAAAAAAAGTATTATTAATAATATCATAATGCTGGTGAAATTAGTGCTTCAAAATTAGGAATTATTTGGTTTTATACTTTCTTGGTTTTCATGTTTTTCTTAAATAATATTTAAAAAATTTTAGTGTCAAACTTGCACTATGATTTTCTATTGATCTATATGAATCACCAGATTCATGTGAAATTTTGATAGATTCATTTGAATATATATACTTTCTAAATATCAACTTTTTAGAATTTTTAAAAACTCACAATTTCAATTATTTGACTTTTGAGTTTGGATTCAAATCCGCAAAAAAAAAACAAATGAAAATAGAAGAAGTACTATAGGAATATTAATGATGGAAAACTATAGAAGTATTATAAGAGTATTAATGATGAATTAAATGGAAAAAATTGGATGCTACCATGTGGAAAAAACTTACTTAATGCTACCAAGGAAAAATTATAAGAAACTACCTAATATATAGGTCTATTTGCAAAAAACTACCTTATTTATTTATTTTTTTGCAAAAAACAACCTAATCTAATATATTTCTCTGCAAATGACGACCATTTAACAGAAAACATTAATTGACCGTTAAGTTTGAGGATTTGACCAATTAAAGAGGTTAAATTGTTTATGTGGCAGTATCTCATTATTATCGTAATATATTGATGAAATTAGTGATTTCAAATTAGGAATAATTTAGTTTCATGTAATATAATTAATATTATTATTACTATATTTTTTGAAAGAAAGAATTATTACTATATTTGAATTAGTTTACTATTAATAGTTTTTTATCGGGGTAAGTATTTTTGATAATAATCCACATGGTAAAATTTAACCATGACATTGACAAAATAACTATACCAAAACGAAGATAAAAAAAGAACTTAAAGCTACTCAACCTCCACCCGTACACCATAACCACTTTTATTGGCTTAGGTCGGACCGAAATCCCAAAATGAAGAATAAATAAGATCCGGAGCCCGGAGTGGATGCAACCTGTCCCGTCTAGTTTAGGTCCGGTCTCAATCTGTTTCGATCCGAACTGCCGGTGCGGTCTAATTTTACACACCCCTAGCTAGTTGGACCGCGTTAAGAGTCGCACAAACTAGGCAGCTAGACAACACAAAGAAATCTTTAAAACAAACTAAGAAAGGCAACCAAAAAGCGAACAAGGCAGAATTAAGTTATTGTCTTACCACACCAAGAACATTCTTAATTCTTTTGACATCAGTAAGAGACCAAGTAAGCGTTTGAATTGATGCACATAATGGAGCACACTCCATATTTCTAGGCCTAAGAGGAGTCCGATCATCTTCACGGTATAAAATCCTCAGACTTTGCCCAAAATAATAAAACGAATAAAAGGCAGAAGCCATAAATTGAGGCACAAATTTAACAACTCTCATAAAAGCATTAGGAGTACTATTTTTGGGTCGTAAAGTCGTAGATTTAGTTGGAAAAGTGAGAGGCTTAGAAGGTTCATCATGTCTTTGAACGCAAGATAAAACAACACCCATGAGAGTAATACCATCAGCAAGTGCATGATGAAACTTGAATATTACGGTTGATTTTGCTCCATTTTTTGTTGGGTAGTTAAAAATGTGGAGTTCCCATAAGGGTTTTTGTTGTGACATTTTTAGATTTGCTAGTTTGGATATGTAGTTATCAAATTGATTACTATAATATTCTGTTGATTTATCTTCTGCAAATTCTGGTACTTTAACATGATCCTCAACATTCACTTCCACTTGCTTCCACATTTTCTTGCCCTTTTTCTCCTCAACCTGTCAATGTATTATATGTTAGAGTATATAACATATTTTGGGGTCTTAATCATGAGCTTAAACTTTTAGTATCAGAAGCCAATAAAACAAGAGATCTTGGGTTCGAATCTCAATCACCCCTCATTTGAGGTGGGATATTCAGCGCCACACTTTAAGCCATTCTCTCGTGAGGGGCATGTTAGAGTATATATATCTAACATATCCTAAGGCCTTAACCATGGGCATAAGATTTTGATTGAATAGGTTCCTTGACATAATTATATATAAAAAAAATCGAGGTCATGCTCATTTGAATTTTTTTTCCTAACAATTCAAACTCTTTTATGAGAACATTTTACGATAAATGTAGGTTAAATATATTAAGTAGAGTACAAATGTCCACTTGGGGTTATTAATTGACTTTTTTTTGGAAACTTAGGCCATATATGTGTTGTTCCCGTTTCATCAAACATATCTTTTTGAAAGTAATTCAACCGATTTTCCATCAGCCAGCCTCTAAATGTCCTCTTTTTGTTTCTAAATTATTGCTTATTATATGATTGTTTGTTGTTAGGTAGTTTGAAAGCCTTTTTGAGATTCTGGATTTGGTTTGTGTAACCTTGTTTTCATCATAATAAAGTCCTATAGGTTTTTATTACTCTTCACACCGAAGTGGTTTTCCACGTAAAAATCTTTTATATTTGTTCTTGATTATTACTTGCTTTATCTTGTTTCATTGCTGATTTTTATGATAAGTATAAATTTGATGAATAGATTTGTTCAGGTTATTTCTGCGATTTTGTGTTATTAATTTGTTTAATTAGTAGCTGTCGGAGATGTCCTTACCTCATCATAACCATAACCATCACCATTACCTACCGGCTTTATAAGCAAGATTTACTGTGCATGATGGTATTGTATGTTATGTAGACCATTAACACCGTAAAACAATCTCATACAAAAGCTAGCAAACATATGTAGCAATATGCATTATCCATTATAATATCATGATAAAGTGAGAAAGAAGAATAGAATTAAAGATAAATTACGTACCGGAATAGAGGAGAAACGAGGATGAGCATTAAGGAAGAAATGGTTGAGATAATAATAAGCAGATGGAAAATCAACAGAAACTTCAAGTTCAAAAACAGCTAAAATAAAGAGAGTAAAACTCTCAGTAAGTAAGTATTCAGTAATAGGGCTAACTGGTTCTAAGCCAAATTAATTATTAATAAAATTACAAGTACTATTTTGACAAAATATCAACTCAATACTCTCAATTTTTTATTAACCATACTCCCTATTTTAGGATCACTTACCCAAGAATATTGTTCACCAAATGATGACAAAATTTTATAAATTAATAGCTATCAAAAAAAACAAAAATATTACTCCTTCCACCCCTTCTTATTGTCCACTTTCTAGTGGGCACGTAAATTAAGAAAAATGGTAGTGGAGTATTTTAAGTGATTATAATAATTGTAAAGATGGTAGTTGAGGTATTTAAGTGATTATAATTAATAATTGAAAATGTGGTAGGTGAAGTATTTTAAATAATATATGTTGGGGTAATTGGGGGTATTTAGGTAAAAAATCTTTGCCAAAAATAGAAAGTGGACAATTAGAGTGAACTGACCAAATAAGGAAAGTGGACAATAAAAAAAGAAACGGAGGGAGTATAAAATAAAAGTTAAAAAAAACTTAGTTTATTTTTTTTTATTTTTAAAATTTTTCAATTTTTTTATAATTCAATTTCGTATTTAATTTTAATTTTTTTAATGTAAAATGATTTGTTGTCTAGCTAAGAGTAGGGGTGTGCAAAATGAGACCGGATCGGCGGTCCGAACCGGAACCGGATGCATCCGTCTTTGGATCTTACTAATTCACCATTCTGGATTTCCGGTCCAGTCTAAACCCGGAAAAATCCGGGTTGGACCGGATGTACGTGAAAGTGATTTTGAAGGGGAATAATATTTATGATTATTATGTATATACTTATTTAAAGGCCTTTAAAATTTTTACTTTCAACACAAAATAATTTTTTAATTCAAATACTTTAATTTTATAATAAATTTTCTATATTATTTTGAAAATCTTCTATTTTTAATTTATTTTTAATATTAAAAATTGTTTCCGGTCTAACCGGTCCAAACCTGGACCGGATGGGAAGGAATCTGGGTTAGACCAGACAGGATCCAATCTTCGGTCTTAGCAATTTGAGATTCCGGTTCCGGTCCGGTCCGGGTTGGGACCGGTGAATACTCCTAAGCCTAGCTAAGAGGTTACCAGCTTGGGCATTCATAGCAAGCACCTAGTTGGGTTTATTTATGCTTAAACAAATATAAGTTGATATTATTGTAAGGAAAACAGTAAAGAATTACGTGTGAATTATGATTAATTTTAGAAATTAGAGAATGTGCAAATGAGAACAAATCAAATAAATAAATAAAATTACCGATTTGATTCCATTTGGTATGAAGTAAAAGCCCTTAACAGGGTGATTGGCAATGCTCATTCTCTCAATTGGTCCTATCATATTTGTCAATTGAAATGTACCATTTGTGATTCTTCGGTCAAACATTTTTGATGCTGCCTGTAAACAGAGAATTTATTTGCTCTTCATTTTGTTAATTCACTATATTAAGTCGAAAATCCCGTAACTATATATGAACTTTTTTTTTTGCAAAATATTTAGACTAATCAGAGCCTTCCAAACTAATTGGAAAAATAAGCTTCTCCTTGCAAACCGCTACTTGAAAAAGCGTTTTTATCATTCAGAATAATCAAATTTTTTTTATGGTATATAGTAAACCGCTACTCCAAGTAGCGGTTTTGTCCATATTTTTATTTTTGTTTTCTAATGAACTGTAAATGGAGTAACGGTTTTACCTGCTGTATTTTTTTGTTTTCCAAGTACTAGAAAAACAAAAAAAAAAGGCAAAAAAACATTAATGGGCAAAACCGCTACATGAAATAGCGGTTTGGTGGAAATGGGAAAATCGCTTTTGCTGGAGAGTACAATAATAAAAAATAAATCATTTGTTCTGTAGGACAAAAACGCTACTCCAACTAGTGGTTTCTATGTAGAAGCTTATTTTTCCAATTAGTTTGGGGTGGCTTTCATTAGTCCAAATATTTTGCAAAGAAAGCTTAAAAATAAAAAAAAGTTATATATATATATATATATATATATATATATATATATATATATATATATATATATATATATATATATATATATATATATATATATATATATATATATATATATATATATATATATATATATAAAAGATCAAATAAGAATAATTTTAAGCTAAGAAGGATTTTTGTATAGTTACTATATACACAAAAGAGGAAATGTTATACTCCTTAATGATTGTCGTGTGAGTAATTACGGAGAAAGTCTTGGTAAATAACGGTTATTTGTGAGGTTAATAAATCACCCTTATGTGGTAAGATATGATAGGAGGAGAGTTTTGTTGTTTTAATTTATCTTTTTTGATTTTGTTTATTTTAATATTATTCTTTTTGTCTTTTTGTGGTGATTTACAAATCACGGTTATTGATTAAGAATTTTTGGTAATTACGTGCTATTTTGAAAATTTATGCAAAATTACTCATTTTGGTTATTCATGTTGATTTTGAGTGGTGTTGATTGTTTTAAGCATAATTTTATGATTTTGATGATGACGAAGTTCACTAAGGTTGCGTTTGGGAATAAGTATTTCATTTGGAATTGTAGATTTCAATTATGATTTCATTAAAGAAGAATTTGAAAATCACAAGCTTAGGGAAGGGATTCTCAAATACTTATCTTTAACCATTTTTTAAAACATTGGTTGATTTGACTCAAATCCAAATTTAAAAATCTTTTACTTGCCAAACACTAAATTTGAGTCAAATCCACATTTTCAAATGAAATCAACATTCCCAAACATAGCATAAGGGGATTTTAGCTCGTTTGAAGATAGGGATGGCAATGGATATTGGACCCGACCCGGATCCGTAGATCCGTATCCGTTTTCACGGATCTGGGTCTTAAAAAAATAGACTCGTCGGGTGCGGATCTAAATAAACAGTGACGGATCCGGAACTGAGTAAAATACCCAGACCCGGACCCGCGGATCTTAGGACCTGTTTTTTAAAAATAAAATAAATATATAAAATAGAATTTGTATAATAAATATACCCATCATTACCCACCCAGGACCCACGTGATGACGTGACTCCCAGACTCCAATCCATCCCATTAGTCCAGTAGTAACTCCCAATCCCAAATTCCACTCTTACTTTTATTTCAAAAATCAAAACTCCCTCCCATCCCAACTCCCATTTATTACCACAGCAATCTCAAAACGATTTGAAAATACAAAAAAAAGCAAAAACAAGCAGAATTCGTTTTGGACCCGAATTCGGTACTGGACCCGCAGTATCCACGAATCCGGATATGGGTCTTCAAAAACTGGACCCGCGGATCTGGATCCTCTTCTTGAAAACAGATCTGGATCCGGGTCCACCCAAACCCGGTCCAGATCCGACCCGTTGCCATCCCTAGTTGAAGATGTTCTACAAAGAAAATGGGCAAAAGGATAGAAACAATGTTTATAATGCAAAAATTTTGAGGTAAAATTTAATACATGTCTACTTTTATGGTCATAACTTCTGTTAAGAAGATTGTATAAATACAAAGTTTGCGGCATTGGAAACTAGACTTCAAGAGCTTTTCAACGGTATATTATTTGTCCGATTCCGACAATCGTGCAAAAAATGACGATCGTTTGAAGTTTGCTAAAATTATCAACCAAAAACGTCAACTCGACTTCCTTGTAGAAATGGACGCCGAATAGGCTTTTTCTTCTAAAATTACGGGCAGCGCTTTTTCATCATTTTAATTTTGTATTATTTTATTTTATTTTTATTTTTAATTAAGTTTCTAGAGTTTATTTAGTTGTTAATAAGTGGGATTTTAATAAAAAAACAAAGAGAAAATCACCTATAAATATTAAAGTACCTGAAGGCCTCCAAAAGTCCTAACAGCTCCAAGGAAGGCACCAAGCAAGACTTGAGCAAAAGGAGTATTTCTTTTTCTATTGATAATATTATGAGCCTTTTTAACAAACTTGAGTGGATCCTTTAAATCATTTTCCTCTAAATTTGGAATTAGAAAATCAATAATTGAGAATCTATTACCCCAAGGCACCTTACTCTTATCTTTACACATTTCTTCTGGAGTTGCATATCCTTTCATAATTCTTGGGTTAACAGCTATTAGCATTGTGGATCTTGACTTCTGTAGTTGTCCTTCATTGATATCTTGCATGTATAACCGAAGTCCAAGAAATAGTATTCCCACTACCACATCATTTACTGTCTACATGATATCCCAAAACAAAGTATTATTATCATAATGTGTTGGTGAAATTACCGCCCGTTTGATAGGTGCTAATAAACGATGTTAATAGGAATGAAAAATTAATTCTAATGCATTATCATTTAGAGATGTAGTATTATTAGGTGGTAATGAATTTTAATAGATTCGTTTAAAAACTCACAATTTAAATTATTTGACTTTCAAATTTAAATTCGAATCCGCGAAAAAAATTAATAGGAAGAACAAATGAAAATACAAGAAGTATTATTATTAATCTACTACTTATATTTTTTACACAAATTCTTGTGAGAGACCATTTCTTGTTGGGTTGACCCATAAAAAAATATTAAGTACGAGTAGAAAATAAGTTTTGTTGGACTGGGCCTGAGAGACATCTCTCAGAGAGACGGTCTCTCAGGAGACTAGCCGTATTTTTTATGGCGGTAATTTTTTTTTAATAATGATCCATGTGATTACATTTTGTGGCAAAATAACGAGGTGATAAGCTACGGCATCATCAAGGTTTAAATTTGTTTGCACTTTGCACCGTAACCAAAATAGATAAAAAGTATTCTTAGTATTGTTATTTTGAAATAACTAATACTGAAACAAGGAAAAAAAAAACTAAAACTATTCAACCTTCACCATGTACCCACCTGACCACCACTCCAGCCTCGGCCCCAGCCCAACCCACACCCTGATTGAAAGAATAAATATTATTGAACTTCTCTCATATTTCGTTTATCCAAGCTAGAGGTGTTTAACAGGGCGGATCACATTTTAACGGGTCATTAGCGAATTGGATCAATAACGGGTTGGGTCATTAACGGACCTTTGTGTGAAGGGTCGGGCCGGATAATTATATGATTTGGTTGTAAAAAATATTTTACCACTTTTTTTTATGTTTTTATATTATATTGTTATATTCATAGTAGAGCTGTTCATGGGCGGGCTACCCGCTAGGCCCGCCCAATCTAGCTCGAAAAACGGGCGGGTATAGACAACGTTTTTCAAAAAAATTTAAAGTTTGGACGGGTAATACCCGTCCGCCAAGATAAACGGGCGGGTAGCAACACCAAAAAAATACCCGCGGGTATACCCGCCCGCCCGCTTAGTTTAATATATTATTTATTAAATAATTAATTCTATTAAATATTAAACTATACTACTACATGACTCATACCCAACTTTAGTTTATTACTTTTCTACTAGCATTAAGGTTTGTTTCTTTTAGACTTTAATATTTTTAACCCTCAAAGCACTCAAGCAATCGACTATCAAAGTTCGAACAAGTAGCCGACTCCACCGTCTATATTCAATATTCATGTAATTTGAGTATTTTGAGACTTTGTATATATTTAAAGTACTTTAGATAATGTATTATATTTTGTTTGTTCTTATAAAAACTTAACTTTATAATATGATTTATGTTTTAAATTTTTATATAAAAATACTCGCCTACCCGCGGGTCCCGCCCGCTTTAAAAATGGACGGGTAGCGACAAAAAAAAATGCCCGCGAATGCGGGCAGGCTTTTGAATATTTGAGCCCGCGGATATAATTTTTAGGTGCTACCCGGTCCGCTACCCGCCCATGAACAGCACTAATTCATAGTTGAATTAACCTAACGAGTCATAATGTATATAATTAAAAAAAGGATAAATTGAAATTAATAATCCAACAATTCATCCATCCGTTGTGAATAATCTCAATTTTGGATTATTATTTAATAATTCAACCTTTGCCTTTAGTTTGCTGCCAGCATACTAATAGGGTATGCTGATAGCAAACTAAGGGTAAATGTTGGATTATTATAAAATAAAAGGGTGTGTTGATAGAAAACTAAGGATAAAGGTTGGATTATTAAAAAATAATCTAAAGGTGAGATTATTCATAGTGGATGGGTAAAAGGTCGGATTATTAATACTCCTCCTATTCAAAATTATTGTCCACTTTGGATTGGATACGAATTTTAAGAAAATGATAGTTGGAGTATTTTAAGTGATTATAATAATTGTAAAGGTGGTAGTTGGGGTATTTAAGTGATTATAATAATTGAAAAGGTGGTAGGTGAGGTATTTTAAATAATATAAGTTGGGGTACTTGGGGGTATTTAGGTAAAAAATCTTTGCCAAAAATAGAAAGTGGACAATTAGAGTGATTTGACTGAATAAGGAAAGTGGACAATAATTTTGAATATGAGGGAGTATCAATTTTTGTTTAAAAAAACTATTTTATCAACTTTAAAAAGCGGGTCAAAGTGGGTCGTATTTAAACGGGTTTGACCTGCCCCAACCCGTTTAACATTTGACATGACCAGCCCCACCCCGGCCCATTTGAATTTCGACCCGGCCCAAACCATTGGACACCTCTAATCCAAACATAGCATAAAACAAAAAGAGAGAAAAGAAGGCATAAGTTATTGTCTTACCACACCAAGAACATTCTTAATTCTTTTGACATCATTAAGAGACCAAGTAAGCGTTTGAATTGATGCACATAATGGAGCACACTCCATATTTCTAGGCCTAAGAGGAGTCCGATCATCTTCACGGTATAAAATCCTCAGACTTTGCCCAAAATAATAAAACGAATAAAAGGCAGAAGCCATAAATTGAGGCACAAATTTAACAACTCTCATAAAAGCATTAGGAGTACTATTTTTGGGTCATAAAGTCGTAGATTTAGTTGGAAAAGTGAGAGGCTTAGAAGGCTCATCATGTCTTTGAACGCAAGATAAAACAACACCCATGAGAGTAATACCATCAGCAAGTGCATGATGAAACTTGAATATTACGGTTGATTTTGCTCCATTTTTTGTTGGGTAGTTAAAAATGTGGAGTTCCCATAAGGGTTTTTGTTGTGACATTTTTAGATTTGCTAGTTTGGATATGTAGTTATCAAATTGATTACTATAATATTCTGTTGATTTATCTTCTGCAAATTCGGCTACTTTAACATGATCCTCAACATTCACTTCCACTTGCTTCCACATTTTCTTGCCCTTTTTCTCCTCAACCTGTCAATGTATTATATGTTAGAGTATATAACATATGTTGGGGTCTTAATCATTAGCTTAAGTGGAATCTCAATCACCCCTTATTTAAAGTGGAATATTCAGCGTCAGCTATGAGGGGTCTGTGTCGCATTCACACTTTAACCCCAAAGGGCTATCGCGTGAGGGGTGTGTTAGAGTATATATAACATTTTAGGGGTTTTAACCATCAGCTTAAGCTTTTGATTGAGTTGTTTCTTTGACATTATTTTTTTTAAAAATCAAACTCTTGAGAACGTTTTATAGTAAATGTCAAAAGAATACCCACCGTTAACTATATTAACACCAATTTCAAATATTTTAAGTGGAGTCCAATGTCCAAATGTGGACTTATTATAGCCCATATGGGGTTATTAGCCCATATTAACACCATTTTTGGATTTTGGAAAAAATATAATTTAAATGAAAGATGCTAGAGTTAGGATTTATGTTTTGGAAAAAATGTTGATACATTTGAAATGATGAGTCGCATAAATAGGCATACAACAACCTTAAAGCTTCGAAATTAACGTTTTTCTATGTGTAAAAAGGTCATAGTAGAACAATATAATTACGTAAATCTCAAAGTTACCACATGGGTTTTTTTAAAAGTTTTGGGTAATACGTGAAAAATCCATAACCTCTGTGTTACCACGTGAAATTTGCCATAAATTAAACTCTTGTATGAGAACGTAATGTCAAAAGAATACCCACCTTTAACTAAATTAACACCAATTTTAAATATATATTATGAGGATTCCAATTGTCCACTTATTATAGCCCATATGGGGTTATGACTTTTATATATATATATATATATATATATATATATATATATATATATATATATATATATATATATATATATATATATATATATATATATATATGTATGTATATATACATGTATATAGTATGTATATATATATATATGTATATGTATATATATATATGTATATGTATGTATATATATATATATGTATATATATATATATTATATATATATATATATATATATGTATATATATATATATATATGTATATATATATATATATATATATATATATATATATATATATATATATATATATATACCTTGTGGATAAGATTGTAGGAAAATTGGTTTCGGTCCTCGCCTCTCCTCCATGGGCGCTCCAGCTCGTCCGTAGTGTTATTGGGGGAATGCATAACTTTTGGGCTCAAATCTTCTGTCTCCCCAAAAAGCTCATAAAAATGGTGGAGAACATTTGCAGATCGTACATCTGGTCGGGGAAAGAGGGTCTCACAAGGAAAGCAGCTATTTCTTGGAAACAAATGGGCTTACCTTACTCTAAGGGCGGTCTTAATTTGAGAGATATGTATGTTTGGAACAAGGCCGCTATATTGAAGCACCTGTGGAATCTAGATCGTAATAAAGAAAATCTTTGGGTGAAATGGGTTCACAGTTACTACTTAAAAGCTAAGGGAATACATGACGTGATCCCTTCTATGCACGCTTCCTGGAGTTTCAAAAAGATCATCAAGCAAAGAAGTCTTCTTGATCAACTGGGTGGTTGGGGTAAAATTACCAAAGGCAGTGCTTTCGCTATTGGCAGGGCTTATGACATATTAATTGCAGATGCACCGAGGATTCATTGGGGGAACATAATGATCAAGAATGTTGCTAGTCCTAGCGCTCGCTTCATCACGTGGCTCGCTATCCAGGATTGTTTGGCCACAAAGGATAGAATTGGTAAATGGATGACCCTCTCAGATGATTCATGTGCTTTGTGTGACGGTTCTAGGGAGACAGCTCAACATCTCTTTTTTGATTGTGCTAATATAAAGGATGTTCGTACTCGTCTTTTCAATTTCCTACCTAGGGGGCTAGACGATCCAAACTTCCAAGCCGAAATCCTTCAAATGAACAAAATAAACAAAAAGAAGACAGACCGAGCAAAGCTGATCGTGGGCCTATGGACAGAAATGATATACTGCATCTGGATGCAAAGAAACAAAAAAGTCTTCGATTGTCACAGCTTTAGTTCGAGGGAGGCGGTGGATTGTATAGTTTTTAGGATGACCGGGTGGACAAACAGTAGGATGCTAGATATGCTTGTAAAGTAAGTAGTTAGCTTTTGGGATTTTTGGGCTAGCGCTCTTGTTTTTGTCTGAGCGTTAGCGTTTTTGGTGGCTCGGGTGGAGTTAATTTCCGGCCTGAGCGTCTGTTTGTATCTTCTTTGGGTATAATACAAATCATTTGACAAAAAATATATATATATATATATATATATATATATATATATATATATATATATATATATATATATATATATATATATATATATATATATATATATATATATATATATATATATATATATATATATATATATATATATTATATATATATATATATATATATATATATATATATATATATATATATATATATATATATATATATATATATATATATATATATATATATAAAAGAGAGAGAGAGAGAGAGAGAGAGAGAGAGAGAGAGAGAGGTGTGTTTCGCCCTTTCATCAAACATATCTTTTAACAAAATCTTCAAAATGTAATTCAGCCCGTCAGCCAACCTCCAAATGTAGTCTTTTTGTTTCTCCATTATTAATATTATGGTTGTTTGTTCTTGGGTAATTTGAAGATCTTGTTGAGAACTTGGATTTGGTTTGTGTAACCTTCTTTTCATCATATTAAAGATCACATAGTATTTTACTCTTCACACCGAAGTGGTTTCCGCGTAAAAATCTTATATCTTTGTCCTTGATTAGTACTTGTTTTATCTTGTTTCATTGCTGATTTTTATGATAACTATAAATTTGATGAATAGATTTGTTCAGGTTATTTCTGCTATTTTTGTGTTATCGATTTGTTCAATTGGTAGTTGTTGGAGGTGTTCTTACCTCATCATAACCATTAACATTACCTACTAGCTTTATAAGCGAGATTTACCGTGTATGATGGTATGGTATGGTATGTAGACCATTAACACGTAAAACAATCTCATACAAGAGCCACATAATTCTTATTTTTCTAGCAAACATATGTAGCAATATGCATTATCCATTATAATAGCATGATAAAGTGAGAAAGAAGAATAGAATTAAAGATAAAGTACGTACCGGAATAGAGGAGAAACGAGGATGAGCATTAAGGAAGAAATGGTTGAGATAATAATAAGCAGATGGAAAATCAACAGAAACTTCAAGTTCAAAAACAGCTAAAATAAAGAGAGTAAAACTCTCAGTAAGTAAGTATTCAGTAATAGGGCTAACTGGTTCTAAGCCCTCTTCTAATTCTGCTTTTCTACGCTTGGTGTTTATCCTCAACTTACCTTCCATTTTTCTATTTTTAGTTCTTGTGTTCAGTGCATTACTTAGCTAACCAGCATCACTATTTATGGTGGATTATTGAATCATTTGACGTGTACTCTATCCATAGTCTAAAAACAAGGCCGCGTCGTAAAGGTTTTCAAAATAAACAAATCGATATTTCTCGCATTATAAAGGTGTAAAAAAACAGCATTTTAGATCGTATTAAGGAATATCTTAAGATTCTGACCGTTATTTAGGTGTTACTCTATCTATCCTTCGACACTACAACAAATTTAACTTTTAGCGACATTGGATTTAGTGGCATTAAAAAGATGTCACTTATTCATATTTTTAGTATAATAATTATTGGTTTTTATTTTATGTTTCACCATAAAGTGATTTAGCGACACTTATTTTGGTCTTTAGTGGCATATTTAATTGTCACTATAGTCTATTGTGACATTTATGAGAAATGTCACTAGATTCTATGTCGCTAAAAGATTTAGTATGACTTTTTAATATGTTGCTAAAGGATTTAATAAATGTCAATAAATCCTCTATATACACTATAAGAAATTTAAAATAGCGATATTTAAATTAAATGTCTCTAAATATATCTAACTAAAGTAAATTATGTTGTAGTGGGAGTGAATCCCAAAAAATAAAACTAAAAAATTAAGGGGTAATCCGGACTTTTCAATTTTTCTACGTGGTAGATAAAGTTTATTTTTAACCCGGGTCGTGAGGTGATTTTGATTATACACATTAAATTCTCTGTGACCTTACAAACAAATAGACAAATGACAGACAATTCATTAAGTAATGAATTTACATTATCATCTTCACTTAAAATATGCAAAAATACTCAATATAATTACGATCATGCTCTTCATAAGACCTCAATGTATTCTCCTTCCATTTTTATCATCCCTAATTCCTTCCATTTTCTCCTAACTTTAGCAAAATAATTATAACTGACCAAACTAGCAAATAAGCAAATAATACAAAATAAGTGAGATAAAAATAAAATTTATTTTCAGACTTACTCAATGAAGTACATAAAAATTTGGATTAATCATCACAAACCAGGGGCGGAACCAGAAAAATAGACGAGGGATGTCGATAATTGAAAAAAAAAATTAAATCAATTGCGTTAAATATTACACTAAACAAGAGTTGATTAAGGTAATTGTCCACGCCGAGTTTTCATATTCTGAAAACGGCGCATAATATCCTCATTTGACAAACTTTGAAACAAATCACATTCAAAATAAGCTACAACAGTATCATTTAAAAACTCATCAGATATCTTGTTGCGCAACTCAGTTTTGATGATCTTCATTGCTGAGAACACTCTTTCAACTGTTGCTGTAGATACTGGCAAAATCAACGCCAACTTCAGAAGCTTAAAAAAATGTGGGCAAGACTTGTACAAACCAGATTGAACTAGTGTTTTGGAGAATACACAAAAAGATTCCACTTCATTCATCAAAGATTCCCATCCTTCATCCCTAGTCTTCTGAAATCGCTTCTTAGTAGTACCAAGCAAGGACATAGCATTTACAACGTCTTGATCTCTTCTTTGCAAAGATAGACTTAGTCCATTAGAGATCCCTAATACTAATTTCATTAAATGAATCATGAAAGCAAAATCAAAAGTTTGTATGCCATCCAAAATAGCTTGAATTTTAACTCTATCATCTTCTCCGGCAACTACAAGAGCATCAAGCACATCAACTATAGGAGAAAACATTTGAATGAAATTGGAGAAAGTGTTAAAGTGAGAACCCCAACGAGTATCCCCAGGTTTTTGAAGACCAACTTCTTGATTTAAACCCTTTCCAGTTAATAGCTCACCTTCCGATTCCGGGGTTGATAGGGACCTCTTTGAATATAAGCTCTTCTTACCTAATCATTACTAAGATAATTATCAAACTAAAAACCCTAATTTATCTAAGTAGATAAACTCATAAACTCATAAACATATAAATTATAAAATAATAAAAGCCCTAATTTATGAAGAAATAGATAAATTCATAAACTAATTACTCATACACAAATTGATTAGAGTCTTAGGATGAACAAATTACAAATAAAATTAAGAATTAAAAATATAAACTTGAATTCTTGAAAGCCCTATATTTAATTTTAATAGTATAAAGAATTAAATTAATACCTGCCGACCGCCGAGTGCCGCTGCCGCTGCCGCCTGCCGAGTGCCGACTGCCGGTGCTCCGTGCTTGCTGTCTGCCGCAGCCCGCAGTGCCGCCTGAGTGTTCTTCAATTGGGATTTGGGAGGGATAGTGATTAGTGAAATTAATTGGGTTTCTTTCAATTTTGAAATTGAAAAGTACAATCCTAAAAAAAAATAAAAAAAAAAAAGAAATTGAAAGAGTACAAAAGGTGAAAAGGGTGTGGGGAAATGGGAAAATAAATTTCTGAAATGAATGCCTGCCAGCTCATACGTGGGGACTGGGGCCATTTTAATAAGTTTTGTAAAAATCAGAAAATGCCCCAAAAAATTATGCTAGAGGGTTTGAACCTGAGATCTCATGGTTAAAAGTCCATTTCTTTACCAACTTAGCCAACAGAACACATAATACTAATTTTTTTTTCCCAAAATTTAAGTGATGTCAGTTGACATCGTTGACCCCCCACTAGTTCCGCCCCTGTCACAAACAAACAATGATAATTTCAATATAACAATCAACAATTTATATATTAAAAAATAAGTATAATACGGTATACCCCATCTTTACTATGGGGTTGCACATCAAGCAAAAGGAAAAAAAAAATCAGATAAATAGGTATATAAATTATTGAGAAGAGAAAGAATTATATATATTGATGAGATGAAAAAATAAATTTATTCAAATTTGTATATGAAACGGGATTTCAACATGTGACGCGTCTTATACATAGGTTTAATAGTACAATAATACAAACTATTGTCATATGATATTTTGTTTTGAGATCATCTCACCTACAGATGCTATCATGCACAAAAGTAGCTCTTAATTATATGTGAATGAAAAAAAATTTGTGTCATATGACAAAATTACGTATACATGTAGCAAACTAGCAATAATGGTCATTAGATATACTACATAGAAAAATAATTGAAGGGGGTGTTTGGTAGAAAAGAATGGGAATTGTAAGACTTAGAGGTGAGACTTATGTTAGAGACTTTAAGTGAGACTTAAGATAAAATGTCTTATCTCTTTGTTTGGTAAAGGATGAGACTTGATTAAAAATTATGTCTTTTTATTCAAGTCCCATGTCCCAACCTCAAATGCCACCTCCCTCCAAGGACATTTTTATTAGGGACTTTACCATCAAAAAGTCTCATTCTCTAACCCCTAAATTTCCATTCCCTCCTAACAAACAATGACATTTAAAGTCTCAATCAAAAATTCTCATTCCCTCCCCTCAAATCCCTTCTACAAAACACCCTCCGATTTCAATTGAACAAAGTGCGTGCCTATATTCAATCTTGTTAGAGATAACATCAATGTGGAAGATGTAATTAGAGGTGTTCAAAATATATTTGACGATTTGCATTTATCAGATTTTATAAAGTTATAATTAAATCTAACTTTAATGTTAAGTAAAAATCAATGTAAATCCAGAAAGAACGGTATCAAAACATTGACCTATCAATAACGTGGCTAGTTGCTATTCTCCAAAATCGATGAATGATGAGTCGTTTTCACAACGCACAAACAAGAGATTTAATCATGTACCATCTTGGTGTACTTTTTTCTCTCCTTCAAGACCTTATTAAGGACTTAGGGTCACAATTCAAGATTCAACTCTGTTTTCTTTTCTTTTTTTTTTTAAGATTCAACTCTAGGTTTTTGTCTACTTTTTTTCTTTTGTTTTCTCACCAAAAGTCTTCAAGACCTTAAGATCGCATTTCAAAGTTCAATGTCTTTATACTCGAGCCTATAAGAGTATATTTAATGGTAACGTTCCCTATTTATCTTCTCATAGGAAATGTTCACGAGAATTAAGAAAAGTGAAATCTTTTAGATAGGAGAAATATTATTTTATTGAATAATAAATTTGATGGAGGAAAAGTAGAGACTATAAATATTTAAAAAGTATTTAAAAAAGTTAGTGGAAAAAATATGGGAACCACAACTAATTGAAAAACTATTTTTATAAAGTTAGTAGGAAAAATGTGGGAATCATAAGGAATATAAAAATGTTAAAATCGAGTTAGTGGAAGATATGTGGGCCATAATCATTATTAAAAGGAAAAATTATATAAAACCACCTAATCTATACACTCTTTTTTAAAAAACCACCTTATATAAATTTTTTTGCAAAAAACCACCTTACATAATGCATTTCTTTGCAAAAGACTACCTGTTACTCTATTTCGTCAGTTGACCGGCATGTTTAACGTTTGACCAACATGTGCTTTTGCAAAAACCACCTTACATAATGCATTTCTTTGCAAAAACCACCTTACATAATGCATTTCTTTGCAAAAGACTACCTGGTCAAACGTTAAACATGCCGGTCAACTGACGAAATAGAGTAACAGGTAGTCTTTTGCAAAGAAATGTATTATGTAAGGTGGTTTTTTGCAAAAAAATTTATATAAGGTGGTTTTTTAAAAAAGAGTGTATAGATTAGGTGGTTTTATATAATTTTTCCTTATTAAAATATTAAAATGAGGATGGATGTAGTTATTTTTGTCTAAAATTTGTGATATAAATGAAAAGATTCCTTATGGGAACAACAATTAAAACACCCCAAAATGAAAAGTGGGAACTTCTTTAAAGAACAGGGGAGTAATTGGAACCAAAATTTGGTGTTAAGGGAGGACAGTATGAGAAATCATAAGAATAAGAAGAGAAAGTTTGAAAACTTTTACGGTCCATTTGGTAGATGGTAATAAATTGCGGTAATTTGAACGAAAAACTAGTGTAATTTTAGTTGGAAAATCTCTTGGCTACCTTGATGGTCATGCTTGACAACCTTCAATCATCTCATTTTGTTCATAAAATCCATTTCAATGCATTACCCATGAGAGAGAAGGTATTAGGTGGTAAGTAAAATTTGTGAACAAAAAATTTTATTTTTTATCAAAGTTTCAGTACCATGGAAATAACATGAAAGTTTTGATGAAATTATACACTATAAATTATTCTTTACCACCATTTAGTACCATTAACCAAACTGGTCGTTAGGGAAATTCCACGTGGTAACCTTGAGGTTTTGAATTTTCCACGTGGTAACCAAAACTTGTAAAAAATTCACATGGTAACCCCGAGGTTATCAAATTGTTCCACCGTGACCGTTTTGCACATAAAAATGTTAACAAAGGTTAATTTCAAAGCTTTAAATCTGTTGTACGCCTGTTTATGTGACTTAACATTTCAAATGTCATTCATTTTAACATTCTCCCCCAAATCCAAAAATGTGGTATAGTTAGGGTTAACGTTTTAGGGGAAAAGGTTGAAACTGATGGCATTTGAAATGGTGAGTCACATAAATAGGCGTACAGCAGCCTAATAGTTTCGAAATTAATGTTTGCTAACATTTTTATGTGCAAAAAGGTCACGGTGTAACAATTTAGTAAACCTAAGGGTTAACATGTGGATTAAAAATTTTGGTTACCACGTGAAAAATCCAAAACTTTATGGTTATCACATAAAATATCCCTTAATTTTATTAGTAAAAAATATACAAAAAGTAAAATAAACAAACATAAAGAAGCAGACTAACCGCAATCAATATAATTAATATAGTACAATATTGTTTACATTATTGCTAACAAATCTTTACTCTCTCATATCTAATCAAATGTATAGTATCGTAGATTTGATATCAATTTCAAGAAAATGAGAAGCATTAACATGAGACATTTGTAATAATATTCTCATTTTTTTTTTACTAAGTTTACTTTAATATATTTAAGACTTTTGTTCTCTGTTTTTCTCTATTAAATTTATTGGTCAATAATATAATATATTTATCATCTAACAGATTTTATTATTCTAAATTTTTCATAAATATTTCTTAAGTAAACAACTCTAAAGAACATATGAAATAGCTATTAAGATATAAATGGAAAATAGGATGAATAGATAACCAAAATGTTTTTAACGTTAATGTATTTCGTACTTAAGAAATTATAATCAGAGTTTGGGTAGGAAAAGAATACGACAACTCAACGTATCTCGAACCCAGCTTATTAAAGAGTAAAGCATATTATCGTATTTTTAATGTCTATTTACATTATACTTAACGTTTACTTACTGTATTCTTAATGCCTACTTTCTATATCTTAAATGGCTACTTATATCATTCTTAATGTCAACTTATAATATTTTGGGTCCTTTTTCTTTTGTAATTTATAACCTATATGGATATTCTACAACTATTAATTTTGATTTTTTGACATGGTGTCCACCCTTAGGGCCGACCCTGGTTTCATACAAAAATTTGTAAATCGGGTTTTACTATCTCCGTTCTGAAATACTCGCTACATTTTAGTTATCGACACAATTCATCGTTCTAACTTATTTTATATAATGCGGCTAATGTATTAGAAAAAATATAGTCAAGTAGAATCTTGTACATATTTTTATAATACTCCCTCCTATTCATCTTAAATATTTCATTTAGTTTTTTCACACTTGCCGAGATAAAATTTTAACCCTTAATATCTCAAATTATTTTTAATTAAAAATTAAAAAAATTTGATATTAATACTCCTTGTATTGAGACGAATCTAACAAGATCGCACATGAATATGTTTGAACTTAGGGCTTGTTTGGTTACCCAATATTTACCTTGGAATTTTAAATTCCTAGGAAATAGTATTATGGTAGTTTGTTTGGTTGCCAAAAAAACTACAATTCCTAGGAATTATAACTTCCAAGGGAAGTTAATTCCTATGAGACATAGGAATTAAATTACCATGTACCCCCCTTGGTTATTTACAATTCCCATGTCTCATACCCGCCAAAAATTGTAGTTAACTGCTTCATTTCCCAGATTTCTTGCTTTATTCGCTCTCTCTTCTTCTCTACTCTAAAATTTTGCAGACCCTGCATTGTCACAGCAATATCATCACACCACCCAAATCAAGGTATGTAACTAATTATTACTCTTGATTTTCTCATTGGGTTTTTGCAATTTTTTTTCATTTCATTATATGAGTTCAATTCATTTACTTCATTATATATTTTTTTTAAAATCACCATTAAAATTTTTGATATACTCTTATCAAATTTTTGACTATGCTATAATAAATTTATGAATTAATCTAAAATCTTGATTTCATAGCAAAAATGGGGCATTTTAACTTCTGGAATTCTCACCCTAAGAGCTATAGATCTGGATTCAGTCTTTGATTGCTTGATTTACATTGTTTTTGTTTCTGGGTTTTACTTAGTAAGTATCGGTTTGTGTTGAATTGTGCTATCCTTTGTTCTTATTGTAGAAAGATTCATGCTTTATCAAAATTTGTAATCTATTAACTATTTGGGTCTGGATTTGATCTTCAAGTATTGCTCTTTGTTTTTCTTTGGAATTGTTCAGTTGCCTTCTTTGCGAAATAGGTCAGGAAACTTGAATTAAGCTAACAGCACTGAGATTCTGCTTGAATCAGGTCTTTGACCTTTGTGCTTAAAGTTTTCTAGCATTCATAATTAGGTTATTGTTTGATTTACATTTTTTTATGTTATTGTTTTTCAGTAATGGCTCGCTTACCTTTGAGTAAAAAAAAGAAGATTGTAACTTCTTGTGTTGTGATATATACACAACTGATGGTGATGACAATAGAGATAATGCTTAATCTTTTGTATCTTCTTTCCGTTATGAATATCAAAATTCCCAAGCCTATGAGTTTTGTATATGAGGAATCCCTTGAAGACCGATTAACTGCAAGGTATTTGAATCTTAGGCCAATAATTCAAAGGAGTGATGTAGCAAGTTTGGATAACCTTAGAATGGATCGAAGTTGTTTTAGTAAATTATGTGAAATGCTAAGGGATATTGGTAAACTGCAAGGAAATAAGAACACTAGTTTAGAAGAAATGGTTGCTTTATTTCTATTTATACTCTCCCATGATACAAAAAATAGAAGAGTTCAATTATTCTTTAGAAGAAGTGGTGAGACTGTATCAAGACACTTTAATCTAGTTTTACGTGGTCTTCTGAGATGTCATCATTTATTGCTAAAGAAACCTACACCAGTTACTGAAAATTGTCAAGATGATAGATGGAAGTGGTTCAAAGTAAGTTTATTTTGGTATCCAAATTTGATTAGATTTGAAAATTCTAATAAACTATAAATGAAGTTAACTTCTATTTTTTTTAATGGTGTAGAATTGCTTAGGTGCATTGGACGGAACCCATATTAAGGTTCGTGTAGGAAATCAGGATAAAGTTAGGTTTAGAAACAGAAAAGGAGATCTTACCACTAACGTCTTAGCAGTGTGTACACGTGATATGCAATTTGTATATATTTTACCCGGTTGGGAAGGTTCGGCACATGACAATAGAGTACTTCGTGATGCACTTTCTAGACAAAATCCTTTAAGAGTTCCCCAAGGTAATAGGTTTAGACGTTTAGTTATTACTTTGCTCAATGTTTTATATAAGGAGTTTTTGAAATGAATTGATTGAAATTTTCATGGTCTATTTTAGGTTACTATTATTTAGGTGATGCTGGATACATGAACTGTGATGGTTTCTTAACACCATTTAGAGGTCAAAGATATCACTTGAGTATTTGGAAAAATGGTGCTCATCCAGTATCAGCCGAGGAATATTTTAACATGAAACATTCTCAAGCAAGAAATGTCATAGAAAGATGCTTTGGTTTATTAAAAATGAGATGGGGCATCCTTAGACATACAACTTGGTATCCTCGAAAGACCGTTAACAAAATTATTTTGGCTTGTGCACTTGTGCATAACTTCATTCGAACTTATATGTCTGTTGACCCTATGGAGTCTCTTCTTGAAGACTATATGGAAGATGATGACAATTATATTGAGTCTATGGAGACAAGTGCTACTTGGAATAATTTTAGACTAGAGCTTGCAGAAAAAATGTACGAATCATGGAGACAAACCAATGTTTAAGTAATAGTTTCAATAAGCTTGAATTTGATTTCATTTACTTGTATTTGATGTTATTTTTGTTCTAGTTAACTTTTTAAAGTTCAAATGAATTGCATACTCTATTTCTTGTAGCATACAAATGAGTCGTCCTACTGGATTGGAAAAATTAGTAACAGGGTCAAGTAGTAGCAATCCTACCAGAAGCTTATCAAGATGGTCTCTTGTTGAAGATCAAGCCCTAATTAGCTCCATGAATGATCTTCTAGATCTTGGTGGTTGGAAAGCTGATAATGGTCAATTCAAAAGTGGTTCATATGCTAAGTTGGAAACTCTAATTTTACAGAAGTTGCCTAACACTGAAAAAAAGGCAAAACCTCACATTGAATCTAGAGTAAAGATTTTGAGGAAACACTTTGATGCTATTACTGATATGCTAAATGCTAGCGGATTTGGGTGGAATGACAAGGAGAAGCATGTTACATGCTCACTGGAAGTTTGGAAAGAATGGATTAAGGTAACGCAATGATTAAATTTAATCATTTATTTGTACAATTAGACAAAAAGCAACATTTTATATTTTAATTCTTTAAATTGTTTGTAACAAATACACTTAATTTTTATGTTCCAGAGTCATCCTAATGCAGCAGGTTTAAGAAATAAACCTTTTCCATATTATGATGAGTTGTCTAAGCTTTGGGGCAAGGATAGAGCTACTGGGAATGAAGCTGAGAATGTGAATGATGTGCTTGACGAAATAGAAGAAGTAGCAAGAGTTAGAGATGAAGAAGTTACTGAAGTAAATAATGAAGATATTGATTCAACAACTCAATGTGATCAAACAGGACCTTCATTATCAACTCCACAATCAACAACACCTACAAGTAGCAAGACAAAGAGAGCAAGAACCGAAACCATAGAAATTCTAAACGGATTTTCCACAAAGTTGGGTAAAATTGGTGATGTAATGGAAGCCGCAACAAAGCACATTGGTAGACTTGCTGATTGCTTTCAGCATGAATCTGACTCAGCTAACAGAAGAATGAGCGTGACTAGTGAGATTATGAATATGGAAGGGTTGTCTAGTGCTGATGTTATTTTAGCGTCCAAAAAAATTGCCCTTAATCCACTTGAGGTTGATTTCTTTTTCAAGTCTTCCATCAGATCTGAAGTTTGTTTATGTTCAAGCTTTATTGCTTCCTGAAGCACCATAGACTCTTCACTTTATTCCTTATTCTCAACTTTAGCGTATTATGATATCTTTCTAGTTAAGAACTAAAAAAAAATCTTATTGTAGTTGGATAACTTTGTTTGTTAGTTCAAAATCTTATGGGATAATGTTGTGTTGTGTGCTTTATTATTTTAGGATCTCAATTGCTTATCTTTTGTGAACTATTTAAAATTTACAATTTCATTTGTGAGTTTTTGCTACATTATCTTATATTGTTAAAAAAAACGAATTGAAAAAAAAAAGAATGGTTAAAAAAATCTTTGGATACTAATATTTTTGGTACATAACCTTATATTGTGGTGCAATATATTTGTTGAGAATGATTAAAAGAATTCAATGATGGAAAAATAAGAGGCAAAAGTAGTTAATGTAGTTTAAATATCATGGGAAATATATGGAGTGAACCAAACAACTCATGGAAAATTACTTCCAAGGAAATAAAAATTCCTATTGTCAAACAAACAAAAATAAGTAATTCCTAGGAAATTGACAAGGGAAGTAAATTCCAATGAATTACAACTTCCCATAGGAATTTAATTCCCACGTCAACCAAACGACTCCTTATAGATTAAAAGTAAAATACAAATTAAAATACATGTTTTTTGGAATTGACATGGGAAAATTTAGTCAATTAAAAGGCCACGGACCACGGTTTAGTTCTTGATCCTTGCAATGTCCAGTGTTCTCAAAAATATTCATCAGCATATTTTTTATAAAAAAAAACCTAAAAAATTGAAATGTATGGCTTAAAAAATGGATCAGAATACTGGCTTGGATTCTCAAAAGAGAACAAAAATAGCGCAGTTTAATCAGCGTCGATCATCTGGGGAAAAAATCATCACCTCCATCTTTATTTTAGGTCTTCAAATCCTCTAAAATTATAATTATAATTTAAGTATTAGAAATTAAAATATAGGGAAGATGATTGTTGAAAAAATCAAAAAAAATATGAAACACAACTGCCCATCTTCCCCTGAAATTTGATATTGCAGAGAACTCTTTCGAACAATTGAAGCATTAAATGCTTCATGTCGATACACACTATCTCTGCTTTTTTTCCCTAATGTTTTTATCAACAATTAATAATTTTACAGATGCAATTGAAAAATTCTGGAACAAAAATCAAAGAAAAAATTTGCTGATTTACATAATCAATTGAGAAACACTTTAACGAAAAAGAAATGAATAGAAATTTTACAGTAAACAGAATGATCGGTGGTAGAAACAGAATGAGGGAAGAAGATTGCAGATTCAGATGAAGAGAGGAAAGGAGGCGATTTTGTATTTAAAGAGGATGAAGAATTAGGGTTTTATTTCAGATAAAATTAGGGTTCGTTATGATGCTGGACTTTTTAAATGATTTTGGGCTGTGACATTGTGGATACTGCAAGCCCAACCCGCCGATTGAGGGTTGAAATTGTGGTATGAGACCCAAACGATTTTATAAAACTAATAAAACTACAGGTGCTCTCTTGGGAGATCGTCTTTCGTAAAGATAACTCTTAAAAGTCCAACATCAATCTATATTTAGAGTTGTAACAATATATATTTAGAATTGGATTGGGCTTTTGAGAGCCGTCTTTACAAAAGACGGTCTCAGGTAAGAATTTGTGATGAAACTATAATACAAATATTCTTGTATGAAATCGTCTTGATATGAGATTTCATATAATTGATCATTTTAAAACTTTAAGTGCTAATATACTAACGAGCCATTTGGTAGGTGGTAATAAATGGTGGTAATGAAAATAAAAATTAGTGTAAATTTGGTTGAAAAATCTTTTGGCTACCATGATGGTCATGCTTGTCTAACTTCAATCATCCATAAAATTCATTTCACTACATTGCCATTGCAGGATGCGATATTAGGTTGTAATGAAAAATCGTAAACAAACAACTTTTTTGTGATCAAAGTTTCATCACCATTAAAATGGAACCTTAAATGAAATTTTACATTATAAATCATTTTCATTACCACCATTTAGCAACATTAACAAACGGGTCGTTAGCGTATTGTGTATATAAGCCAGTTCAACAAAGATGGTATCACTATGAGATCGTCTCATTTAAGAATTTGCGTATACAATTATGCCATGTTTGGGAACCATGATTTCATTTGGAAATTCCACCATTGTTTTTAAAGTAGTCAAAGTTGAGAAATTGAGAATGAATACCCTAACGTTGTCATCCTCAAATTCTTCATTTATGATTTCATAATTGAAATTCATAATCTGAAATAAAATACTTGTTCCCAAACACTACATTAAGGAAATGAGGGAGTATTATATTTCAGTTTTTACGTAGTTTAATGAATTATTTTGATAATTAATATAAATTAAATTATAGTTCACGTAACTACAAAATTATAATAAATTAATGTTATAAAAGTATGTTATTAGATGATTCAAATAAGATTTCACTTTACTATATTTTATCTTACACATTAGCGGTTATATATACATTATGTTTAGTATTGAATAGTGACAAATTAATATAAATAAATCAAATTATCACATCTGTAAAAATTAATTCAAGGGTCAAACTACCTATTTGCAGAGATGATGGTTCATTGACTCGATCAGTCAAGGCACACAATTATGTGAGCGATGATGGGGATGCAAAGGGGTTGAGTGCAAAGAGGCAATGAAAAAGAATCTTTGATGTGTCATGGTGATGGAGCAACAAAAAGAAAGGATATTGGTGTGCATGAAGGGTGTCTTAAACAAGATAAAAAGTGTCGTAATTAAGGCAAGCAGGTGCACAACAAAAGTACTCTTGGATCATGCCTTGAGCGAGGCATAAAGAGCTTAGATGGTGCTTTGAACAAGGCAGCCAAGAACAAATGGCAATGAATGGAATTGGACAAGTGCTCATTTGACCACATGAAATGCTCGTTTGACCACACGACATTTCTTTTTTAGTCGATTCTTGGGGGAAAGTTGTCGACTGTATCCTATAGTTATTCTATTTGTTTGGGGTGTTATATAAGGGTCTTAAACCAAATTAGAATGCATTCAAAAATAAGGTTCCTAAATCAGATTAGAATGCATTTTTGGAAGTTAAATACTTAGTGAAAATAGGAA
This sequence comes from Amaranthus cruentus, assembly GCA_019425755.1. NCBI lineage: Eukaryota > Viridiplantae > Streptophyta > Magnoliopsida > Caryophyllales > Amaranthaceae > Amaranthus > Amaranthus cruentus. The sequence goes on along the minus strand of CM033450.1, from coordinate 24,467,511 downwards.
TGTTGGGTCCTATAATGTATTAGTATGAGTAAGCTCCATAAGGTGGAAGCTTTATGTTCAAGAGTGTGTTCTTAAGCAATGTTTTGGTTTATTTCATTAATGTATTGTTAGATAGTTAATGAAACAAAATCTATTTGATTGATTGATGTCCGTATTATGTGTGAGCTTTTTTCATATATAAAAGTATTACATTTACTTATATTATTACATTTATCTAAATTATAGTTCCTCCGTTTCATAATATTTGCTACATTTTGTTTTTGAGCACTATTTAACGTTTAAACTTATTTTATATATTGCGGCTAATATGTAAGTAATAATATATATAGTCAAGTGGAATCTTGTTTGAATCGTCTAATGACATACTTTCATAATATAAATTTTTTATAATTTTCAAATGTATATAATTTGACATATAAATAAAATAATACAATTTGTTAAATGTAACAAGTATTATGCAACCGTAGAAGTATACGATTGACAATGATTTTGTTGTTTTTGACTGGCAATCAATCAAAAGGTCATACTGTTGTTTGCATTATTGCTACCAACTACTATTTGGAAAATACAATATTTTAATAATTGTGCGTAATTGAAGTCTATCATTCAATAATTTTCTAATGTTCAAATAAATAATTTATACTATAGCATACATGAATCATGATGGTACGTGTCAGTCAAATAATCTTTTATTGATGATGACATGTTGTATGGGAAAATGTCACTATTAGTAGCAAATATTATGAAACGGAGGAAGTAGAAGTACTTACGTCGTTCTATTTTTGTTTTCAAAAATTTCAAAATTTTTATTTTCATTTTGAATCATTTTACTGAATTTTTAATAATAAAAAGAATTAGTTTAATCATTTAAGTACTTGTGTAATTATTAAAGCTAAGAGTTGTGAAAATGGACGTCACAAAGAGGTTCAACAATGAAAACACAAATAAAAATTAGAGCAAAAGAGAACACAAGTGTTTATGAGATATCTTGGATACCTCCTCCTCAAATGTAGTTTATTAGATTGAATTTAACAATTACAACGTAATAAACCTCCCCTTATCTTGAGAACAATCTCTCAAGATCTCAATACTAATGCAAAGTAAAAACACTCCTCTAGTTTCTTAGCAAAGCAATAGCCCTCACAAGTATGTGTGTTTGTGGTGGTTCTTTCTCTAAGATTGATACTCCCTTTTATAGATGAAGGTGAATGTCACTCTTAGAGTCACACATTAACCCACCATAAAGCACAATAAACATCACAATTAACTATGACAATAAAGCATAACATTAAACTATAGAATAATGATCAATATTATTGCATAATTAAAACAGAAAACTGCCCGTTAGAGTCCTCTGACCATCCGCTCGACCCACTCGCTCGGTCGAGCGACCTTTGCTCTTGTCGAGCGAGCTTCCAGAAGCATTCTGCTAACCTTCTGACCCATTTGCTCGACCCTCCACACCCGCTCGACCCGGTCGAGTGACCTTCAGCTTGGTCGAGCGGTGCCTTCTGCACTCAATCTTTATTGCTTTGATCAAGCAACACTTCATCAAACGTTCCAAATTTTAATCCCACACAACTCGACACATCTTTATCGTCCTTCTCCAAAGTACATGACAAAACATGTTTGATTAAGTGTTCAAAGTTAACGTCCAAGTCAAGAATATTGTTACTTGCTTTAACAAGTTCCATTATTATTAAACTCCAATTTCTATATCAGGTTGATTGCATACATAATCCTTTAATCTTATTTCGTATCCTATACAAAAAACTAAGTCAAAATTTTACTATATTTATTTTCATTAATCATTGTTATATGTTTCAATTTATTCATTTACTATTTTTATTCCCACTAAATTAAATAAAAATCAATCAACAATTCATGTAGAAATTTTTCACCAAATGATATTTTACCTTGTTATACCTCTTCAGATGATGCCGCTTAAAATCTTCCAATATTTAATTTATTATATTGCTTGATTACTATAGCTACATATTTACAATAATCAATATTCAAATTATAATTACAATTATTAAATATTTTAATTGAACTTAGGTCAGTCCAACTCCATGTCAAAAAAACAAGGTCAGTACAACTCATTTTTGTTTGGGTCCGATAGAATCGTATCCTTATCCGAGCTATTGCATAGATGGAGTGACTATTGGTTATAAACTTATAATAATCAGTGTGAACCTTAGATAAGAGATAAGTATGAGTGTATGATCGATGAATATGGGTCCTTCAATAAATTTAGTACGGGCTTGGATTTATCACATTGTCGTCTTTAATGAGGAATTTAATTCACTAAGCTACGATGATCATAGTACGCCTATTTACTGCACATGATCCACGAGGTATCAGTATATATGTCTTACGACAGATACTATTTATTTTTATTTTTTAAAACTATGCCCTCCGTCCATGCAATTATACATACACTCTTTCATACTACTTTAGGGGCGAATCCAGAAAAAAAATCAAATGATGTCAATAAATTCAACTTAAAAAATCTTTGTATTATAAAGGGTTCGAACACTAGTCAACTAGGTGAAAGATAAACCATATAACCAACTCTGCCAAAACCAAATGCTGTCAAGTGACAGCATTGCTATGGTTTAAATCCGCCCTGTTAACTACTCCGCCCTCTCAGTGGAGTTTTTAAAAAGTAGTAATAAATGAGGAGAGAGAATGAATTGTGTGGATAGAACTAAAATAGACTTAAAATGTATAGATGATATTAAAAGAAAGTAGTGGGTTATTGTCCAGAAATAGAATTGATAGAAATTAAATGGGACAGACCAAAATGAAAAATGATACAAATTCAATGGGACAGAGAGTATTTTTTTATTTCATCTAATTTTAACTTAATTTAGACTCATAGACATATTTCTCTAAATTAATATATATAACTCACCGAATACCTAAACCCTAAAACCCTGATCGAGAAAGTTTGCTTTTGTAGAAAATGTTGTAAGACAAACAAGTGTACATTAATCTTATATCCGTGCATTGTGATTAATTTTATTTTTTGAATAAATTATGTAATTAAAATGATCAATTTATTCCATAAACATTTTTTTAAGCCGTTGAAATGACTTTTGTTGGGCTGTGACAATTCTTCACATTATCACCTCGTAGTATGATTTTGAGAAATTGTGAAACTCATTAAGTGTAAATCTTATTAGCCGTGGATTTGAGTCCATACAAGTAGGCTCACGAGATGATTATGTGATGAATTGGCACGTCCTAATAACTTCTAACTTAGATTAATTTTGGGTGAATGAAAAAATGTGTATGCATGAAATCTACAATCAATAAACTATAAATTTAATATGTTTCACAACTATTGATGTGTAACCTTTTTTGTTGCTTTTCTTTCTTTATTTTTTAACCAATATAAGCATATAACACATTTATAATTAAAAAACAATTAGGCTCCTAATTAATTGGGTAAGGGCCATCACTCATCTTTTCTTCATAGCCCATCAAATCTATAAATAATGTGACATACATTCAAGTTTTTGCATCACATAAATCCCATATAGTCCTCAAAATACTACCAACAAAATGAGACTTCTTAGAGGACTCTCATTGATATTTCTCATAGGAGTAATATTTTGCTCTTCCTCTTGCATTGTTGAATCTCATGAATACCCAAACTCAATTCATCTAATTATGCCCCATTCGGGCATGGCAGGGCGCCACGTCTCAAGCTTAAATTGCTTGAGCTGGCGCCTAGCCGTTGAGACGAACAATCTCCGGGACTGGAAGACAGTCCCGGAAGATTGTGAAGGGTATGTAGGACATTATATGATGGGAGATCAATATCAGAAAGATTGTTGGGCTGTTACTTCTGCTGCTTATGACTATGTGAAGAGTGTACCAATCAAGAAAGATGGTAGAGATATTTGGGTATTTGACATCGATGAGACTTCTCTCTCGAATTTGCCCTACTATGCTAGACCAACTGTTGGATTTGGGTATGAATAACTAATCATTATAAGTTTATTTTGAACTTTATATTTATTTATTTTCCTGATTTTAACTTGTGTGTGTTTGTCGTAGTAAATTTGACCATGACTATTAGCATTTATTAGGCGGTCAATAATATTAGTTCGGATTAGGTGTCTGTAGGGATGATAGTTGGGTAAAATTATACGGGTTTTGTATCGCATTTGTTTCATAAAGGGGTATAGGTAATTATAAATATGAAAAGTTCCATACGTCTCATCCGTCGCCACCATAATCATACACCCTATATTTAAAATATACTAAAATATATCAATTTTGTATTATATTAAAAAATGAAGAATATTAATTTTATTTCATTACATTGTATGATTTAAACAAAATTAAATGTACAACTAAATTTAAAATGATTTATGAAGTATATCAAGCGGACTGAAGTGAATGTTAGAGGGTATAAGGTGAATATACCCGTGATGGGTATACGCAATTGGCCATAATGGATGGGGATAAGTTTCAATGCATACCAGGCATTGTCGCGTAGGTATGAAAAATTTACCGGTTATGGGTGGCCATCAATATCCCTAGATTTGTGTTTGATTCATACATGTCACTTGCTAGGCTTATAAAAAGATATGTAACAGATTAAAGTCAATCTAATTTAAATTATACTTCTAACCCAATTTATATATTAACAAGTTTAAGAGACGTAAAAAGGTTATTGTTTGACCTTGTTTTTTAGTGTCAATATTCAACTCTATGATATTTTGTTTTGATAAAAATATTCTAACTACATCAGAGTACATATTTTAGCAAAATATAAATAATATTATATGTTTGAATATAAACTAGCAAATTAAAATTCTAACTTAGTAAATATAAATGGTCTCAAAAGCAATTCTAGTGGGATTACAAAAGTTAGGATGACAAGATATAAAGGGTGATACACAAGGATGAAAGGATGAGAAAAAAAAAAGTGCAAATTTTATCATCCGTAAAAATATATAGCATGCATTATGTAATTCAAGTTAGTTATACTCATATAGTAACAAATACAAATAAAAACTATTTCCTCCGTTTCATAATACTTGCTATTGATAGTGACATTTTTCCACACAACATGTCACAATGGGCGAATCCAATTGAATCCTGAGGCTGCACGTGAGACACTGAAATTTTGTAAAAAAGTTGTAATTTATAGGATTTGAACCTAAGACATTTTGTATTAGAGTCTTTAAGTTACACTTATGACCAGCTGAACTACACACGTTTTTATGTAACTCTTGTCTCGTAACATTGTTATTAATTAATCTGTCATATATATACATTTCAATTCGCAATTTTGAAAATTGATCTTACAATATGAAAACTCGTCAAAATAGATAATAAAAATAATATTTGTAGTGGATTGAAAAAATTAAATTTTAACATATATATTTATGCTTTTTTATATTTTTTTATTAAATTGTTTTTGTCATGATTATGCTCTCACTAAGTTTGATTTTTTAATCTGCCACTACATGTGACACTCACTAGCAAATATTATGAAATGTAGAAAGTATATTTTTCATGGAAAATTATGTTTGTGGTAACCATAAATAGTAGTGGGTGAAAAATAAGTAATAAAATAATTAGAAGGGAGAGTGGATAATGGGTTAAAGTGAAAAGACGATAAAAAGTGGTGAAATCAATATTTTTTCATCCCAAAAGTATCTCTACGATACTTGTTCTAAGTGGAAACTCAAAACTAACAAATCAGTATTTTTAAACTAAATGTTAAGTAGAGGATGGAGAAAACCTAAAATGAAAACAATAATTAGTCGACCTTTGAATATTTTAGGCTTTTAGATTTTTTTTTTCTTATTTAAGGTTTTTTAAATATAGCTACTTCGTCTTATATTTTGGTCTCTATTTTAGATTTCAATTTATGACCTATGTATTTACATTTAACAAATTACTATGACAAATAGAAAATATTAAATGTGTTAACGTCATTCTATGATAATAAAGCTTTCGTATCCTTAAATATAGATATTCTTACACAATTTTCATTATCATTTAATATTCTCAACTCAAGTATTTTTAGGGAAAAATACATTGTATATAATTAGCGTTCATACATAGTATTTAATATCGATAATAAAATGCGTTATTTTAATCATTTATATCTTGAGTTATAAATAACTAAAAATATTAAAAATTTATTATTGTAAAATATGCAATTAAATGATTCAAATATGATTTAATTTGAATTGAATACTTCATAACAAAGGTATAAAAATTCTTATATACGATGTATTTGAGAAAGGTAGTACTTCTAAATGAGGAAAGAAAAGTCAAAAGACATCCTTCTAGCAAATCACAACAACTTGATTTGTTTTTGTTAGTTTCTGATTTCCAATCATTAGTATACTGAAAATGAAAATTGGGCCAAAACACAATGCATTATTTTCGGAAGTGGGCCAATTTTTTTATTATATTCGATATGTTTCACTAAGCTTGTTCTATGATGGATATTTAGTTGAAAAATAAAAAAATAAAAAGATATTACTTCCTCCGTTTTGAAATACTAGCTACCTTTTTGTTATTGACACTATTCATCGTTCAAGCTTATTTAATATATTGCGGTTAATGTATAAGAAAAAATATAGTCATGTAGGATCTTGTTTGAATCATGTAATCGCATACTTTCATAATATTAAATTTTTATAATTTTTACACGTGTATAATTCAATATATAAATGATCAAAATAACGTATTGAATTGCGTAAAAAATCAAATTTGCAAGTATAGTGGAACGGATGAAGTATATTATAATGAATTAGATATATAAGTTAAATGTGTAAATTGTGAACATGAATAAAAAAATAAAAAAAAAAAGAGGCAAATTTGATAAGATAAACTAAATAAATAGTAATCAAAAAATTCGGTCTTTTGTAAATTTATTAATCACTTTGACCAACGAAATTATTGTACTAGAAAACAACCAATCCAAAATTTAAAACTTTATAAATCTTTGATTAATTAGTTGTTCATGAGAGAAGTATACCAAAAATCTATATCTATAAATAAAAAGAAATGTAAGTAATTGAAGTATACTGAGATGTGAAATTTGTAAATGAGATTATAAGTTATAGTTATCAACTCATTGTATGTAGCCGAGTGTTTGACAATTAAATGTTGCTTGGTTGTTAGCTTTTTTAGTTGACTTGTTTAATCAGATGAAAATGTTGTTTGTTTTTGTTGATCTTTACGTTAGTTGAAAAAGTCAGTTGTTTGTGGAGATATTTGATAAATTTGAGTATTGGATATTGTATGTTTATAAGAAAAAAAGAGTGGGCCAAAAAGCCCAAAGCCATTTTCTATATAATACATACGTCACTTATAGAAGTACTCCCTCCGTTCTGTATAGATTGCATTAAAGAGAAAAATAGGGAATTTTAAGAGAAAGGGAATTATAGTAATAAATAAAGAGAGAAAATGAATTATGTAGATGAAAGCAAAAGAGCGTTAAAATGTATGGATGAGATTAAAAGTAGGTAGTGGGGCGTTAGTTGCAGCATTTTCTATTTTCGTCCGTTCCACTTAAATCGCAACATTTCTATTTTTGGACTATGGCCCACCACTTTCTTTTAATCTCATCCATACATTTTAACTCTCTTTTAATTTCATCCACACAATTCATTATCTCTCTTCATTTATTACCACTTTTTTAATTCTCACCCATTTTTTTATATTCATATGAAACGGAGTAAACACATTTTATATGCAAATCTTTTTTTTTTTGCACATTATATGTTATTTATATTTTGAAATAGTGAGAAAATTGTGAAATGTGTAGGGTACACCCATACAATTCAACAGCATTCAATGAATGGCAAAAAGAAATGAAGTCACCAGCAATACCTGCCGTCCGTAACTTTTACGAGAAATTACTTCGTTTAGGTGTCAAACCTGTTTTCCTTTCTGGAAGTCAAGAGGATTTCCGAGAATTTAAAGAGCGCAACATGAAGAACATCGGCTACCATAAATGGGAACTTATGATTTTAAAGTAAGTTTTGTTGAAGAACATGAAGTGCCCATATGTTACCCACATGCCACATGTGAGTTGTCCCACATCCAAGAAAGAAAAGAGTATGCATCACTTAATATACTCAAGAAGTAACTCCTACTATTACCAATTGGTTTTAGCAGTGAATCTTCTTTGGGTTTATGAGTGAACTACTTCTTCACTTCCTTGTTTGGGTTGCCCATGTCCATTTTCTAAATTCTATGAAGTTTTTTTTAACTAATATTTAACTCATCCCATGAGATAAATACAACGTTTAAAAAATTTAGCACTCTTATATATAATAATTAAAAAGTTTTTTGAACGTGCATATAAGAAGTAAAAATCGCTTAACTTGGTGAAAACTAAGAATAAATATAGAGTATATATTAATGATATTTTCGTAAAAATTTATAACTTTTTTTCAGACATGTATAAAAAGTACGCATACCCTTCAATCTTGACATGTTCTCCTTCAAACTTTATATATATAGTAATATGACAAAAATTTATATGAATAGATGAAAAAAAGGTGTAGCAAATACTACGAAAAAAAATTTATATCCTTATTGATGTTTTCACGTTTTACCAACTTAATAACTTTCATCAAATCATATTGTTATAAGTTACGATATATATAAAGTTTAATTAATTTACTTATGTTTTGATATAATGGCCACTCACTTTATTGTATTTTTAATCGTACACCAAAGGGGGCCAAGTGAGTCACACTTGAGCGCGGTGGAGTACAAATCAAAGCATAGGACGGAGCTAGAGGCGATGGGCTATAGAATCGTCGGAAACATTGGTGATCAATGGAGCGACTTAATCGGAGATCATGTTGGCATGAGAACTTTCAAGTTGCCTGACCCTATGTACTACATTGCCTAATTGTTTGTGTGAATGTCTAATTTCTTATCGTGTTTGAACTATGAACAATAAACAATTAATAATATTCGGAATAATATGGATGTTGTAGACTTTAATTTATTCCTTAGCTTTCTCATGCAATAAGTTCCAAAATGTGTGCTTTATTTTGTTGTTTCTAAAGAATTGTCCATCAATTTTCTTTTTGATCTTAGAGTTGGGATCTTTGGTCTAATAATTATATTAGTGATTTTTGACGTAAAATTCTCCTTTTATATACTCTCTCCTATTTAGCCTAAATTTTCCATTTATTTTTTTCACACTTACCGAGACAACATTTTAACACTTAATATCTCAAATTATTCTTAACTAAAAATTATAAAAATTTGATATTAATAATCCTTATATTAAGACGAATCAAACAAGATCCCACATGACTATATTTTAACTTATAGATTAAGAGTAAAATACAAATTAAGAGTGATGAGTGAATAGTGCCAAAAAATTAAATGGAACATTTAGGCTGAATAGAAGGTAATATATTATATGGGAACTTCACAATTTCTTTTCGCAATTTTGAAGATTTTATTTGTTTTCGCAATTTCTTTTAAAATAGAGTGCTTGATTATATTAAAAGAGAAAAAAATTTCCACTTCAAGAAATATAATTCAAGACAAAATTATTATAACGTTATATATTACTTCAAACATAAAAAAAAATTTACAAACAAATTATGTAAAAATGTTGTTCAGATCCAAGCCTGATTAATACCATTTAATATTTGATGAGGCTCCTTATTTGCAGTCGGCATACTCTAAACTTTTGCATATATATGACGATATTGTCCAAGTTATAACTGTAAATGTTTGTGTTGCTTTAAGAGTAATATATGGTGAGTATATAGAATCATAAAATCTATCATCATCACCACAATACTCAGTGTATCCCACTTATTGATAATTTATAGTCAGGGTCTTGGAAGAGAAGATAGACGACATCTCATACCCATTAGGAGGGGGCGATCAGCTCAAAAAGGATTTTCAAAGAGAGAAACCTGCAAATATCCGAAAACCTGCAACTTACACCCACGTTAACCAATCATAGAAATCAACTTACTGAAAGCATATAAAGCAACATACACAACAATTTAAATAGAATACGTATCGATAACTAAAAATACGATAATTGTAAAAGAGGTAATAAAGAGGTAAAGAGCAATGAGTAAAGGCAAAGAATCATAAAAGATAACATATAATAAGTGTACATATTCATGCTTAGCTATGTAGATAAGGATGGATATGGATAATTAAAAAAACTAAATGTACAATTATAGAAAAAAATGTAGCTAATCAGATTGTGGAGATCATGGCTTGATATGCATGTATTATGACATGATTATGGGAATATTGATTACTTTCTTAACAGTAATTGATTGTCCTTTTTAACTTTGTCGTCTGATGGACAATCATTGTGAATAATCGGACAAAGAAATAACTTTTTTTATAGTGAAATGTATTTGTGATTCTAGTTTAATGGTGCTCTTATGGTTTCTTGTTAAAAGTGTTATTGTAATTAATATCTGAGTTGTCACACATTTGAGAAAAAAAAAGTTATACTACTTTATTAAACGTAAGTTTTTGCTATGAATGCTTTTTATTTAGGGTTTGATAAGTGCAATTATTTGCACTTATTTATATGATTTTATACTCATTAATGATGATCGTTTTTAGTAATTTCGTGCTTATTTTGAAGATTTATGTTGCTTTTCTCGTTTTGGTTATTCAAGTTGATTTTGAGTGATTTTGATTGTTTTAAGCATAATTCATTTGGTTTTAATGATGATGAAGTTACACTAAAAAAGATTCTAGCTTGAGTGAAGATGTTCTACAACGAAAATGAGCAAAAGAGTAGAAGAGTGTTTATAATGCAAAAGTTATAAGGTGAAATTTGATACATGTCTACTCTTTTGGCTATAACTTTTGATGGAAAGATCTGATTAATGCAAGGTTTGGGGCATTGGAAACTAGACTTCAAGGGCTTTCCAACGATATACTATACGTCCGATTCCAACAACCGAAAAAAAAATGACGATCGTTTGAAGTTTGCTAAAGTTTTCAGCCATAAATGCCGACTCGGCTTCCTGTCCGTGGAAGTGGCCGTCGAGTCGGCTGATGCTTCTGATTTTTCCGTGCAATCTTTTCCAATTACTTCAATTTTGTATTATTTTCTTTTATCTTTATTTTAATTAACTTCTTAGGGTATATTTAGTTGGTTAATAAGAGAGAATTAGGTTAAGCCTCCTTTGAGGAGCACAAGGAGGGAGACTAAAACCCAGGGGCGGATCTACCTTGGGGCATCACCTGGCACGTGCCCCAGGGACAATTTTTTAAAAAAATTAATAAGAAAGTTAAGAGAGAGTAGGAGAAGGAAAGAAGAAGGATATTACATACAAGGAAGAGATTTTGGTAATTTATAGAGTTTGTAACAAGAATTGAAGTTTTAATAAAACCTTCAATGGAGGTGTGGGTGGGAGGTTGAAGAAAGCTTAGAGTGAAATTTTTATTTATCTATGAGATTGGATACTCACGTGGTAAATGTTTTTTCATATACCTAGGAGCTAGGATACTTATGGTTTTTCATATACCTAGTTGTACTTTGTTATGTTGAGGTACTTTGGGGTTTTTAAAAAGACAAATTTTTCATTAAGATCGTCTCTCATTGTGATACGACTTAATGTGGGTTAGTTTAATATTTAATTTAAAAAAATAAAAGAATAAGTTACTAAGTATGTCATGTTTAACTACATTTCAATTAACTTAATTTATTTTGTTTAAAATTCTTTAAATGGGCTTGTATGTGTTCATCTCACTGTGAGACGGTCTCACGTACAAGACTTGTTGGTTTGTATTATATCTAATATCGATATACCACATTGACATTTTGTGTATTTTTCTGTGCTTTTCTAGTTGAGTACATCCTTATCCCTAAATATAATTTATATTTTTATTTAAGGTTGTGCGTAAATATAAGTTACTCCTAAATTGATTTTTAGAATTGAGGATATAATTGAAAAAACGTCGTTAATTGAACTTCATTAATCTTTTGGTTTGGCATCAATTGAGGTGAGGATAATGTTAATTGGTCGCATGTATATTACTTTGGCTTGGGATTATTGTGTCAAGTCATTTTGTAGGAATAAAAAATTTTTAGTTGTTAATTTTACAAATTATACTATGCTGAAACTGTCGAATTTTTTTTGTAAAATTTCGTTTATCTGTTGGTGCCCGGTGGGAGTTTGAACCCTGGATCCGCCACTAATAAAACCCTCTTCCCTTCTTCCTCCTTCATCTTTCTCCATTGAACACCATTTTTATTTCTTGTAAGCTTTTGATTTCTTGTCTTTAATTTACTTTCTTATTAGTAGTTTAATCTTTCTTTATCAATTTTGTATTAGTTTAATCTTTCTTTGTCAAACTTTAATTGATTTTCCTAGAAATTATCATTTAATTAAAAGTAGTATTGTTCTTCATATTTTTGTCTCATGGATCTTTAGTTGTTTGTCTCATAGTTTAATTATTGTTTTTCCTTGCAAATTTCATTATTATCATCTTTTATCATGCTTAGTTTCATTCTAGGATTTTTAGTTATTGTGTTTATACCCATGAATTATTTTGAGCCAAAATCAAAAAAAGTTTAAATCTCGTATGTGAATTCAAATTAATTTAAAGACCCAAAATTCAAATCAATTTAAAGACCCAAAAGTTTCAATCTTGTTTGTATATTGAAACAGATGAATCATGTGTTATGTAGGGACATATTTGGTGAACACTGGAAGCAGTCAGCTTTTGGATGATTGTGCTGTTAAGCAGCTATTGATTGATGGAACCCTTGCTGGTTGTGTGCTTGATGGTGTTGAAGGACCACAATGGATGGAAGCCTGGGTACGTTCATTCTTATGAAATAAATAGTCCAATTTTTCTGGGATGCATTATATTTGTGATTTTAAGCAACTGTGCCATTATCGTTTACGGCCCGTCTATCTTTGTTTTGTGATGGTTTGTCTTCAAGAGTTTTGAGGCTTTGAGATTGTAGGGAATGGTTGAAGATGAAGAGGTTTGAGATTGTAGGGAAGTGGAGGTTTGAAGCTTGAAGAGGTTGAATAAAAATGGAAGACATGAAGAGGTTGAAGATGAAGATGATAAAGATGAAGAGGTTGAAGATGAAGATGATGAAGAACCGGTCATTTAACCGGTAACAGGTCATCCGCATAGATGCGGATGATCCCCAAAATTCGAACCTTTATAAGATAAACGAAAGTTCGCACCTTTAGAAGCAAATCAGACAAAGCTCACACCTTAAGAATCAAAATTTTCCTATTTCTTATTGCATTTTAAGTTTGTTAGAAAACAACCAAACATCTTTTTTCTCTTGAGCAATATAATTAGTAGAAATTAGCAAGTTTCTTGTCCTACTTTCCTTATGTTCGACCCGGGACTACACATACAATGTGCACTTGCGGTTAAATAAAATTTGCACATCAGGGTTCATTCTAATTATTCAATTTATTGAGGGAATAATTTGTGCTCTGATACTCGAACATCATTACTAATAATAATTCTTTCTTGGCATTTAATATGATTGTTGTAAGCTAATTGAAAGTAAAACAAATTGATCGCTCATGAACGCATAAAAAATAATCCCAACTTTATGGGGTATTGGCCTAGAGTAAACTTGGGTAACCCAATGATTTGCTATAGTAGGTAAATCACCAAAAAAGTAAATTGAAATTTAATTTAAAATTAGAGAAAAAACTTAGAAAATTAAAATAAAAATTCTAAATGATTGATCTTTTTTATAATTGATCTTTTATTATAATTTATCTTTTTTATTTAAAAATTCTAAATTTATCTTTTATTATAATTTATCTTTTTTTTAAATAATATTTACTATAGCAAGTCATCCAGTTACTGGGTTTACTCTAGAAAAATACCCTTGAAAGTGGAGATTATTCATGGTTAATCAATAGTTGAGATTATTGTAAGAAAATCATAAATACGCTGGATTATCCTAGGTAATTTTTCCTTAAAATAAAAATAAGTTTATTTATTAAAAGAAAATTCATACTAGGTCTTGGTGTCAATTGGGTCAAATATAGTGGGCCACACACTTCCTGAAATGAAAACGGAGAAAATTTAAAAAGAAATAGACCATTTATAAAAAAACATAGATTAAGATCAATTTCAACTTATTTTCAAAAGTAAGCGTCTAAAACCCCAGAACACAGGTTCGGTGCTATTCGCACTTAGTAACTGCGAACAGAAGCAAACTGGTCAAAGAAAGTCAACCAAACTGTTCCCACTTACTAAGTGCAAATAGGTAAAACATGGTTAACATGTTGTTGGCACTAAGTGCAAACAACTCTTTGACCTTTTTGACTTTGGGGAAAATGGAGAAAAATGAAGCAATAGTAGAGTTAAAAAAAGTCAACATTACTTGTTCGTAGTTACTAAGTGCGAACAGCTTATTTGGCTTTTTAAAAAAATCAATCGTATTTGCAGTTAGTAAGTGCGAACAACCTCGTTCCTCAAATTTAGAAATTAGACGCTTATTTTTAGAATAAAATTAAATTAAATTTTATTTTATGTTTTTTTTGATAAGTAATCTTACTTATTTCAAATTTTCGTGAACAAATGAGAAACATATCTCCGTTTCCTGGTGCAATGCAGTTGCTCTACGTATTGTTGTTGGGCCACATCTGAACATAGTATTTGAATTTGGGCTGCGTCAAAAGAGCGTGTCGTACTTGATTCTTAGATGGATCAGGAAGCGAAGGTTTTTCTTGAGCATAAATTCTTACTTGATACCGTTTATACAATAGACATCTCATGTTTTGGGGCTGACCCAATTTATAAATAAAATAAAAAAACTGATTGGTGATTATGTAAATTAAAAAAGGAGATATAGGCTGGACTCTTGAGAGACGTCTATACTATAGATTGAGTGAGTGAAAGGTTGGACTCAAGAAATTAAGTACCAAACACAAATTCTTACTTGAGATCTCAAAAGCCCAGTCCAATTTTAAATATACATTGTTACAACTCTAAATATAGATTTAGGCTGGACTTTTGAGAACCGTCTTTAGAAAAGACGGTCTCTCAAGAGATCACCTGATAATCAAATCAAGTTTTCGGTGAAACTATTTATATAAGAGTTGCCTAATAGCCTAATTATGATTTTACTATACACTATCACTAAATACATCAATTTAAGGTTATAAGTTATCACTGATATATTTTAGCTCAAAATTAATGCTTTTAAAAAGTTATAACTAATCATATGGAGTATAATTTATTACTTGAAGGTCTAATTGACTCATTTAAGATTATAATTGCTCCGTTAACAGCCTATTTGGTAGGTGGTAATAAACAGTGTTAATAGGAATGAAAACTAGTGTATTTTTTGTTGAAAAATCTCATGGCTACTTTGATTGGTATGCTTGTCTAACTTAAATCATCTCATTTTCTTCATAAAATCCATTCCAATGTATTACCATTGAGAGAGTATTAGGTGATAATGAAAATTTGTAAACAAGAAAACTTTTTTGTGATCAAATTTCACCACCATGGGAATGAATTGAACTTATGATGAAATTTTACACTGTAAATCATTCTTATTACCACCATTTAATACAACTACTCAAACGGGCCATAAAGGTTATAATAGACTTCTTTAAGATTATAAGTTATATTTACTCATTATACATGTAATGACTTATAATTTAGCGTCATAAGCTTTAAATTGATTAGTTTAAATTTGTAATTAATCATTATACAGGTAATGACTTATAATTTAGCGCCAAATTGTAATTGATCATTTTAATTGATCACTTAAGATTCGAATTGATTAATTTAAGGTTATAATTTATCACTTTAAAAATATCATAATTGATATGTTATATACTTTAAGTTATAATTAATCACTTAAAATTCATAAATATTGATCGGTCACTTTAAAATCTCATAATATTAATTCAATTAAAGTTATATACTTTAAGCGGAAATCGATCGCTTTAAAGTTAAAAATGATCATTTTTAGGTCAAAATTAATCGCTTTTAAGTTAAAATTTATCACAGCTACAACCATAGAGAACAACTAAAAAACAACCAAATTGAAAATGGGCCAGCCCATATATGGTTAGTTTCACCATAAAATAGTCTTTACTGATAGTTTTGTGCAACAAAAATATCAGCGACTCTTCTGAGAAACCGTCTTTATAAGAGACGGCTCTCTAGGCCCAGGCCCAACAATTAAAGAAAAGAGAAAAATCTAAAAATCGACGCGCGCGTTTGATCCTATATGGAGTTGGTGTTATAGCCTATTGAAGTTGATATTATAACCTATTAAAGTTTTATTATAACCTATTAAAATTGGTATTTAAAGTTGGTGTTATAACCTATTAAAGTTTGTATTATAACCTATTAAAATTGATATTTAAAGTTGGTGTTATAACCTATTAAAGTTGGTATTAAACCTAGTTATTTTTTTTTATTAATAATGGACCGGCCCATTTGAGACGCGTCTTTTATAAAGACGGTCTCAAGTTAAAATTTGTGCAAAAATATAAGCACAAATTGTCAAGAGAGATGGTGATTTTGGGCCAACATCTCTGGGCAAACCCAAAATTTAAGAAGTATTAAAAAATACAAAAAATTAAAAGTAAATAAACACCTATGTTACGTACCATAAACATCTACTGTAAATACGATAAACGCTTATTAAGATTATTGTAAACACAGACTTTATGGTATGTAATGTAAGGTATGTGTTAATGATAAGTGAAGTAGATGTTATGATATGTGAAGTAGATGTTTACAAAATAAAAAAAGTACCTACTTGACATACAATAAACACCTACTTTGCATATCATAAACATGTACTTCACCAATAATAGCCATCAACTTCATGTACCATTAACATCTTGTTCACATAATAAACGCGTGCAGCAATTGAATTTTTTAAAGATTTATTAGGCAGCTTGTAAGAGTATCATCTCTTAAAGAGACAACTTCTTATAAGAATTGCTCAAATATAAGGAGGGAACACAAATTCTCATTTAAGAAGATCGTATTATGAGATAATTATAAATTAAAAAACAGTCAAACTAATCAATTAAAATATTTAATTTGTGTTAAATGTACAAAAATTTTCCAATGAGACCGCTACACTTATACGACTTCTGGCCTAACCCATTAAAAAATTATTATTATTTTTCAACTCCAACCAATAAAAACATATTTCAAGACTCAAAATGACCATTTCAAAGATTAAAACCCCTACTCTAAGCCTGACCTTCGTTCTCCAAGGCTTAAGTTTATTTTTCAATTAACAACATCAATCGTTAAAATGTCTATTCCTAGGCTTAAATCTTTACTTTAATGCTTAAAAACTCTATTCCAAATCTTAACCTTCTTCACTAAGGACTCAAGTTGCCTATTCTAGCTAAGACATAAAATGACTACTCATTAATTTTAAAACACAAATTGTCAATTTCAAAACTAAAATTGTCTACTCAAAAATTTAAAATGGAAGTTTTAAAATGACAACTCTAAAAAATTATTTTTAAAAATTTAATTTTTTTGTGAAAAAGAAAATAAATTAATTATAGGTGAACTATGCTGGTTGCACATGTGTATCCGTCTCATGAGAGACTTGCTATATTAAAATATTCTTTTTGTAAATATATTTGGGCTTCTTTCATGAACTCGTCTAGCTATGAGATGATCTCTTATAAGAGTTACTTTAGCAAAAACAAATATGCAATATGCAAGGAAGCTTAAAAGAAATTTGTTGAATAGTGAAGATAAAAATGTTACATGCCATTTTAATAAAATGAATAATTTAAATAATAAAAATTAAAAATTATTGCAAGGCTAAATTTACTCACTATAACATAATTTGCTTTTAGTGGGATATATTTAGCGACATTTAATTCAAATGTCACTATTTTAAATTTTTATTAGTATATATATAGAGGATTTAGTAGCATTTATTAGACCCTTTAGCAACATAATAAAAAATTACGCTAAAGCTTTTTATGACGTACTAGGATCTAGTGACATTTCTCACAAATGCCACTATAGACTATAGTAAAAGTTACATATGCCATTAAAGACCAAACAAAGTGTCGCTAAATCACTTTATAGTCGAACTTAAAATAAAAATCAATAATTATTACGCTAAAAATATGAATTAATTAGTGACATTTTTTAATGCCACTAAATACAATATCGTAAAAATTTAAATTTGTTGCAGTTACTATGATATAATTTGGTTATTATTTTGAATTTTGGAATGATTTGGTCCATTAAAAATATGACATAGGATTTAGAAACTTACAATTAATACTAATGCTGTAATGCACATATACTTTGATTATATCATCAACTTTCTACGTCAACTATTTCTATACGTTTTTTGTTTTTTTTTGAAATGAACTGTATGTTTATTATTATTAGCAAAAAGAATACTTATATACAAAATACTTAATTTGGAATTATTTTCCAATGATTGTCTTCAGATTCATGGGCTCATTTTCTTTTCGTTTCTATATTTATTTTTAAAAAATCTCATAATTTGTACACAAATTTTATATCATATGAGTCAATTTTACTATGAGACGCGTCTCATACATAGGTCAACCAACTCAATCACTTAATACAAATTATTAGCATATAAGCTCCTTATTTATTTTGAAGTCATTTCATCGAGAAAATATTTCTCAAAAAGTTGCTCTAATTTATACATTTTCTTGGTATTTTGTTTGCACTCCTGGCTAGTATATATATTAGGCCCTTTAAGTATACAAAGTAATAAACTTATTATTTTTAATTAATATAATTACTTCAAAATTATATTAATTTTTATTATACGTGCTTACATATATTTCTTTATTTTTTAAAAAATGATCAGTTCTGTTGTCGTATTGGAAGTTTTATACTAATTATTTATTTTGTGAATCAAAAAATAACTAACAAAGATAAATTTAGTTTCAAAATAAGTACAATCACTACAATAAATTTTGCTTTTGTGTAATAATTATTGGATTTTATTTTAAGTTCCACCATAAAGTAATTTAGCGACACTTAATTTGATCTTTAGCGGCATATGTAATTATCACCATAGTCTATAGTGATATTTGTGAGAAATATCACTAGATCCTATGTCGCTAAAAGCTTTAGTGTGACTTTTTAATATGTTGCTAAAGGCTCTAATAAATGTCACTAAATCTTCTATATACACTATAAGAAATTTGAAATAACGACATTTAGATTAAATATCGCTAAATATATCCCACTAAAAGCAAATTATGTTGTAGTGAATATCACAAAATATATTCAAATATTGATTAATAATATATAATACTACATTGTTTACTCTAAAGATAGTTTTTGTATTCTTTTTTTCTAACTAAAATTATTGCAGTTTAATTAATATTTTGACATGATCACGTATGCACACAGGTATCATATTAGTTTGTCATATCTTATCTAGTTTTATTCTTTTTGTCTATTATTAAAGCAATCAATCATCTTATAAGACAAATTCTTAAATACAGAAAATAATTTCAAAGAGGAATTACGAAAAGTAATTTGACAATTCTAATCTAAGGCATCATAGTTATTGTTCGGTTCTTTTTAACTTATCTCATTTAATTATTTATTACCTTTTATTTTTTACCATGAGTTTGCAACATATCTTAAAAAGGTTTTATATTTTTAATTCATATAATATTTTCTCATAGTAACAAATTTTTTTATTAAATGCTCTAAAAATAATACTTCCTTTGAATTTTATTAGTTGTTACAGATAGTGACATCTTGTGAGGAAAAATATCATTATATGTAGCAACTAATAAAAATTAGAGTATGTTAGAGTATATAACGTATCTTGAGACCCTAACCATTGACTTAAGCTTTTGGTTGAGTCGGTTCCTTGACATGGTATCATAAGCCAATGTGACAAGAGGTCATGGGTTCGAATTTCAATCACCCCTCAATTAACGTGGAATATTTAGCGTCAGGTATGGGGAGTGCATGCATGTGTTGCATCCACACTTCTAGCCCAAAGAGCTTTCGTGTGAGGGGGCGTGTTAGAGTCTATAACAAATACTTCCTCTGTTCCATAATACTTACTACTGATAGTGACATTTTCCCGCACAATATGTCACACTCAGTAGCAAATATTATGAAACGGAGGAAGTATATACAAGTTGTAAATGAGGAAAAGATACAAACTAGGTAGCTGACCAGCAGTTAGGAGCTAGCTATGTCATGGAAATGAGATGGTTGGGGTATAGACAAAGTAGGGCATATATAGGTGAGGACATTGAGCCATAGCCCATAGGGACATGTCTGAGGTACTTTTGATGGGACCCTCCCATTGAAGTTAGTAAACTTTCACACCTTCTTATTTCTCCCTCTTTGCCAATCCGGCAATGCCAATATGCCATACAAAAATTACTCGATCTACTTCTCCTATTTGATGGATCCAATGCAAAATAAATGAAATTGACCTTTTTATAGGGGTAGATTTTGTTTTAAATAGGTGTTTGATAAAACAAGAGAGATAAATTTACTTCCTCCGTCTCATAATACTTGCTACTGATAGTGATATTTTCCACACAATATGTCACATTCAGTGACAACTATTATGGAACGGAGTAAAAAATACATGTTGAGTTGAGGTATTAGACTAAAGTAAAATTACAATTTATAAATGGAGTTCTAAGTCATACGTCACAACATTGCTAAGTTGAGATATTGAGCCTTTCTATCTCTAAGCCCTAAACAAATGTCATTATTGTTCAGCTAGTCTCTTGAGAGATCGTCTCTTTGAGAGACGTTTCTCAAGCTCAATCTATTAAAGATTAATGTTCACTTATCGTATTTTTAATGTCTACTTAATTAATTACATTATCCTTAATGCTTACTTATCATATCCTTAATGCCTACTTTCAATATCTTAAATGTCAACTTATATCTTTCTTAATGCCTACTTTCAATATTTAAAAAAAAATATATAATAGGTCAGCCCAAATTAGAGATAGTCTCTCAAACAGACAATCTCTCACAGATTTTATATTCATTATTTAGGATTAGTAACGACCCTGTATGATTCAAATCTCGATTTTAAATTATTTCATACTAGTATAAAACTTCGTGCAATGCATGAAATTCTTAGTACGAAGATGTATATAAATATATTTTTAAAAAACATGCAGTAATAATTTATAATTGAATATACTATATAAAGATGAAATAATAAATAATAATTGCTAAAATAGGGTACTATAAAATTTTTATATGTGTTATAAATTGAAATAGTTTGTAGATGAATAAAATAAATAACTGGTTGATTTAATTTGATTAGTCACTTAAGCCAATATCAACAAATAAAATTCATTAATCTAGCGTGGCTCCAAAAGAATGAACGTGTGATTTTGAGTCTTTTTATTAAATTGTATGATGATTAGTTGAAATAATTTCTATAACTAAATCAGTCTAAATTTTAGTCGTATAATTATTTAATGTTATCTAAATACTTCTTACTTTATTTTGTTTTAAAATTTCTCTAGTAGTAATTTATTAAGATATATATGATTAATATTTTATTCCCTAATTTGTAATGTTAACTTTGTTAATATCATCTTAATGATTCTTAATTTAATGTTTCCATTCTCTTATTCAATCTATAGATTAGAGTATTAATTGATTGTCAAATCTTTGATTGAAGTAGATTGGTCAACTATTTAATTCATTTAATTTAAATACTCCAATAGAAAAATTACACATAGCAAGTGTTCTAGAAATTTGATACTTGGCCTGTTACAGCTTTTTTAATAGATGTTATGATTATGATGTTATGATTATGATTATGATGATTGGATGTTCATAAACTTTGAGAAATCCTATATGCAAAGGAAAGGAAGAATAATTCTTTCTATAAATGGTGAGAATCAAAATTAAAAAGGAAAAAATTGACATTAATAATCCAACCTTTTGCTCATCCGCTGTAAATAATCCTACCTTTTGATTATTTTCTAATAATTCAATGTTTGCCCTTAACTCGCTGTGAATAATCCAACCTTTATTTTAGTTTGCTAACAGCATACCCTATTATTACCTATTATTAATAATAGGGTTAGTTGTGGGTAAATTTATCACAAGGGTTGGATCATTTAAAAATAATCTAAAGGTAGGATCATTCATAACGGATGTGTGAAAGGTTAGATTATTAATATCAATTTTTCCAATCATTGTAGAAAAAAAACCCTTATTTACCTAGTATGGCTCTCCACCGATAGGCTATCTTATAATTTTTCATTGACTTTGATACAATTTCTTTTGTTATTTAAACTCATCCATGATTTTTCTTTTAATGATATTATAAGTTAGATAATATGATTGACGTTTGATTTATAAAAGGTATTTAAAACAGGTTTGAATTTCAAAGGTTCCGTCTAAGAAATTTGTTAATCCCATAAGTACTGTATCCACACAAGTCAAGTGAGACTATAAAATGATAATATGACGAATTATGAGGACCTAATATAAATGAGATAAAAAAGGTAATGCATGTAAATAATGAGACTACAAAAACATTGTGAAATCATTGCTTATGTATGAACATTGAACGGTAGTAAATTTGTAAAGACGAGAATATACTAAATCCTTTTTGTATACTGTGTCATATTAAATGTGACAATCTAATTTATTCATTTATGTATGTGAGTTGGATAATTCAAGCACTACATGATCTACATCAACATGTTACTTCGTTGGTTGTGAAATACTTCTTCCCTTCCATTAAACTTGCTATATTTGACTTATCACACAATCTAATATGTTATTTTGATTATTTATATATCGAACTATACACATCTAAAATTTATAAAAAAAATTATTATTATTAATGTATGCAAATGGACGATTCAAATAAGATCCCAATTGACTATATTTTTCCTCACACATTAGCCGCAATATGTGAAATAAACTTGAACGATGAATAGAGTCAATATTCGAAATGTATCGAGTATTTCAGAGTGGAGGAAGTACTTATTATACAAAATATAATCCAGTAAAATCTTATTTGAATCGATTAATCACGTATTTTCATAATATCAATTTTTCATAATTATTCATTATACATGACTTAAGAGTCAAGATATATATAAATGATCAAATTTACATACTTGATTGCGTAATAAAGTGAACTATAGATTAGATCTCAAATTTGAAACTTGGTGATATATGATGGTTTTACTCTCCGTAATTCTTCAAACAGTCCTAATTAGTAATTACATGACATGAGAATTCATCAATCTATGTCGTCTGACATTTACAACTCATAAATAAATTGTATTTTTCTGCCTTTTTTACGCAGTTCAATGCACTACTTCAATTCTCAATATTTATAATTATATATAATATAAAATTATACAAATTTGATGTTAATAATCTTCACGTCGAGACAAATCAAACAAGATCTCACTTGACTATGTTTCAACTTATAGATTACAAACTAATCACAAATTAAGGGAGATAAGTGAATAATGCTTATTTTTCGTATGTTGCGACTATATTGAAACGGAGGAAATATACGAATAACTAATAACAAGTGCTTCCTATGTCCTTATTCATTTTACTTGCTTTGTTATGAAATACTCACTATATTATGATTATTATTGTTACTATTTATTGTTTAAGTTATATTTATAAATTACGGCTACTGTATAAGAAACTTTAGTCAAGTGAAATCTTATTTAGATTGTCTAGTTGCATACTTTCATAATATTAATTTTTATAATTTTAGTAATGAATAATGCAATATATACATAATCAAAATTACACAGTTAATTGCATAAAAAGTCAAATATAACAAGTATCATGAAACGAAGGAAGTAATTATTACACATTTTCTTTTTCATGTGTTTCAAAATACTTGTTATATTTTTATTATTATATATATGTCATAAAATATAGCAATTATCCTTACTTTATTCCTAATATATAGTTCCTTCGTTCCGAAATACTTGCTACAGTTTGTTTCTTGGGCACTATTTATCGTTTAAGCTTATTTTATATATTTCGGCTAATATGTAAGTAATAATATAGTCAAGTGGGATCTTGTTTGAATCGTCTAATTGCATACTTTCACAATTTAAACTTTTTGAAATTTTTAAATGTATATAATTCGACATATAAATGAACAAAATAGTACATTGGATTGCGTAAAAATGTTAAATATAACAAGTATTATGAAAGGGAAGAAGTATGTCATTAACTCTTACAAGGAGTCAAGAAAAAAAATGATATTTATCTATCAATCTTTCCATAATAGTTATGTCAAGTTGAATTGGTGTGAGTATTATGAAACCCAACATATTATATTATCAATGGTCCTATTTGAACTTTAAGTGTTTTCCAATTATTAATTTCATTGTACATATATTTAAGCAGTAAAAGTTAATATTGATTTTACATAAATTTTTTTCTTCGGTATCAACAATCTTATTATAGAATTATATTTTATATTTGAATAAGAAAGAATAGAAATTCTGTAATAAAAAAATAATTAAATAATTTTTTTTCCAAACTTTTACTTATGCCATTGTTTGTATTTAACAAAATTTTAGTCGTATATGTTTTAATTGATAGAATAATAATTGATTGCCTCCATATATTTAGTTGATATTGTAAATATTTAGATTCTAGAAATTATTTTGTAATTATTCTGTTGCCTAAACTAGAATATTATGATTGTATTTATTGCCATTCTTTGTAATGAGAAATCATCAACCAATTATCTCTAATATGGTATCAAGAGCATAGGCATTTTTTTGATCCACCTTCCTTTCTACCTTTCTTGACTGTCCACCACCACCCACGGTGGTTGCCGCCCCATTTTACCTCCTCTTTTCCCTCTACTTTTCCTTTTTCTTTTCCCTCATGGCCTCCACAAATATTCACCCGGCTACTTTGGTTTCGAATATCAAAAATTGTATCCCAATTCAACTTGATGAAGAAGGTGTTCATTATAACACATGGTCCACTCTTTTTCAAGTTCATTGTAGTGCTCATCTTGTTCTTGATCACATTATTCCCGATGACTCATCTAACAAAACCGACACATCTACTTCCGAATGGAAACGTCTTGATGACATTGTTCGCACATGGATTTATAGTACAATATGTCCCGCTCTTCTTACTTCAATTGTTCAAGCCAAAGATAGTGCTCGTGATGTTTGGGATGTCTTGAGAAAACATTTTACAATAACAAAACCACCCGCACTATCCATCTTGAAGCCCAATTTAATGAACTATCCCTTGCTCAATTTCCCAATGTCAAAAGCTATTGTAATGAACTCAAGAAAATTGCAACTACTCTTAAAAATCTTGGTGCCACCATCACCGATAACCGTCTTGCTCTTCAAGTCCTCCAAGGATTAACATCCGAATATCGCACTTTTCGCTCTTTGGTTCAACATATGAATCCGGTTCCATCCTTTGATAATCTTCGATCTATGCTTGAATTAGAAGAACATTCTCACAAGAAAGATAATTCTCCGTCCCAAGATTCGGCCCTCGTGCAAACTCCTAATTGAGAATCGTACTTGGGATCTTGTACCTAGACCTTCTAATGCTAATATCATTCGTTCATTGTGGATTTTTCGATTGAAAACAAAATCAGATGGTTCTTTTGAGCGCTATAAGGCGCGCCTTGTTGGTGATGGTAAAACACAACGAGAGGGCATTGATTGTGATGAAACTTTTAGCCCCATGGTTAAACCTGCTACTATTCGTACTGTTTTAAGTATTGCTCTTTCCAAGTCCTGGTCTATTCATCAGCTTGATGTTAAAAATGCCTTTCTTCATGGTAACTTAAATGAAACTGTTTATATGCATCAGCCTCTTGGTTTTCGTGATCCTGTTCATCCTGATTATGTTTGTCTTCTTCGCAAGTCTCTCTATGGTCTCAAGCAGGCTCCTAGGGCCTGATATCAGCGGTTTGCAGACCTTACCCATTTCTTCTCTTATCTCTTATACGGATGCTGATTGGGGTGGGTGTCCTGACACTCGCTGTTCTACTTCAAGCTACTGTGTGTTTCTGGGTGAGAATTTGGTCTCTTGGTCTGCCAAACGTCAACCCACTGTTTCTGAATCAAGTGCTGAGGCTGAATATCGTGGTGTTGCTAATGTAGTATCGTAAACTTGTTGGCTTCGTAATTTACTTCTTGAGCCTCGTTGTCCTATTCATACTGCCACTCTTGTTTACTGTGATAATGTTAGTGCTGTTTATTTGTCTGGCAATCCCGTCCATCATCAAAGAACTAGGCATATAGAGATGGATATTCATTTTGTTCGAGAGAAAGTCAAGCGCGGTGAAATACGAGTTCTTCATGTTCCATCTCGTTTTCAGATCGCTGATATCTTTACCAAAGGTCTTCCTCATATTCTCTTTGATGAATTTCGATCCAGTCTCAGCGTTCGCAGACCTCCCGCTTCGACTGCGGGGGTGTGATAGAATAATAATTGATTGCCTCCATATATTTAGTTGATATTGTGAATATTTAGATTCTAGAAATTATTTTGTAATTATTCTGTTGCCTAAACTAGAATATTATGATTGTATTTATTGCCATTCTTTGTAATGAGAAATCATCAACCAATTATCTCTAATATTAATGACGCATCATTACTTCTTAATAACTTCATAAGCAAAGAACAATGTTGAAATTATACATGATTTTCTCTATTTTCAATTTTTGTGCAATTTTACTTGAATGCAACTATAAAAAAACAAAGTAAATATAACATTCTTTCCCCTTTTGTTTTAGTTGTTACATACCAGTTTTGCAATTAAACTTAGAAATAGATGTCTTATCTTTATGTTAACTAATTAATGTCATTGTAAGTTGTAACCCATAAAAAGGATAATTGTAAAATATGGAATAGAAAAATTAGGGATAAAATAGATATCTACATAGTTATTTTTTTGTTTAAAAATTAGTATAGCAATTAATTTGAAATGATTAAAAGACAAGTAATCCCTAAAAACCACCGTTAAAAAGATGATATTTAAAATATATATATTGAAATGAATTTATCATAATCCAACATTGATTTGTGTTTTCATATAGATCGAAGAGAAATACAAAATAAAGTTTGACACTAAAATTCATGACAATGAAAACGGAAAAGAGTATTTGTTATTAGTGATCAGTTGAATTCCACTAACTCTTAATATCTACACAAATTCTTGCGAGACGGTTTTTCTAAAAGATATCTCTAATTGAGGTGACCCACTATATATTGTTTAAAATATTGTAAGTATATATTAAAAATGACGTAAAGTCTTATTTATAGACAAATAGATGCCAATTGCACGAATGTACTCTCTCACTCATGACTGACTCACTCACTCACTCACCCACCACACATCCTTTTTCCCAATTAGCGTAAGAAAGCGAACCAAAACTTGTTCCAGCTGCTTTACTTGCTCCTTCATTTTCCCCTTTTTTTCTATCTCTTTCTCTTTCTATCTCCTCTTTTCCTTCATGAGTATCAAACTAGCAAAATCTCATTTCCCACAATTTCAACAACTCTCTATTATTCCTTTTGCCATTTCCTTCCTCTCTTTTGCAACATTTTTTGGACTTACTTCTATCCTTATCTTTTGCATTTAATTCCCCTACTTCCATTTATTCCTATTCCTATTCCTATTTTTTTGGTCTTCTTTTAATACATCCTAGCATCTTTTCCCTCTTTTTACATCTTTCTTTTCTTGTCCTCCCATAACATCAAATACCCAAAAATATAAAACAAAAAAATTTCTATTTTTCATGTATAATACTAATATTAATACTACTAGGGTTTTTGTTCTTTGATATATCCTTCCATTAAAATTCATCACAACTAGTATATCAATTTGTTTCCATATTTACCTCTACCAAAACATAATCTAGCTAGCTTGGGCTAGCTAGGGCAAGATATGCTAGGCTCTTCCTCATATAGCTCTGAGGAAGATCACCAAGATCACAAACAATCTTCACCGTTGGATCTACCTCTTCACCCACCACCATCTTTTCTAGATTACCACCATAATCTCATCCCTTCGACTACTAATATTAATACTAATACGACTAATAATTCTTCTTCTGTTCCTTCGTCTTCGGTTATAGTTCCTTCAACTATTATAACAAACCATTTTCCATTCATTCATCCTCGTCAATTATTAGTAACATGTGCCGAATTATTATCTCGGTCAGAATTTACCTCCGTCCACCGTCTCCTCACCCTACTCTCCACCGATTTCGCCTCACAATCCGGCGACGCCACCGAAAGACTCGTTTTTTATTTCATCAAAGCATTAAACCAACGTTTAAATCGTTGTAATAATGCCATTGTTAGTCATGATCTTACTTTATCACCAATCCCAAGACCGCCATTAATAAGAACAAGATCATATTCATCTTATCTTTCACTAAATCAAGTTACACCCTTTATTAGATTCACCCATCTAACCGCAAATCAAGCAATCTTAGAATCAATGGAGGGTTTTTCATTTATTCATATTCTTGACATGGATATCATGCATGGTGTTCAATGGCCACCATTTTTACAAGCCATCAAAGAAAGATCAATAACTTTAGGGCGTATTTCTCCAAGGATCCGGATCACTGGAGCAGGTCCAGACCCGACCCATTTAGAAAAAACCGGATCCCGTCTTCGTAAATTTGCCGAATCATTAGGGTTAGAGTTTGAGTTCCATGAGCTCGTTCTTCAAGACTGTGATGAATTTGATCATACTGAAGCAGTAACTCAAGCAATAATGATTAGATCATGTGATCAGGTGGAGGAAGGTGTAGCAATTAACTGTGGAGACTACCTACACCGACTTTTAAAAGAATATGATACAAGGTCTCTAAGAAGATTCCTTTCGAGAATGAAATCATTAAACCCTAGAGTGTTAACAATAGGAGAAATAGAAGCAGATCATAACCACCCATTATTTTTAAGAAGGTTTGTGGATGCATTGGAACATTATGGGGCGATGTTTGAGTCTCTAGAAGCTACGATTCCTCCACAAAGTAAGGAAAGGGCGGCGGTGGAAGAAGGGTGGTTGGGGGAGGAGATAAGGGATGTTATAGGGGAGGAAGGGGATAGGAGAAGGGAGAGACACCAGAAGTATGAGTCATGGGAGGTGGTGTTGAGAAGTTCAGGGTTTAAGAGTTTGGGATTAAGTCCATTTTCAGTGTCACAAGCTAAGTTGTTGCTTAGACTACATTACCCTTCGGAAGGGTATCAGCTTCAGGTTCTTAATTCCAATTGTTTGTTACTTGGTTGGAAGAATTGCCCTCTTTATTCTGTTTCTTCTTGGCATTAAGCTAATTTTTTTTTTATCTTATTTCATATACTTTTTATTTTTTTTTTATTAATTTTCAACTTTATTTGCTAATCATGATGATCATATCTGATCTATATATGAAATAAATGATTCTATATGTATATATGTGAAATATTAGATGTATGGTGTTCTCCACTCCATCAAGCTTTCAAGTGTAGCCGTTAAATAATTTAACTCAACTAAAAGTTTCACTTAGTATGTATGTAGCTAAAGTGGAATGTAAACCAGCGTGACAAGAGCTAACGGGTTTGAATATCAACCACCCTTGATGTAAAGTAGAATATTTAGTGCTAGGTATGAAAATGATAATGTGTTGCATTTATACATCTAGTCAAAAACCTCTTGTGTGAGGGGACTTATTTATATTTTCTATCAGCTTAAACTTTTGGTTAAATTGATTTATTAACAATTATACATTTTCCATAACTCTTCATGAGTCAGAAGTGTGAATAAAACATAGTCTTTTTTATACATACCCAAAAGAGGGGTGAAATGTGAACCTAATTTATGATCTAAACTTGTAGCGAGTCAAGAGGTAACGGATTTGAATCTTAACCACCCTCACTTAAACTAAATTATTTAACGGTAGGTATGAAAATGACATGTGTTGTATTCACACTGCTGGCCCTATGTGCTCTCGTGTGAGTGTGCGTGTTATAATATCACATATACTTGGGTCTCAACTATTAGTTTAAGCTTTTGGTTTAGATGTTTTCTTGACAATTATGCACTTTCCATGCCCCTTCATGAGTTATAATTGTGGATAAAACACACTATTTTCATACTCGGTGCTAAATATTATCTAGGAAAATTTAATTTTAAAAATTCCACCTTTTGCTCATTGTCTTTTACAAATCTTACATTTCGATTATTTTTGAAAAATCCGACCATTATATTGTGTTTTCTCGTAAAAATCCGACCTTTTGTTTCTTAATTTTTTTAATGCTGAGTTTTGCAAGTAACTTAATCAGATCAATACTTTAAAAGAAAACTCAGTATAAAGGTCGGATTTTTAAAAAAAAATAATCAAAAGATGGGTAATTTAAAAGACACCGAGCAAGATGTGGGATTTTTAAAATTAAAATTTTCTATTTTCTACTTTGAATGAGGTCGTGAATAAGATATAAACCCAAATCGTGATCGCTCTTCATGTTTGTTTCACTAATGCAAAATCAAGTAAAAATTTAAGCATTTGGTTGAGTTGATTCCTTGTAGGTAGCTTTGGAGTAGTGATGAGAGTTGAAGCTATGCTATGTGTTCATCTTGAATTGTGTTAGGGTTTTGCTAACTTGAAATTGAAGGTTATCAATTATTTTAATAAACATTTTATAGTATTCCCCATTTTCTGCCTTGGATCTCCTGTTTTGAGACATTGATAATGGATAATATGTTAATTAATTGTAATTTTTCCTACAATGACCTATCTATGTTTGAGTGTTTTATTTCCCCTTTTTAGTGATTAATAATAATATATCAAAGGTTTCTTCTAACAATTACAAATAAGTCAATTAATTAAGAATATTCCTTAAATTGACTATTAGGGCATCTACTTGAAGATAGATTTTATCAATTTTGATTCCATAGAAAGTCGTTTTGTCTTTTTTGTATCAATTACTTCATTCGTGTGCTTCCATTTTTAATTAATTAATTAATCAATTAATAATTATCTTTATTAATTCAAAGTGCTTTTTGTCCCTCCTATATAGTAATCCATAAGCGGATAATAAGGCATATTGTCTATATAAATAAGTATAAAAGATATTATTTTGTCTCCTAAAATTGGTTAAACTTTAAGAATTAAAAGTATACTTTTTAGGTCAATAATTATTTTTTGTATGTAAAAAATAGGAATTGATGGTCTCTTGGACAAAGATAAGATGATTAAAAATTCCCCCATAATGTGGTCATTTGTCTCCTCAACAGAATTATGGAAGTTCTCAAATAAAGAACGCAATGTTGCCCACTTTGCCTCCTATGCAAGCCTTTTCTTCTTTGATAAACTCCCAATAAGGGATCTTCCATGTCATACGGTTTTCCAAGAACATCATATCATATTTATCATTCCCTCCATCTCATTTGCGGCATTTTTCATTTTGATCCGTCCTACTTAATTTGCACAATTTCTATTTTTGGATTATAATTCATTATTTCCTTTTAATCTCATCCATATATCACGCAATTCGTTTATCTTTTCGTTTATTACCATCATTCACCTTTTTCTTTTAAAATAACTATTTAATTTATCTTTGATTCAAACTATATGGGGCTGAGGGAGTATATGTTTTCCTATCATAACAATGAGTTGATGGATAGTTTTTATGGCTAGAGGTGCTATATATAGTAAAGGGCTCAAAGTAAAAAAGTCTTAATATAGGAGAAAATTTCTTTTATTGAAAAATTTTGTTAAGAAATCCTAGTATTATATTCTGCATTGTTATATTTTCCTAATAATACTAGGATTCCTTAATTAATAATTTTCTTCATTTGTAACTCACAGTTTAATATCTGTTCGTGTGATCGAAAAATCACATGCATTTTTTGTGATTTGTATATGAAGGGTTTGTTATTAGATACTCCCTTCTATTCAATCTAAGTATCTTATTTGACCGGACATATTTAGTAATTACTATTTTTATTATTTAACTTAGATATAATACAATACAACTTGAGTAATTAATAAATAGTGTTAAAATTCAAATGAGACATAGATTAAGTATTTTATTCCTCTATTTATTAAATAATATTTCCTAGACTAGACTAAACTATTTTTTTTTTTTTTAGGAAAGACTAAACTATTTAAGTATACTTAGCTTTGTTTCCCATAATAAATATGATTTTTGTTACCATCTTAGTTAGAAATTAAAGCTCCAAAATGCAGGATTTGTTCTGAGTTACTAAAAAAAATACTTATACCATTGCTATATATATCTTTTACCAACAAAAAATTGTGACATTTGTATGTGTTAATGTGCTTATAACTTTTTTAAAATGTGCATTGATAAAAATAATAATAAAGATACATAGTCGAAAACAGACATTATAAATACTACTTCATGTTTGCAGTGAAATGGAATAATTGCATGGTAATCGTTCAAGATTTTTGGTATTTTAAAATTTTTTTGGTTAAGAGTAGGTTAAGAGAATAAAACAAAATAAAATAAAATAAAAATACATAGTCGAAAAAAAACGTGTGGAGATTAATGAGAACTAATTTCAAATCTCATTCAAAAAATATTATTTACCGTCACTTGGACAAGACTTTCTTTGAAAATTTATTAAATGTTGGATAATGAGTGTAAACAATTTGGAATAGCTTGTAGCAAAGCTTTATACTGATAAATGATAATTAACCTTTTAATTAATTAGATATATAACTAAATCATGCATGTAGCATGTCCTTACAAAAATCATGTAACATGAAAATTTCTATAATGGATCCTTTTCAAAATCACCACAAAACTAACTACATATTTATTTAGCTTTTATTTAATAAATTAGAGATATCAATTTTCACTTACTGATAAAAAAATATTTGTGAAAAGTTATTTACTATTTTTAAATAACTAAATTATAGTGATTACTCATTAAAACCCACAAATGTAGAATCATCCAATAAAAAGGAGATACACGTAAAGACATCGTATTATTGCATGCAAGTCGTCCGGCCTTTGAGCTATATTAACACAAGACATGTATTTTTAGAACTACTATTTGTGTTATTATTATATTATCACTTATATAAATTACAACACACACTTCTACTTAGAACAATAATTTGCAAATTACAGTCTTAAAATTTAGCACTTTAGCAGATTACAACATCATGTTTACTTTTGTGAATTACAGCCACCAAAGCATGGACAGATCTAACTGGATCACGCCATCACGTGAGGGCACTGAAATTTTGTAAAATTCTATAGTTTGTAAGATCTGAACATAAGGCCTTTTGTATTGAAGCTCTTATGAGTACGCTCATGACCAGCTGAGCTACGCACTTTCTGTGTAACTTGATGTTCTTGTAAACGATGTTATATTAGAGATCGAAAGTTGTGTTACAACCTCTAATATCACCAAGATCGGAAGTGTGAAGTCGT